>CM029602.1:17044137-17644137 GCA_017311375.1 Mytilus coruscus | reverse complement strand
ACCCACGTTCATTTTGATCTATAAAGAGGTTAAACTCCTAACTATCCTACTGTCTGTCGATACATTTATTTTTGGCATTGCACTAGTCATGTTTTCTTTGACTGTTCATGACGTTAAAATACTAAATCCCTGGGATGTGTTTTAGTTGATTTTAGTCTCTGATGCATGATTTTTTATTATTAATTGTTTTGGCTTTTAACTAGCTGTCAGTAACTGCGAGTACTCTCAAATCGTACTTTCTTGTTTATTTGACCTGTTGATACTAATTGTAATGCTTTTTTGTTATTTAATGTTATTCAGGGCTATATCTGGTCTATATACCAGCTTTGATAAGTGTTTGGTACTAATATAAATTTCCACTTCGTACTATGAACATCAAAATTATTTATTTTGTTAAAATATTTCCTTTCTCTATTGTAACTGTATACGTATACCTAACAACAAAATTATTTTATTTACCTGTGTTTAAAGTTATTGCAAATGGCTGATATTTTTGTTCGAGCATATTGTTTTTCTTAAATTGTTTAACATTTTATACCGATATAACATGTTACTTTTATTATTCTTCCCTTAGTTTATTTATTTTGAATTTGCATTGTATCATAGGTCAAATTTATTTGTTCAGTGTATGTTCAATGGTGTTAATATGTCCTTTGATTGAGTTAAGCTATTTGAGTTGATATTTTATAGTGTGTTTTTCTATGTTGTGATGTTACACTATTGTTTCAGAAAAAGGGTGAAGGTTTGGTACCATTAAAACGTTTAAACCCGCTGCATTTGTTTGCACCTGTCCTAAGTCAGGAATGTGATGTTCAGTAGTTGTCGTTTGTTGATGTGGTTCATAAGTGTTTCTCGTTTCTCGTTTTTATATAGATTAGACCGTTGGTTTTCCCGTTTGAATGGTTTTACACTAGTAATTTTTGGGGCCCTTTATAGCTTACTGTTCGGTGAGAGCCTAGGCTCCGTGTTGAAGACCGTACTTTGACCTATAGTGGTTTACATTTATAAATTTTGACTTGGATGGAGAGTTGTCTCATTGGCACTCATACCACATCTTCTTATATCTACTTGCTGAAAATAACGGATAAGATCTCAACTGTTACCTATTTTTTACTTTGACCTTTGACCTACAAAGTAGTTCATACTTTATGACACACCAACTGGTTGAATTACATGCCAAGTATAAACTTTGAAATCATTACGGTTCTCACGATATAGAGCGACCACGATTTATAAAGGACAGACAGACTGATCACTATAGGGTCACCCGCCTTATTCAGCGGGGCCTCTAATTACGAAAAACAGTAGCTACATATAAAAAAGAAGATGTGGTGTGATTGCCAATGAGACAACTATTCACAAGAGACCAAATGACACAGAAATTAACAACTATAGGTCACCGTACGGCCGTCAACAATGAACAAAGCCCATACCGCATAGTCAGCTATAAAATGCCCCGAAATGACAAATATAAAACAATTCAAGCGAGAAAACTAACGGCATACTTTCCAGAAGTTCTTTTAGTGTTAATATAGAAGATTTGTTGTTGTTTATGACTTATATTTTATTTGTTGTTATTTATGACCTATATTTTACAAATAAACAAATTTGGTTAAAGTCAATACCACAACGAGTTCTCTTCAAGACCATATTTCGGTTATTTGCCTCACAATCATGATTTTCAGTGATACTGACTAACATGTCTAAACTGGTCTGATATACAGTTATATCTGGTACAACCTCCTTAAAAACATTTAAACATTTTTACCGTATCCCTGCAAAACAAATTGTAATTGTGAATAAAATATATATGTAAATTAAGAAGCAAAAATAAGTTCGTATGTAAAGTTCACTTAACCCAATAAAATGGAGAATGTGTCCGTGGGACACATATAATGCCCCCGCTTGCAAATAACCTGATAAAGGGACATAAGTCAAGAACGGTAAAAGTGACGCCACCCAAATTCTAACTTGACCTAAGTTCTGTAGTGAAAAGTATTGTGTATAAGTTTCATAACATTTGGTTAAGGCAACCTTAACATGCTTAAGTTAGAGTACGCAAACGAAAAATTCAGCACGGAAACTAATTGTTGTTAACTTCTATGTAATTTGGTCCCTGGTGGGTTTATGGTTAAAAAATCATTATGTTTTTATTGTTTTACTATAGTTGAGACACTGAAAGTATGAAAAATAATAAAGCCCATCTATTACACTTAGTCATTCCAATCTTCAACCGTAACCGATTTATTTTGATATTGTTTACGATTATCAGTAGGTATTGTTATATTAAAGGTTTGCAGTATTTATCCTTTATAAAATTTCAATACGACAATTGCAAACAAATCCTATATTAGTAAAGCATAAGTGGCAACCCTTTACAAATTATTCCGGTAGTTTTAAGCTTCCTTATTTGTTGTTACTAAGACTTCGCTCTTAAATTTGTAATATTGTTAAGTGTACGGTAAACCGTGGTTTTTTCAAAATTTATAAGCTTAAGATTACTAATCATGATCTTCTATTTGACGTGACGATGTAGTATGTTTTGTGTATTTAAGTACATTGCGTTATCTTGATTTAAAGGATTGTATATCAGTAAATATAAACATGAGATAGGTTTCCTGTCGTTGACAGTGTGGTTTTCAAGACTATTATGATATGTTAACACTGGTAAATGTACCTTATTCTGTAATTAAATGGAGTGAAACTATTAGTTTACTTCTCATTGAAAGTTTTCCATTTATTCTATTACACTTTAGGTATATAAAATTTATATTAACAAAACAACCTTATTTTATTACACACAACATATTCAAAATAATTATAATTATTTAAAGATTTAAACATCATTATAAACAATGGATATCAATGTGGCATCGAAAGATTATGTGTACAAACTTAAAGATAAATAAGTCCACAGAGGACTACATAGCTAAAGAGAAAACAAGTTTCGTAAAAATTAAAGGACCAAGTCGCATTTCAGTTTTAATAAATTTGAATAACAAGATAGGACACCAAAAACAATCATTGTCGATAAAGAAAGTATATGGAATATACAGAAAAAAGTATAACAAAATTCGGAACTCAAAAGTAAATTTAAAAAAGGGAAAAGTTCATGAAACTTGATAAAATCACACTCTAGACTATATCAATCAACATATATTCCTGACTTGATACAGATATTTTTTTTAAGAGAATGGTGAGTTTAAGTTTGATTTATAGCTAGCTACATCCCACTAGTATGAGAGTTGTTTATAGCGCTGTTATATTGACAATATTGGCCGAGGAACCAAAACAGACATAATTGCTTAATGTGACAGTAATTTGGACCCCGCAGTAAAAAAGTGCAAACATAACATCACAGACATACAGCACAACTATAGGTTGCACTTTGTAAATACAGTTGTTTCACAAACCACGCTTTTTTGGGAGATATATAATATTCATAGATATTTTGATTTGTTTACGTACTGGTTCCAGATATGATCTCTATGTTTTATCTCATAGCGACACAACTTGGAAATGTAACCAGTATAAAATAACATGCATAGCGGTGAAATTAAATTCTGAGGAAGACCCAAAGTGAAGACAGGGGTAGTACAGAAGTTTAGTATAAGTTTAAACTCTTAGAAGCTCAAGGAATATACATGTTGAAAATATGCCGTACAGCTCTATATTTTGACAATTTGATAAAATAGTAGTGCATATTAACTTTCCTTTCTATGATATGAATTTTTACGAAACTTCATAGTAAAAACTGGCACAGTTTTAGACGTAAAGAGAGTTCCTATGGGAAATTGCATTGTCTATATTTACAGAAGTGCAACCTATAGATCTTTTGGATTCCAACTTGTGTTGCTTTGACAGTGGGAAAGTTTATCCGTTACAACACAAAGTTTATAATTGGTGTTTTGCTATATTCATTTATTTCAATTGTTCTGCCTTTTCAAAAATTTTGAAATGAAAAAAAATGACACAAACCCATGGCTGCTGTTGACATTGTAAATCCAGTTTCCACCGATACTGGAAGTGTAAAATTATCAGAAAAAGCCAAGTTATTACAAGTTATTACAAGTTATTACAAGTTTTGCGGTTCTTCTATTACATATTAACACATTTAAGTGATTATTTGCTTCAATTGATTTATACTAATCCAAATTTGAATTATGTGAAGAAATTAATTGTATAAGACATTTACTCGTTAAATTAATTGACGTAATTGATTTCACACAAGTATTCTTCATTTAAATGAATGAAGATGTACTTCAGGTTAATTCGAATATAGCATACTCTGTTTGTTTGTTAGTTTGATTTTGTTAAACGTTTCTTGCTTTGATCTGAATCATGGCGACAGTTTGTATTTCTGGTGGAAGCTGAGTGTCTCCGGGTACCGGAGACACCCCGAATTTCGGCAGGAAAATGGAAATCATCGGCAACCAAGATCGGAGCCGAACATACCTCGTTACGAGTAATGTTCCAGCTCAGAACCCCAGATTTAACAGGCTAGATTAGGGATCTATGAAAACAACATCAACTACAAATTGAAATATTGATCAGCTACCAATAAACAGGATTTAACAGATTTCTACCCTTTGAATTTGTCTTGGATTTTGGTATTCTTTTATACTTTGATAAAATGTTGAGCAAAACGATTTCCTTTTACTTGTATTCTTTTCCAATAGTAACTTTTCCGTATGCCTGTGGTTTCAAGGTCACAGTAATGAAGGACATGACGGGACCATAAGCAGTGCCATTGTTCACAGCGACATTCACTGTACCGTTATCTGTTCTTACATGCAAAACTGACATGTGGCCGACTTCAACAAGAAGACCTCAATTTGTATCTTAATGAAAAAGAAAACTGGATCCACTGTTGTGGCTAATTCTGACAACAACGTTTTTCTCGTCAATTAAACATCTTTATCTGCGATGCTGGTTTTTAAATGTTTATTTCCATTTTGAAAACCAAACATTGGCTAGCAAAAACTAGGTCAAAAATAGTTCCTTCTTACATAAAACAGGTTCAATTCTTTAAGGCTAATTCTGATTACTTCGAGTGTTTTTTTTTTTTTTCTTGTCAATCAAACATTTATGTCATTTAGCAATACAATAATCTGTTTTATATTCAAGATAAGGATACTTATCTGACGGCGAAAGTGACATAAACTCTTATAATAAAGCTTTACATTACAGAAGGTATAAATATTGGGATTATACATGTTAAATGTGTTATACAGATGTATAACGTGTTCTTGCGGTATTTTGGCCGTTGTACCAGACCTTTGTTTCAAAGTTTACAAATAATCAAGTGTCTACTGATCTGATAAAACACTCTTGAAATAACAATTCACAAGCAGTTGTATCAACCCAGTGGCAGTAAACAAAAACAATACTGCTGCGTCCGAAGAGGTTTTCTAAGTCTATGTGGTGTATAGTAATTAAAAAGAGAAACATGGCAATAGAAAATCACCAGGAAATATTTCCTTTTATCTGAATTTTTGCAATCGTAAATCGTAAACAATTATTTAAGGAAACATAAAAAAACAGATACTATGTGGACGTTCGATAACCAAAAGACAAACAATGCCATACTCGGATGAAAATAAGCATAAGGTCAAACAAAAAACCACAAAGAATAACATATCAGGAAAGAATGCGCAGTATGAGTTTAGGAAAATAAAATGTTTGTAGTAAGCTACAATTATTATCCAACTGTTTTTTTGACAATTACAACTCTTTGCTAGATGTGTGTCTACCTTTGCAAGATTATAAAATGTGTTTTTTTGTATTTTTTCTTGTTTATTTCACGTTTGTTTGCCTGTTAATCATAATTTTTATAATTATGGATTTTTAACCTTAATCAAAATTCAATCCAACGCGTGTTAGAAGAAGTTGAGGTGAAGTTTATGTAATCAAATGTGTAGCACATACTGTGTATTTTTCAGTTTTGTCATATGCTCTGTAGTCTCAATTTTATTGCTGTATTTGTTTTTAAAAAATGTACTTAAGTGATCATTGTCTTACCTTTTTACCTGATAATGTGCCACTAGAGAATTTTAGGTTTTTGGCTTACTTAAACGTAATAAACCTTAACATTTCAAAACAAATGTTTATTGTTATCTCCCGTTGACCATTGAACTTGTAAATTAAACAAAAATCGTATATTTTGACGTACGTAATACACCTAAACTTCGTCGTTGTAAAATTGTGTTTGTCTCCCTTTCTCCATTTAGTTCAAATCTATTTAAAATAACGTATTCCACGAGCGAGAGTTTACACTAGTCTTATATCTGAACATACGAAAAGGCAAATTTTGTTCGCAGGGGACACAGGTATATTTTGAATGATATACAGTCAACCATTTTTTCTATTTTCGTAGAAAAAGAGTTTCTTTTCAACTAATTTGTGAATATGGCGTGCCGCGTTCAAAGAGTATACGGGAAAATGAGTTTTTGAACATATTTATTCTAAAAAGGATAAAGTTGATCAAAGATTAAGGACACAAGTTCAGTAATATAGGTAAATATATACATGTAGGTTGTAATGTTTTTCTAATATTAGGCATATTAAAATATCCGGATTATTTGATTATCAGAACGTTTTGGGGGTTATTTTATTTGATTGCCATTAACATGATTAAGGGCTTTTGTAAATATTTGTGAGAATGCAAAACATGATTTTTTTGTCTTATTGATAACTCAGCTTTTCTTTTTTTAAATGAATGATCTGTGTCGTGTGTGCCATTAATAATAATCTATAAAGAAAAGCAGTTTGAAAATTTTTACCTGGAAAGGTCATTAGCAAGTGAAAAAAACATATCGCGGTGTGATAAATTTGCCATGTTTAGAAATCCCTTGAAGGATGCAGATTCAAGAGTGTCAACAGGGTGTTACGAACGGACGCACCGACGGACAGGCAGAGGGATGAAAGGTAGCATTGTGTTACTATTAATATCGCTGGGGAAAGGTAATTAATCTTAAAAAAAGAATGCTGTCGCGGGAAGAGAAAAAGTCGTCGTGTCGACAAAAAGAAATTCCAAGGCGACATGAAAGTTATCAAGGCGAGATACGGTATCAAATGACGCAGAATGGGTAATAATATCTTAACCATTATGTCAACGAAGCGTTATTTGATTTTAAGATTATTGGATCCGCCCCTTTTACCACAATCATCGTATAAAGGTATATAGAAATTTTTTTTTTTCTGAGACAAGTGCATGTGCATGTCGAGTAGGGTTTTCGGAAATGGTCTTCTTTATATTTTTCCTGTTGCATTGCCTTAAATATTGGAGCCAAACTAGGCATAAGTGGCAATCAAAGTTGAATGAAGCAGCATATTTGATTGGTATATCCGTGTATCTGCTCAAAGGATCCCAAAGTAAAGACTTACCTAGCTCTGAAATTACCTTTTGTATTAGTTTCTGACAAATGCATTTGCATTTCTTTCAATCAAAGGAAAACATGTGATAGTATTTTAAAATTAAGAGTAATACATCAATAGCAAAAAATCATAATTTAGTGTATTTAAAATAACTTTTAGAAAGATTCATTCAAATGCAAATATACGACATACGTTTCCTATAGTGAGAGTTCAATTTATTTTGTTTTAATTCGGGTAGCTATCAGACTATATCTGCTTCATGATAATCCAGACTACAACAAACTTGGATATAAAGCAAAATCGTGGTTCTGAAGTGGTAGATTAGTAACGGGGGCGGATCCAGACATTTCAAAAAGAGGGGTTCCAGAATAAAAGAAAAAAACAATTGTTGTCTTCTTTTTCGTAATTTTCACGTAATTTTCCTAATTTTCAAAAAAAAAAGGTAGGATTCAATCACAGACCCCTCACCCCTGGTACAACCACTGAGTAAATTATTTCCAACAGTTACTTTTTATCTGTAGTACACGATAAGCTACGAGTATTACCAACGATATTTGACTTTCTTGTGATCAACTGAAATTGATGCGCAAAATTCCATAAGTGATGACCCTGACCTTTGACATTTTCAGTTGGTTTTAAGTTCATTTTCTTTTCTGGGTCATAACTTTTTTTTTAAATTTTTTTATAGATAATATATCATTATTGTTCAGTATATCTTTTTTTCCTCGATGTATCTAACAATTATTGTGTTTCAAGTCATATAATCATGAGACAAACGTTAAAAGTTATTATACTCGTTTTTATTCTAAATTTATGAAACTTACGTAAAACTTGCCACTAGTTACCAATCGTAATTTACCGCATGGACTGTAAATTGAAAAATGGATTGAAAAGGTTTTTAAATCTTGACAATTTTATCTTGTAAGAACGAAATAAAAACAAATCTTGCATGGCCTTATTCTGCAACCGTAAGAACATCTTGTTCTTAATCAAGATCATTATTAAATTCAGCCCTTCTCTTTGCAAGTCCAGCACACAACTCAACCTGTCAACTTTTTTAGTGTCAACCTGTCGACCTGTTAGTCTGTCAACTTATGTACATATAAACCGATTTACTTCTTAAGTTAAACCAATTTACTCCTCTGTTCTTCCGATGGAACTACAGTACCGTTATCCTACTTGACCCGACCTTATGAGGTATAGTCACGTATTTGAACTCCTTTATGTCAGTTCGATAGAACGCCGACCATGCAGACCTATTTGTCTTTTGGTATAGTGAGGTCGATAAATTCCCTCAGTCCCGAGAAGACTGATAAAAAGGAATGGAAATTATTGACTTTCAAATACCAAAAACGTTTGTGGTAAATTATTTTTTCTGTAAATGTGTTATTTTCTAAAAAAATTTCACGTTTTACTTTCGTTCAGCTAAAGTAATGTCCTTGTTTTGATAAGTGTGCAACCTTTTTATTATTAGGGGAGGGGGTGCATGGGTAAATTTGTTTTATTTTCTAACTTTTTGGGCGAAATTGCGATTGAACCTATTTTGTCCTAGCTTGCCAACACGATTTTTTCTATATTCCGAATCATCTTGTTTTGCGGCCATTTTTTTATTCTGCCTTTTGATTTTGTAAATGTTCTTCTAAAATTTGTTTCATCATAAATTCGATAGTCCTGCCTGTTTATTTCAAATATGATCGCGGCACCTCCCAAATAGATATGATTGTATAAAGAAAAACCTTATGTTTAACGCATAATTACACCTTATATAAGAATGCCGGATTTTGATTGGTTGTAAGCCAGTGTATTTTTCGCATAATCTAACATTTTTTCCTCATCTCAAATGAATTTGTCTGTTCTTCACCATTGCCGGTGGATTTGCCTCAAATTCCCTCTCTGCCGTGGTAAAAATTTTGAAATGAAAAAATGACACAAACCCATGGCTGCTGTTGACATTGTAAATCCAGTTTCCACCGATACTGGAAGTGTAAAATTATCAGAAAAGCCAAGTTATTACAAGTTATTACAAGTTATTACAAGTTTTGCGGTTCTTCTATTACATATTAACACATTTAAGTGATTATTTGCTTCAATTGATTTATACTAATCCAAATTTGAATTATGTGAAGAAATTAATTGTATAAGACATTTACTCGTTAAATTAATTGACGTAATTGATTTCACACAAGTATTCTTCATTTAAATGAATGAAGATGTACTTCAGGTTAATTCGAATATAGCATACTCTGTTTGTTTGTTAGTTTGATTTTGTTAAACGTTTCTTGCTTTGATCTGAATCATGGCGACAGTTTGTATTTCTGGTGGAAGCTGAGTACCCGGAGACACCCACCGAATTTCGGCAGGAAAAATGGAAATCATCGGCAACCAAGATCGGAGCCGAACATACCTCGTTACGAGTAATGTTCCAGCTCAGAACCCCAGATTTAACGGGCTAGATTAGGGGATCTATGAAAACAACATCAACTACAAATTGAAATATTGATCAGCTACCAATAAACAGGATTTAACAGATTTCTACCCCTTTGAATTTGTCTTGGATTTTGGTATTCTTTTATACTTTGATAAAATGTTGAGCAAAACGATTTCCTTTTACTTGTATTCTTTTCCAATAGTAACTTTTCCGTATGCCTGTGGATTTCAAGGTCACAGTAATGAAGGACATGACGGGACCATAAGCAGTGCCATTGTTCACAGCGACATTCACTGTACCGTTATCTGTTCTTACATGCAAAACTGACATGTGGCCGACTTCAACAAGAAGACCTCAATTTGTATCTTAATGAAAAAGAAAACTGGATCCACTGTTGTGGCTAATTCTGACAACAACGTTTTTCTCGTCAATTAAACATCTTTATCTGCGATGCTGGTTTTTAAATGTTTATTTCCATTTTGAAAACCAAACATTGGCTAGCAAAAACTAGGTCAAAAATAGTTCCTTCTTACATAAAACAGGTTCAATTCTTTAAGGCTAATTCTGATTACTTCGAGTGTTTTTTTTTTTTCTTGTCAATCAAACATTTATGTCATTTAGCAATACAATAATCTGTTTTATATTCAAGATAAGGGATACTTATCTGACGGCGAAAGTGACATAAACTCTTATAATAAAGCTTTACATTACAGAAGGTATAAATATTGGGATTATACATGTTAAATGTGTTATACAGATGTATAACGTGTTCTTGCGGTATTTTGGCCGTTGTACCAGACCTTTGTTTCAAAGTTTACAAATAATCAAGTGTCTACTGATCTGATAAAACACTCTTGAAATAACAATTCACAAGCAGTTGTATCAACCCAGTGGCAGTAAACAAAAACAATACTGCTGCGTCCGAAGAGGTTTTCTAAGTCTATGTGGTGTATAGTAATTAAAAAGAGAAACATGGCAATAGAAAATCACCAGGAAATATTTCCTTTATCTGAATTTTGCAATCGTAAATCGTAAACAATTATTTAAGGAAACATAAAAAACAGATACTATGTGGACGTTCGATAACCAAAAGACAAACAATGCCATACTCGGATGAAAATAAGCATAAGGTCAAACAAAAAACCACAAAGAATAACATATCAGGAAAGAATGCGCAGTATGAGTTTAGGAAAATAAAATGTTTGTAGTAAGCTACAATTATTATCCAACTGTTTTTTTGACAATTACAACTCTTTGCTAGATGTGTGTCTACCTTTGCAAGATTATAAAATGTGTTTTTTTGTATTTTTTCTTGTTTATTTCACGTTTGTTTGCCTGTTAATCATAATTTTTATAATTATGGATTTTTAACCTTAATCAAAATTCAATCCAACGCGTGTTAGAAGAAGTTGAGGTGAAGTTTATGTAATCAAATGTGTAGCACATACTGTGTATTTTTCAGTTTTGTCATATGCTCTGTAGTCTCAATTTTATTGCTGTATTTGTTTTTAAAAATGTACTTAAGTGATCATTGTCTTACCTTTTACCTGATAATGTGCCACTAGAGAATTTTAGGTTTTGGCTTACTTAAACGTAATAAACCTTAATATTTCAAAACAAATGTTTATTGTTATCTCCCGTTGACCATTGAACTTGTAAATTAAACAAAAATCGTATATTTTGACGTACGTAATACACCTAAACTTCGTCGTTGTAAAATTGTGTTTGTCTCCCTTTCTCCATTTAGTTCAAATCTATTTAAAATAACGTATTCCACGAGCGAGAGTTTACACTAGTCTTATATCTGAACATACGAAAAGGCAAATTTTGTTCGCAGGGGACACAGGTATATTTTGAATGATAAACAGTCAACCATTTTTTCTATTTTCGTAGAAAAAGAGTTTCTTTTCAACTAATTTGTGAATATGGCGTGCCGCGTTCAAAGAGTATACGGGAAAATGAGTTTTTGAACATATTTATTCTAAAAAGGATAAAGTTGATCAAAGATTAAGGACACAAGTTCAGTAATATAGGTAAATATATACATGTAGGTTGTAATGTTTTTCTAATATTAGGCATATTAAAATATCCGGATTATTTGATTATCAGAACGTTTTGGGGGTTATTTTATTTGATTGCCATTAACATGATTAAGGGCTTTTGTAAATATTTGTGAGAATGCAAAACATGATTTTTTTTTTTTGTCTTATTGATAACTCAGCTTTTCTTTTTTTAAATGAATGATCTGTGTCGTGTGTGCCATTAATAATAATCTATAAAGAAAAGCAGTTTGAAAATTTTTACCTGGAAAGGTCATTAGCAAGTGAAAAAAACATATCGCGGTGTGATAAATTTGCCATGTTTAGAAATCCCTTGAAGGATGCAGATTCAAGAGTGTCAACAGGGGTGTTACGAACGGACGCACCGACGGACAGGCAGAGGGATGAAAGGTAGCATTGTGTTACTATTAATATCGCTGGGGAAAGGTAATTAATCTTAAAAAAAGAATGCTGTCGCGGGAAGAGAAAAAGTCGTCGTGTCGACAAAAAGAAATTCCAAGGCGACATGAAAGTTATCCAAGGCGAGATACGGTATCAAATGACGCAGAATGGGTAATAATATCTTAACCATTATGTCAACGAAGCGTTATTTGATTTTAAGATTATTGGATCCGCCCCTTTTACCACAATCATCGTATAAAGGTATATAGAAATTTTTTTTTTTCTGAGACAAGTGCATGTGCATGTCGAGTAGGGTTTTCGGAAATGGTCTTCTTTATATTTTTTCCCTGTTGCATTGCCTTAAATATTGGAGCCAAACTAGGCATAAGTGACAATCAAAGTTGAATGAAGCAGCATATTTGATTGGTATATCCGTGTATCTGCTCAAAGGATCCCAAAGTAAAGACTTACCTAGCTCTGAAATTACCTTTTGTATTAGTTTCTGACAAATGCATTTGCATTTCTTTCAATCAAAGGAAAACATGTGATAGTATTTTAAAATTAAGAGTAATACATCAATAGCAAAAAATCATAATTTAGTGTATTTAAAATAACTTTTAGAAAGATTCATTCAAATGCAAATATACGACATACGTTTCCTATAGTGAGAGTTCAATTTATTTTGTTTTAATTCGGGTAGCTATCAGACTATATCTGCTTCATGATAATCCAGACTACAACAAACTTGGATATAAAGCAAAATCGTGGTTCTGAAGTGGTAGATTAGTAACGGGGCGGATTCAGACATTTCAAAAGAGGGTTCCAGAATAAAAGAAAAACAATTGTTGTCTTCTTTTCGTAATTTTCACGTAATTTTCCTAATTTTCAAAAAAAAGGTAGGATTCAATCACAGACCCCTCACCCTGGTACAACCACTGAGTAAATTATTTCCAACAGTTACTTTTTATCTGTAGTACACGATAAGCTACGAGTATTACCAACGATATTTGACTTTCTTGTGATCAACTGAAATTGATGCGCAAAATTCCATAAGTGATGACCCTGACCTTTGACATTTTCAGTTGGTTTTAAGTTCATTTTCTTTTCTGGGTCATAACTTTTTTTTTAAATTTTTTTATAGATAATATATCATTATTGTTCAGTATATCTTTTTTTCCTCGATGTATCTAACAATTATTGTGTTTCAAGTCATATAATCATGAGACAAACGTTAAAAGTTATTATACTCGTTTTATTCTAAATTTATGAAACTTACGTAAAACTTGCCACTAGTTACCAATCGTAATTTACCGCATGGACTGTAAATTGAAAATGGATTGAAAAGGTTTTAAATCTTGACAATTTTATCTTGTAAGAACGAAATAAAAACAAATCTTGCATGGCCTTATTCTGCAACCGTAAGAACATCTTGTTCTTAATCAAGATCATTATTAAATTCAGCCCTTCTCTTTGCAAGTCCAGCACACAACTCAACCTGTCAACTTTTTTAGTGTCAACCTGTCGACCTGTTAGTCTGTCAACTTATGTACATATAAACCGATTTACTTCTTAAGTTAAACCAATTTACTCCTCTGTTCTTCCGATGGAACTACAGTACCGTTATCCTACTTGACCCGACCTTATGAGGTATAGTCACGTATTTGAACTCCTTTATGTCAGTTCGATAGAACGCCGACCATGCAGACCTATTTGTCTTTTGGTATAGTGAGGTCGATAAATTCCCTCAGTCCCGAGAAGACTGATAAAAAGGAATGGAAATTATTGACTTTCAAATACCAAAAACGTTTGTGGTAAATTATTTTTTCTGTAAATGTGTTATTTTCTAAAAAAATTTCACGTTTTACTTTCGTTCAGCTAAAGTAATGTCCTTGTTTTGATAAGTGTGCAACCTTTTTATTATAAGGGGAAGGGGTGCATGGGTAAATTTGTTTTATTTTCTAACTTTTTGGGCGAAATTGCGATTGAACCTATTTTGTCCTAGCTTGCCAACACGATTTTTCTATATTCCGAATCATCTTGTTTTGCGGCCATTTTTATTCTGCCTTTTGATTTTGTAAATGTTCTTCTAAAATTTGTTTCATCATAAATTCGATAGTCCTGCCTGTTTATTTCAAATATGATCGCGGCACCTCCCAAATAGATATGATTGTATAAAGAAAAACCTTATGTTTAACGCATAATTACACCTTATATAAGAATGCCGGATTTTGATTGGTTGTAAGCCAGTGTATTTTTCGCATAATCTAACATTTTTTCCTCATCTCAAATGAATTTGTCTGTTCTTCACCATTGCCGGTGGATTTGCCTCAAATTCCCCTCTCTGCCGTGGTATTTGCCATTTTGGATATTCCTTTTTTACCCTCGCGAGCCTCTTCCCGCCAAAATATTTCGGAACCTTTTTCACTTTATCCCGATTATTAAGACAATACGGTTAAGCACTATTGATTAAGTTAAACCGAAAACTGTAAACTAAAATGTCAGAGATATACATGGTATAAAGTGGAAAAAAAGATGTCGATACAAATGAACGATTTAATAATGGAATAACAATGACGTTTACACATAGATACCATGACGTTACAAAATGACAGCAATAACGCATATAAGTACATGTATAATTCCCGCGGTACTACGAATTCCCTTCACCTGTACAAACAGTTTCAATCAAAATCGCTATTCGGTGTAATTAAACAGATATATCATGTTATGGAGGGGTATTTGCCAAAAATACCCCTCCATAACATGATATATCAGTTCATAAACTTGTTTTATTTGTTATTAAGCCATCGATCAATAGTTTTTTTTTTTTTTTGGGGGTGGTTGAGGGCAGGGATTTTGATGCGGAAATTTTGTTTTGAAAATTATCTTATGGGCAAAATGTAGGCCTTTTTTTAACTCAAGGTGCTGGCTAACTGTGAAAACAATTTCATTCAGTCAAAATCAGGACCAGAAAGATCTTCATTTTAAATTCACAACACCCACCCCACACCCCCGAAAATCGAATGGTCCGTGCCTGATACATGAATGTTATTTTAGAATTAAAATAATATTACAACTATCCGACTGAAATCTGAAATGCTAAAACCGGCGAAGGGAGACAACCACAATTTATATTATGTCTTATAATTCCGTATAATTGTAAGCCTAAGTTACTTGCGTTAACGTACGTAAGTTTCGTTTGAAACTTAAAATTCTCTAATGTGACTTTACTATTATATATTGTATACTTAACGTAAGTATCATACATAAAACCTATTTGAAAAAGGGCTATGGAACATGTTGTAAATATATAATATCGTCGTAGCGAGTACAAAGAGTAAAACTTTTTTCTTTAAATATGTACTCCTTTCCAGTATGTTCTTTTTTACTAGTCACAATTAGGTGGTGTTACATCTTTCATAGTCTATCCAAATTATTTTTGCAAAGAATTCAGCTCAAGCCGGTGAAGGGGCCGTATCAAACTTGCAGTGATGCGATATTTCATTGCTCCATGTGGTGACTTTGAGATTAAGAAGAGCAATAAAAGCGTTCTTTTCTTTGCTTTTGGTGTGTTTTTGCTGTGCATATACAGATTGTGTGTCATGGATGGATACCTCATGTCTTTTGTGTTTCTATTAAATTTTATATTTCCGACACTGTTCATTCATACATCCGGAACTTGAAACTTTAGTTGTTAAAGCGAAAACGTTGTCTCTGATGTTATAAAGAAATTGACAAAGTTTAAACGCGGACCACGAAGAGGATCTCAAAATGAACTGTTACGCAAAAATAAATATTCTCATTACCGATTGCTTAACATGAACGCAGGGTACCCGGAGCAAAAATGTATATATATACCTTGTATTTGTACAATAGTTGACTGATTTCAGAATGAATTGGATTATATCCCGTTTATTGAATCAATTATAAAACGTAACATTACACTGAGTTATATGAATTCGGTCTTCTTTAGATATACGTATCGTACAGCATTCTATTGAACTATCAAATAACGTACGATTTATTGAACGGTTATGCTTGTCAAACACTATAATTGTGGTTCTTAACATTAGATACAATTATAATTATTCTAGATTACCACCGGATAGTCCTTTAACTCCAAACATTTATAAAATATAGATAAGGAGATGTGGTATGATTGTCAATGAGACAACTATCCATGAAAGTTTAAATAAAGTGGATGTAAGCAAATAACACTCTTTAAGTCTCTGTTTTTTGTTAAGGCACAAAATGTACGATAATTCTAAGTATTTACAAGATTGCAAGCTAATTACATTTAAAAGAGTGGATTTCATATATCGTCCATAAAAGTAAATATTTTTGCAGGTTGGTTGTTCCCGCGATTTGAATACATAAAGGTGTTGTGCTTTGGTTAAATTTGAACATTGATCAATAAGTGCCTCATTCACATTAATGTTCATTTTCATAATCCTTTTGAACCCTTTATATTTGCGAATAGTTTAAGTGATTGTATCATATGGATAATTGGGGAGTATAATAAGAGCCACTGTTTGGTCTCGAAATGGCAAAAAAGTAAACATTTTCAAGTCTATCTAAATTGTGATAATATCATTGACAAATGAACCAATTGATATAATTTGTACAATTTAGAGCAGACAGATTACTTTTGAAACATGTCCAAAATTGACGTGCTTGGCCTAAAATGGTTATAGATTTTGGCCAAAATTGATATGAACAAAGAACACACCACGAAAAAACTATTCTACACAAGTTGAAATCTTTGTATGGTGCATCTTAGATCAAAATATCTTTTTAGGGTAAGGCCTTAGCTTATATCTACAAATTGAAGACTAGATATCAAAGTGTTGCAATACATGCAAGAAGTTTGATACCCTTAACCACTGCAAATATCAAACAATGTACAAAAAAGTAAATACTAATGTCTTATAAATTAACGTCTAATTAAATCTGATGGATGTTATCTAGCAGATTTATAAAACTTTTTTATAATCGGACTAAAGGCCAAAAACATTAAATCATCCTTTCTCCTGGATGGAAAAATTTCCACGTTTACAGTTTTGACCTACTGATAGTTTGATTTCGAAATGTTAACAGTATATTTTATGAAGTTAACGTAATTAACTATTATAATGCTAGCTCTTTGTTGCTTGTTATTTATTGGTATTTAACCAATTGAATTTTACGGTTGTTTGCGATGATAAAATTGATACGAATCGACCCAAAAGCTTTGTATTGGTATATATTTATGACAAAACAGTTTACCAGAGGGGAAAGAACCAAGATCTCAATTTTCCCTTTCTTGAGTTTACTTTTATATAAATATACAAAAATGTATACATCATTTCTACAGTATCAGGATATGGAGTAACGTACACTGGTTGATATTAAATTTCAAAAGGTTTTCTCTCACGATGATTTGTTCACACATTGTTGTCAATATAATGGAATTGTATGCAACTGTCATACGATTGAGAGGTTTCGCTTGCTGTAAAACCAGGTTAAATCCACCTTTTCTACATAAGATATTCCTGTACCAAGTCAGGAATATGACAGTTGTTATCCATTCATTTTTTATTATTAATTGTTTTGGCTTTTAACTAGCTGTCAGTAACTGCGAGTACTCTCAAATCGTACTTTCTTGTTTATTTGACCTGTTGATACTAATTGTAATGCTTTTTTTTTGTTATTTAATGTTATTCAGGGTTATATCTGGTCTATATACCAGCTTTGATAAGTGTTTGGTACTAATATATATTTCCACTTCGTACTATGAACATCAAAATTATTTATTTTGCTAAAATATTTCCTTTCTCTATTGTAACTGTATACGTATACCTAACAACAAAATTATTTTATTTACCTGTGTTTAAAGTTATTGCAAATGGCTGATATTTTGTTCGAGCATATTGTTTTCTTAAATTGTTTAACATTTCATACCGATGTAACATGTTACTTTTATTATTCTTCCCTTAGTTTATTTATTTTGAATTTACATTGTATCATAGGTCAAATTTATTTGTTCAGTGTATGTTCAATGGTGTTATTATGTCCTTTGATTGAGTTAAGCTATTTCAGTTGATATTTTATAGTGTGTCTTTCTATGTTGTGATGTTACACTATTGTTTCAGAAAAAGGGTGAAGGTTTGGTACCATTAAAACGTTTAAACCCGCTGCATTTGTTTGCACCTGTCCTAAGTCAGGAATCTGATGTTCAGTAGTTGTCGTTTGTTGATGTGGTTCATAAGTGTTTCTCGTTTCTCGTTTTATATAGATTAGACCGTTGGTTTTCCCGTTTGAATGGTTTTACACTAGTAATTTTTGGGGCCCTTTATAGCTTACTGTTCGGTGTGAGCCTAGGCTCCGTGTTGAAGACCGTACTTTGACCTATAATGGTTTATATTTATAAATTTTGACTTGGATGGAGAGTTGTCTCATTGGCACTCATACCACATCTTCTTATATCTATTTGATTTTTTGAGCTTTTGATTTTGCCATTTGAATAGGGACTTCTGTTTTGAATTTTCCTCTGAGTTTGGTATTTTTGTTATTTTACTCTTTGCTCTGAAATGAAAAATTTCGAGGTTTCTATTTGTGTTCACTTAATTGAAACTGGAATGTATCGTTTTTAAAATACAAAACTTACTGTTTACATAAAATATTTTTCGTATTTTTATTAATTTCATTGATTGACCGTTTTCAGAATATAGACAAATGTAAATTAAAACCACAGCAGTATCGAAGTTCAAATTTTATCAATCAATCAAGAAGACACAAAAAATAAGGAAATAAAAATCGCAAGAACGCGAGACCATTTGCGTCGACCAGGCAAGCGTCTTTTGCGATATATGCATCATTAGCCATGTCACAATCGAGAATAGAACACAATTGGTTAAATTAAAGATCAGACGAAGAAAAACAAATTGGTATCTAAAGATTTTTAAAAGACCTAAGACATATCGCTAGTGACTTGAGACTCAGACACCTATAAGATGAAAGACACTTGGTTTACACGTCGGAAATGTTACAACATTAACGGGACAAATTTTAAAGCATGTGCATTTCAACAATTGATGTCTTTTCAGTGATTCTCGAGGCAAAACTGATTATTTAAAATTCAATACGAATATTGAAAGCTGATAAAGCCAAAATTGACAAAAAGTAATTTCGAACCCGGACAAAGAATCATAGATATGTGTGATAGAGATGCATTCCTCATTTTAAAATGATCTCCTATATTTTTAACATCATAATATCATCCACAATATAAGCTTTCGGGTAAATTGTGAATTCATATTGGTTTAAAATTGCTTCAAGATTATATTTTATCTTTTTCGTCTTTTTAATTATTTTTTGTACTCTCAAAGATTTCCTTCGCTAAATTAAATTCACATATGTATGTAGCAATTTCTTCCAAGTACGCAACACTAACGGAAAAAAAACGAAAGTTGGTAAATTGTGGAAAGTGTAATTACATTTCGTTTGGTTAGGGACTTTCCGTTTGTAGTGGTCATTTCTTACTTTGGTTCGTCCACAAAAGCTGTACATAAGTTAAGGATCTTCCTAGTATCATCACTAAAAGATTTCGTTTAAATGTCGAAACTATTTTTTAATAAAATATCTAATGGTTTAAAAGAGAGGCGAAAGATACCAGCTGGACATTCAAACTCATACGTCGAAAATAAACTGACAACGCCATGGCTAAAATGAAAAAAAACAGACAAACAATAGTATACAAAACATAACATAGAAACTAAAACTGTAATATTATGTAACTATAAGTAATGACAATATACTAGATATGACAGATATAAATACAGATGCTCATAACTCATACGAAAGTGAAGTGATACTTATTCTTGTGGATATGAACATTTACATAATATTATCGACAAAAATTCCTGAAATTATGTTGTATGGTTTCAGAGGAGGTGCAATGAAAAGAACAGGACTGATGGACAAACCGACTGGCGGGTGAAAAATATTATATTTATTTACTTTGTTGTGTGGGGTAAAATAACTTGGTAAATCCAATGAATTTTTGTATGATTCTTAGTTTCTAGAAATGAATTATGACAAATAGTGTAGACTGTGAGAAATATGAATTATGATTTTTTTAGTATTTGAAATGAACAGGGTATTGTTAAATCATTCTTGTTTCAAGATTTTTGCTATATGTATAAAAATATAAGTGATACAGATACAGTTAAGTGCAGTTTTGTTATGGTATAAAATGAACAGTGCTGTAATTAACATTTACACAAATTAAGACATTAACGAATGAATAATAAATGTTTAACAATGAAAGATAATTTTAGAAATCAATTAGATCTTGTGAATTTTGTCCTTTTCTTTTACATAAACAAACGTACTGTATAATAAGTAAATGACCATTTACACTAAGTACTCGTCAGTAGGCAGTACGGATGTTTAAAAAAGTGTTACAAAAACCACATAGTAGCACTTTTAGCATTGAAAATTCTAGTTTTTTGACAAAAATTGAGAACTTACATGTGATATTCGTGACTGCATAACATTTATGAATTGACAACTACTATCACTGAACTGAGTTTTGATACACATAGTATGTAATACTACGAAAGCATTTAAGGAACTAGATATATTAAATCGTTTGGCCCTTATCTAAATAGACTCGCTATAAAATTTAATATTTTTCATACTTTTCACTGAATAATTTTGATTCTTGATCGAAAAAAAAGTGCTGTGTTTGTCTAAGATGACTACCAGTTCATATATGACAGTCTTACGAATTGTGACCCCCCTTTTTCACACCCCAAAAAAAGTTTCTTATGTCCAGATAAAATGCCTTGGTGTGTCTCTAGTTTCAGTTAAATTGTAAAACTTCCAAAATACGTTTTTTTCATAACGATTGCTCGATTGTTGTTTCTTTTATCCCCGTTGCAAATATTTCATGCATATTCAGGACTAGTAGAACAAATTAAAACAATTAAAGAACCAATAATAGAAAAAAAAACAAGGATATGGGTATGCATCCGCTACACAAAATCCGTACATGCACAGCAAAATACACACAAAAAGCAAAGGAACAGCGCATTAATTGCTGTTTTGTACCTCACTGTAAGTATAAGACGACCCCTAGCACCGGTTTGAGCGGAATTATGCAAACTGAAATAAACTTTAGTACATTTGTAATCAAGCTTAGATCAGTAACTTATTATGATCTTAACCTAAGATAAATTGTTATCAAAATAAATATTATACACTCTACTAATATATGTGACCATGTATCCAAGTAAGGTTGTAATATTTAATATCTTATATAGGATATGGAAACCATTTTCTGGACAAATTGCAGTCTATTTAAGTAACTATTATCTTATCCTTTGACATGGTGACCTCAAAATCAATAGGAATCTTCCTCTCATTATATGTGACATATATCCCAGTAAGGTTGGAATCTGATATAAATAATTTGAGTGTATATAAATAGCTGGATAAGAAAATAAGTGACAGAATATAAGTGTTTCATAGATTATGTATCATGCAAAGTGGAATTAACTCTACATGATGCATGATATTTAGCATTTGGTGAACTATTAACTTCTTTTAAGAAAAAAAAATCTCTCGCTGCATTTGTTCAAACACATTTTTGGCCACCAAATTTGAATTTTGACTGAATTGTGCAATGTTGTAGTATGGAAAAAGAGGTCAAAGACACATAAAGAAATTCACATTTGTGAACATCTTTTCATATAATAAGTTCATCATGTATGTATTTTACTTATATGTAAACCACGGAATCAAGAGAAGAATAAAGAAAAAATTCGGACTGCTCATATGTTACTCCATATTGAACATAAAATTGTTCAATATCCATTATATTTATTTACACTATAAGTGTTTATTAAGAAAGATATTACATTCTCTATTGAATTCAAAATCACATTCTCAATGCTTCCTAGAACATATTTTACTTCTGCATATCTTTTGTAAGGTGTCTCGTCTAAAAATTCATAATTATTGAAAAATTTCAGTTTATTTGGCGCATTACGGGAACGAAATGTACAAAAAGATTTGTGTTTATATGTCATTCTGTGCAAAAAAAATACCTCAAATGAGCTGCAAATTATTTTTAATATCAACATACTGCAAAAACAATTTTCAGTCTTGTAATTGACAGCTTCATTTTCAAACTTAAATGCAAAACTGCTGATCATTAAACAAAAAATCAAAGGCAATGCTTATCAGAAACACAGAAAACTGTCATAGCTTCTTTTAACATTATTAGCACACATCAATAAATCAGTCAATTCAGCAAAAATTTTGAATCAAACAGAAAAAAAATTACCGCAGAAAATAACTAGAAAGTAATATGACTATTCTTATTTCCCTCCTTGATACAAAACTAGTTGATAAGTTTTTGGGTGTACTTAGCTGATATTTAAACAACCTAGAATTAAAACTTTGCAATAACTATTATTATTAAATGTTGATGTTAACATTCTTGCTTATACACTTGCGCAAAGGCTAAAAACAGTTTCACCCAATATTGTTATTGCCGATCAGAAGGGCTATGTAAAAAATAGAGACATTGGATTTAATAAAGGACAAATTCAAGATGTAATTGACTATGCTGAAAATATCAATGTAGAGGGGGCAATTTTATTTTTGGATTTTTCAAAAGCTTTTAATTCAATTGAATGGGTTTTCATGATACAAACATTAAAACAATTTGGATTTAAAAAAGATGTTATAGATCGGGTTGAGATTATGTATAATGATATTTCTGGGTGCATTGTAAATAACGTGTGGATATCGACCCATTATAGACTTGTCGTGGAATTCGACAAGGATGTACGTTGTTGTCTGCTCTGATTTTTGTACTATCGGTGGAAGTACTAGCATGCAGAATTAGATCTGGTGAAAATATCAAAGGGTTCCAAGTTAAATTAAACGGTAAAGACTGAAGTATACAAATATGTCAATTGGCAGATGATGCAACCTTATTTTTAAAATCTAAAAAGGAAATATCTTTAGTTATGAACTTAATAGAAACGTTTGGCTCTTTTTCTGGCTTAAAATTAAATAGAACAAAAACTGGAGGAATTTGGCCAGGCAGACTCAAACATACTAAAGACAAATTCGAAAGAATCAATTGGACGAAAGAACCAATGAAAAGTTAAGGCATTTATTTTGGTTATAATAAAGAAAAGCGTCAAAAACAAGCTGGTAAGATTGAAAAGATTATAAGTTTGTGGTCAAAAAGAAAGCTAAGTGTGCTAAGAAAAATAACTGTAGTGAAGTCTCTCACACTCCCAAATATAACATACATAGCAAGCAATATGATATTACTAAATGATTTTATACAAAACATAAAAACTATATATATATGATATAAAACTATATCTGGAATGGGGAAAGAGATATGATTGAAAGAGATATTTTGTCACAAAATTATACTGAAGGGGGATTAAAAATGATTTGTATAGATACTTAAATATCAACAATTCAACTCAAATGAATTAAACATTTACTTTCTGAAGAAAATGTTGAACAAAATTAGAAGATAATGCCAAAATAATTTCTGAATAAGACAGAAGATAACTTTTTAATATTCAAGATGAATATAGACAATATAAGTTTGAAAAAAATATAATAAAACAAATTCCAGAGTGTTATCAGCAGTTAATAAAGACCTGGATAAAAGTAAAAGAAAAAACAATACGAAAGCCTACCATGTTTTGGGAAATAAGGAAACAAATAATATGGGACAACAACAATAAATGCTTACAGTTTAAAAACTGGATACAAAGCAACATTCTGGTTATGATAGATTTATTAGATAATGAAGGAAACATATCTTCAGACATCATACTAAGTAAACTTAAAAATAAGGAAAACTGGATTGCTGAGATAACAAAACTGAAGAAAGCTATTCCAAAACACTGTACCAAAATCATCAAAAACTCACCATCTAAACATACCCAAGTTAATATAAATAAGAATGAAAATCTTAACATCATAAATAAAAAAACCTATCCAATCCTTAAATGATCATGACATTTAGACCTTTTAACTTAAAACAAGAGGTTTACAAACACCTTTTGGTTTTTTAAAATGGAAATCACATTTGTCATTAGAAAATACTAACCCAGCATATGAAACATTCACATTTATCTTTACATTTCAAGATGATAATATAAATAAAATATTTAGATAGAAACTGCTCCATTATATACTTCCCTGTATAAATTATGAGAACAATTGCATATAATAGAAACAGATACTTTCTTACACTTTAAAGAATTAGAGAATTATGATCATTTCATCCTCAAATGTTCATATTTTGAATCCTCTAGGAAGACAGTACAACACATTCTCGAGAAATTAAACATTGGAAGACATGTTATTAATCTGAAAAGTATACACATGTAGTTTTTGGATATAAAGTATATGACAAAGATTATCATGAGCTTAATTTACGTTTAACCGTAATTAGTTACACAATATATAAAGTATACTATATTCCAGACAAAACAATAAAAAATTTACAACCACTCAAAAATTTAGACACGAAATCAGACATTATATCGAAACAGTTTTGGATACAAGATTGGTAGATTATTAAAGAATGCAAGCTGTTCAATAAACTGAATGTCTGATTTAAAAAAAAATATGAAGAAAGCTGAGTGAACTTGAATTATATAATGATGTAAAATTTGACATTCTGGTAAAAATAATACTATTCTCCAATATAGATAGTATAATGTAATTTTCTACATGCATTGTACAGGTATGTCTACCTGATTATTATTTTTTTTTTTTTTTTTTTTTTAGCTTTGACTGTGTTTTTATACAACTGTAATTTTATCCTTGTTGTGTTATATTATTTGTCTCTTTTTGTTGTAACAGTTGTCAACTAACCATTTACAGGTTTAATGATGTTCAAGAAATGAGAAATCTAACATGACAAGTACACTAAGTAAATGAATATTACCTTCAAATGAATGATCTGATAAAATAGCATCCGATTTTACTGTAGATATATTTGTAAAATACATATGAATTTCGAACAAACATTCACAACAGAATAGAATGACGACATATTTTAAATCCCCAAAACAAATAATTTGGAAAAACTCCTTGGCTTATCCTTTCGATCATATACAAATGTGTATTCCTAAAGAACTACACGTGTTAATCAAGCTATTTAGTAAACAAAGCAATTAGTATAATAGAAAAATCATCCAGGTGAATCCATGAATTATATACGGACTGATGAAAATTTGTGTACTAACACAAAAGAGGGGCGAAAGATACCAGAGGGACAGTCAAACTCATAAATCGAAAATCAACTGACAAAGCCATGGGTAAAAAAAAAAAAAAACAAACAGACAGACAGACAAATAATAGTACACAAGACACAATATAGAAAACTAAAGACTAAGCAACACGAACACTAACCATAATATATGTTCTATACTAATACTAACGAGGCCGGGATAAGGTACCGGTATTTAAAGTATCTATTAACAAATGTAAATATGGAAATAAAATATTATTTTAAGGAAAAAAAAAGAATTTAAAATTAATACTTTAAGTTAGAAGAGCATTACTTAAGGAGAAAAAGAAGGTAAAAATGTTTATAGGTTATGGAACGCCTCTGTGAGATATTTGATTTTTTTCTAAATGTCGGGAAAAGGCTAAGTAGGATTATTACCTTATATTTGCATTCGTTTTATTTGGGTCTGAAATCGAAAGAAAAGAAATTTAGAATTTGCTTTAATTTTTGGCAAACGACCTTTAATGAGCTATTTAAATCTCATATGAAACGAAAAATGGGTGTTTCCAAGGAAAGTATTTGACCTTGTAACTTCAAGCATGGTTCGTTGACTTTTTTGTATATTTTACATGTTCACATATTGCTATTCTGACTTTAACCTTTGTACTAACAAAATTACAGAGTCAAGACATATCTCTGCGTCAATTTTTTTTAATAACTGTGTTGGATTTTTATCAAATAGGTTTTCTTACCTACTGCCAAAATATGAATTTTATCAGGAAATGCATGTCCGTATTTCATTAATTTCCAACCACTCTATGAGTGTGTACGAATCAGCTTTTAAATATATTATTATATTTATTAATGTACAAAAATCCGAATTACAAAATGGCATACATATCGCAGTCTGCATTATTATAAAGAAGACTTTGATCGACTATCAAAATTATATCATTGATGAAAATATTAAAAATAAAGGTCCCGAAATGGATCCATGTTGTACACTTTACGTGATGTCAGCCAAGCTGCTAAGATTCTGCTTACTTTAATCTGTTGTTTTCTGTGAGTCTACTTACTGAGAAGATAATTTGATTTTAAAGAAGAACGTGCACCATATCGACAGACAATGTATCTAATGAAAATATCGCGAAGCAAACTCAAATCTCAGTTGTAATTTATCAATTGAAATTGCGAATGATGAAAATAAATTTGACATTTCGTATAATGTCGATTCCTCGTTTTTAAAAATGTAAGTCTAGACACAATACTGTTCTGTAGCATTTGGTTGACTCTGAGTCAATATAATTTTTTATTATGTCCCATGTTGAGTATGACAATTATGATAGTTTCATTCTACTTATTCTATTATGTTACTTCTAGTTTGTTTTTTTCCATTCAAGCTAGTTGCTTATTTACATGTATGCATGACACTTCGCGTGCGGATCCAACCATTTTAAAGAGAGGAGCTCCAACACATGCAAGTCATAAAAAAAGAGGGGTTCCAAACTATTTTTTTTTTTAATTATTTTGAACGCTTGATATCACTATGATTATTGTTACATGAGATTATGCATCTTTTATATTTTTTCCTCAAAGCTGGAGGGCACTCTTATCTCAAACTAAGACAGTTTAAGAACAGCCTCAGCATGGAGAAGTAAACTTTTAGGACACTCTTAATCTGTTAATAAGGATATATATAAAGGCACTGTTATGGATATGGATTTAATCAAAATATAGACAAAATAATGAGTCGTACATTGTACCGGTAGTCATAGGTCAATTCGCCGTTTCAGAATCTAATTCATTTTGGGTAATATTTTCAAAAGTGTACACCAAAACGTCGTGATTGGTTCAAAACGTCCTAAACAATGGACATTTAACCAATGACGTGACGTTATTTTCATTTTGGTGTACGATCAATGAAATTACCAATAGTCCTTTAGATTTTAAAACGGCTAATTGTCGTAAAGGACGTGTATAAGACGTGCAAGGATTTATATAGTAACATGTATGATCATCAATTTCATTTCTTTTTTGTAATAAATTGTTTAATTCTTAACTAAGCTCGTAGAATCTTGATAGTTTTATTTGATAATTCCAATCAACTTTGATATGTAGTACATCCAATAAGTTTTAATTTGATATTTGTTCCGTAATATGATAACATCAAACTTCAAATGACAACTGTTTCATAATTTCAGAAATAAATGTCATATAAAACGTAGCGCATTTCTGTTTTCATTAGAAGCAAAATTTAATTGAAATGCACCTATTAAAATTCATATCTAATTTCTTGATTATTCTTCGTAATGTACCACTAATTGTAAAGAAATTTGTTTGTAACAAAGCATGCAATGTATTGAATTACTCGCTCTTTTGTTAATTTTAATGTAACTCATATGAAATTTTATTGTATCTAAAAGATTAAATTTAATATCTGATAAACAGTGTACTAATAGTTATATAACCCGATTAGTAGCTTTATTGTAGTTTCATGCTTATCTAATTATAAAAATGCCAATTTGTTTTTGTTGTTGTAAAAACCAAACGACATGTTTCAAAGTTCAATCTTTATTTCTGTTGTATAAACAAAAACATGCTTCATATTGTACTTTTACATGTCCTGTTTATAGTCGTTTGTAGGAAAATGATACTGCTTTAAAAAGAAATGAAATAAAATTGTTTGAAAGAAAGGATGCATTGGATGATATGTAATATTTAATGGCTTATAATTATATTACATGTATGTTTCATCAGAATCCGTAATTTTGATTGGCTGACCACAAACGTGAGACACTCTTAATATAATATTTCATTTCCGTATAACATTCAACAGCTATGACTGCACGTGCCATATGTGACAATTCTCTTTTAACAATTTGTAAGTCCTCAATTTACTTCCATCTGCATAGGTTGTAATTTGAAATCTGTATAAGCAGCAACCCTTTTACACCAGTCTGACTTACACTTATTATATACATCTTCCTCAATTTGTTGAAAATTATTCTTGTTTAATACATTTAACTCAAAATTACAGTATTGTTCATAATTATACATTTTTAGCATATCTATAACTTTAAAACTCCAATGCTTTATTCAAGTAATACACTTTTGTATCGACTATTCAAAAATTAAAAACAAAAAAATCTATGCCGGTCCATTATGTAAAACCTTGCTGAATGTCTCACGACACTTGTCCCATTTATTAACGCATTGTGGTTTATATCACCAGCTATGGCATCATTTGGTGTGTATTTACCAACTCCCATGGCCCTGTTTATGCTGCATTTATGCAGGAAAAGTGCCTGGTTTCCAAAATACCTGCAACATAACTAATAACTTACCATACCATAGTATCGTACAGGTTTGAAAAAAAATGTGCTGGGAACCTCCATAAACTTTTTTCTCTTTACATATAACAATCCTAATGTCTATTGCCTAATTTTGGCTACTGCTTTTGCTATTAACTGACAATATAAAAATTTAGTCAGCGGGAAGTCTAAATATTGATAGTATTTTACACATTCTATAGCTATTTTTTCTTCGTCTATGTTTATACAAATATTCAAAGCATTAATATAATCAATCAAATTTAAATTAAACATTATAGATGATAAAATACAACCTTGTTTAAACCAAGAATCCACATTCAACCATTCAGTCATATAATCATTTACACGCACACTACATTCTACATTAGCGTATAAAACTTTTCGAGAGTATATATATAAACTTAGAGCTTATACCTACATTTTCCAGTTTATTAAACGAAAATAATAGATCAATTGAGACATACGCCCTCTTAAAACCTATACAAGCTTCATATGTTGACAATTTACAATTTTCCTTTGTTTCTATTATTGATGGTAGAGTGCTTATATGATTAATTCTACTTGTGCCTTTCATAAAACTATTTTGCTCATCATTAATTATCTCCCTTTCATCTGACCATTTGGCTAATTTTTCATTTAAAATACTACACTACATCTTGCACGGAAAAGGAGCTAGAGTTATGCCCTTATACGATAAAGGATCTCTAGGATCTGATGTTGAACATTTTGGTATTGGTGTAATAATTCCCTTATTTCACATATTTGGTACATTACCAGAACTTGAATATAAGTTAAATAGAATAATATAAATATTCTTGCATATCTCAGCTTGAATAAGGTCAATACCTGCACTTTTATAATCATTGCAATTATTTCAGAATTGAACATTTCTTTTTATAAATTTATTTGGGTGTATGAGCGTTGACTGTAGTACCTTTGGATGAAGCACGGAACGCATCATTCTAACAATGTGCGCACGGTCAACGCTACAACCCTATAAAATTACCAAAAGAAGCATTCAATACTTTTCTTTTATTTACGTATGCACTTTATTGTGGAAGCTGGTGTCCTTATGAATGTTACATTTTATTTTGAAATGAAGGTTAATTTCGGAATGACGCGAGATTGCTATTAGCCAATCAAAATAACGTATTATAATGAAACATACATGTAATGTGTTTATTACAACGTGGTGAACATCCTCAATAGTAATTTCCTTATCTAAATCAATACAAATAATGTTTTCTTCAGTATTACTATATCTAACCTTGTTACACTCTGCATCTACATTTGGGTTTTAATAATAAACTGTGAAAACTGTTTTCCATGTACTTAAAATAGTTTCTAAACTGTTAGTTATAGGTCCATCATCTGGGTTAACTTCATTCAAAATACTCATCTATCTCTCATTACCTATAACTATTTTATCAATTCTACGCCAAAACTGTTTTGGATCATTGTCATTAAAATTTTAAAATACAAACAATCGAAAGAGACGAATTAAAAAAATATTGTGGTACCAATAGTGACGCTTAGATTAACCAGGTCTTCCTTGCAGCGGTACCAATATTGACGCTTACATTTTTGCGCAAGCCTGTCAAAGCCTTTGCACTTATCAACAAAGTTTAACGTAAGTTTCATAGTCATTTTCCACTTAGTTATTAGATTGGCATTCCACCATGTTTTTTTTTTTTAATTTGTCTCATTCGATATTTTGTCTGCCATTAGAACAAAGATTTTATTTATACATATATTTATTTTATTCAATATATCATTATTTGTCATCCGATCATTCCGAATATTTTTCACAACATATGAAACAGAATTACTTTTTGTTGGTTCATGCAGTTGTGAGGACTATGTGATTGACAAATAAAATCAACTTTATTTAACGTATCAAAATTGGTTTCAAATTCCCAACATAATACAGAATGATCAGGTATAGGATGTGGACTAAATGAACCTGACCAAGCACTTTTATTGCATTAAACACTTGCTCTTATACGTAACTTTGAAATTGTTATAATGACACAAACTTTCATATGGAAAAAAACACAATAATCGACAACTGATGATTCTTTAGTAGAAATATATGTGTAATCATTATGGGTAGGAAATCGCCAATGTACATCACAACAATTCACGGTTAATGGAAATTCACTAAATCTTTCTCCATAGCTGTTGACGGTAAAATCTGTAATATTACGCTCACAAAGCTATTCCTTAAGTAAATTCGGTATAATTACCTACTGTTGAAATCTCCACATAAATAGAAAGCATTTCCAATAGGTAGTGAATAAATCTGCTCCATTAAAATATCAAAGAAGTTATGCGCATTTACAGATCTTGCTGATTCTTCTGGGGGAGACAAATGACACATACATAAAACATATTTGATAATTTTTTAATCTGTAAATTTTACCCATAAATTTCCATTCTCAGTGTTGTTTTCTATCGTTACTTTGAGCACTTTTAGTAGTACTTTTTTACTAGGATGTCTATTCCTTCTGAACCAGTTTTCTCATGTACATGTATCTGTTCGCAGTTGTTTCCAAGTCATATACTAGTATAGTTATTCATTAATGTAACATTGTTATTTGTCTAGTGCGTTTCAGCTATGTCGATTATATGTAAACCGAGTTTATTAATACATTCTTCTGTAAGAATATTGTTCATTGTTAATATTGCGAGTCAAACCATTGATGTTCCAAAACCGTCATCTGTACAATTGAAATGTCGGTTGTTACTGTGCAAAGTACTTCGTAATCGTATATGTCCTGAACATGCATTCAACAATCATTCAATCAATCGTAGATATCCTCTATATCATTATCCATTATTCATACCTCTTTTGTTTGTGTGTCAATGAAATGATCCATTTCAACCTTTATCATGGTTATGCTGTATTCTTTCTAATTCGTCACCTTTTTTGGTAGAGTTTGGTTTTGTAGTCGAGTAATTTTGCCTCCGACTGTTCTTTATCAATTCTATTTACCCATTGCACGAAGTATAGTTCCACCATTAATTTTTTTCTTCCAAGGTATATTGTTTTCTATGTATTACATGTTACAACTGAACGTTATAAAGCGGCAGACCACATATTTCATAGAAGCCAGGAAATTTTCGGACGGACAGACAGACAGAGTCGAGCAGTTATTAGACCTGCTTCCCCTTAAGCGACTCAAGTAAAAATAAGTAAAAAGACTTATACACGTACAAGGTTGGTCATGATATTAGACATTTTATTTTTTACCAAGTGATTTAAGTAAACAAAAACATAATCTTCCCAGTAAACTTCAGGTAACGTAACTTTGTTTCATATCTTATAAAACTGTATGTATTGATGTTGAATCAGCTTGTTTTTTATGTAAAAAACAGAAGGATTTCAAAATATTGTTCGTCTTTTTAACAGCTAAAACATGCCTCATATTAGGTGTTGGTAATCAGATATACAAAATAGCAGGAAGTTGTTTATTCCTTCATGATGTAATCAGATAGAAAATTGAGGAAAATCGTATTCCTCTTCAAGTTTCTTGGAAAAATCTCAAGAAAATGCCAAACTTTGAACGGATGTTGGCGCAAGTTCTAAAGTTAGAAAATTTAAAATGACAGATTTTGAATTCACTCGTAAATGGTTTTATAAGGATTTTTCTACTGTTATGAGTACTTTGTCTTCCATAATTTCAAGAAATAAATGTCTTCAGTAGAAAAATCAACATAAAAAGGGTAACCCTATTGAATCCGACAAATTTCACAGATATTCTGTCAGTACTTCAGTAACATAAATACGCATCTTTGTATTTATATGAGTTTTCTAACATTGTTTTAGCTTTTAGTATCGCCTTTTTATCATAACCCTATTCACATTGCGAACCGTCTTCTTTATATTTTCATTTGTCATTTTTAATCCGTCTTTGACCAAAGTTTCTTCTTTCGTGTTTCACCAAATGTTCCAAGTGGTGAAGTTGAAATCCTCACTTCGTTTGTTTATCTGTTTGTCTTTTTCTTTTTTGGCTATGGCGTTGTCAGTTTATTTTCTACTTATGAGTTTGAATGACCCTCTGGTTTTTTTTTTTGCCTCTCTTTCGTAAGTTTTACGGACGCTATCACGAGTTGGTTGATCGTTATGGAATATACGATTCACAGATGATAACGGATATGTTCCTAATGTCGTAACTACAATCCCGTCCCCTTTTCCCGAATTTTTATTAGCCTTATTACCGGGTTTGTAATAGCATGAGCAGCACGACGGGTGCCACTTGAAATCACCTCCATTTTTTAGTGGGGTTGGGTTTGCTCAGTCTTAAGTTTTCTATGTTGTGTTCTGGGTACTATTGTTTGTCTGTTTGTCTTTTTTTCTTTTTTTAAGCCATGACGTTGTCAGTTTATTTTCGACTTATGAGTTTGAATGTCCCTCTTGGTTCTTTCGCCTCTTTTTACAAGGTAACACAGAACCGGCGTGACATAAATTTTCTCTCGGATCAGTAAGATTGTTCATAGCAATATTGTGAGTCTTTGAACTCTGATCTCTTTCATTTATCTCTTTCCATTATTTGATACAATTTATGCATAGGTCTTATCAAGTTTTCAAAATTTTCTTCAAAAGAATCAGTATCAAAATGGACATCGTTCCTGACTTTGATCATTTCCCTTTTACTGTGTCTGTTGTCGCAGTGTTGAATTTTGCAGTCAATTTTCTTTCCACGCTACTATCAATGTCAGTAATTCTTTTCTCTAACCTGAGTGCCACGTTATCTTAGCTGTCTTATAATTTGCTTATCATGTTGATCATAATATTGCCTATTTTTATTCAGGGTTGTTTTGTTTTTATTATGTGTTAATCTCATCATCATTTCAGATAATTGTCTGCCATTAGAACAAAGATTTTATTTATACATATATTTATTTTATTCAATATATCATTATTTGTCATCCGATCATTCCGAATATTTTCACAACATATGAAACAGAATTACTTTTTGTTGGTTCATGCAGTTGTGAGGACTATGTGATTGACAAATAAAATCAACTTTATTTAACGTATCAAAATTGGTTTCAAATTCCCAACATAATACAGAATGATCAGGTATAGGATGTGGACTAAATGAACCTGACCAAGCACTTTTATTGCATTAAACACTTGCTCTTATACGTAACTTTGAAATTGTTATAATGACACAAACTTTCATATGGAAAAAAACACAATAATCGACAACTGATGATTCTTTAGTAGAAATATATGTGTAATCATTATGGGTAGGAAATCGCCAATGTACATCACAACAATTCACGGTTAATGGAAATTCACTAAATCTTTCTCCATAGCTGTTGACGGTAAAATCTGTAATATTACGCTCACAAAGCTATTCCTTAAGTAAATTCGGTATAATTACCTACTGTTGAAATCTCCACATAAATAGAAAGCATTTCCAATAGGTAGTGAATAAATCTGCTCCATTAAAATATCAAAGAAGTTATGCGCATTTACAGATCTTGCTGATTCTTCTGGGGGAGACAAATGACACATACATAAAACATATTTGATAATTTTTTAATCTGTAAATTTTACCCATAAATTTCCATTCTCAGTGTTGTTTTCTATCGTTACTTTGAGCACTTTTAGTAGTACTTTTTTACTAGGATGTCTATTCCTTCTGAACCAGTTTTCTCATGTACATGTATCTGTTCGCAGTTGTTTCCAAGTCATATACTAGTATAGTTATTCATTAATGTAACATTGTTATTTGTCTAGTGCGTTTCAGCTATGTCGATTATATGTAAACCGAGTTTATTAATACATTCTTCTGTAAGAATATTGTTCATTGTTAATATTGCGAGTCAAACCATTGATGTTCCAAAACCGTCATCTGTACAATTGAAATGTCGGTTGTTACTGTGCAAAGTACTTCGTAATCGTATATGTCCTGAACATGCATTCAACAATCATTCAATCAATCGTAGATATCCTCTATATCATTATCCATTATTCATACCTCTTTTGTTTGTGTGTCAATGAAATGATCCATTTCAACCTTTATCATGGTTATGCTGTATTCTTTCTAATTCGTCACCTTTTTTGGTAGAGTTTGGTTTTGTAGTCGAGTAATTTTGCCTCCGACTGTTCTTTATCAATTCTATTTACCCATTGCACGAAGTATAGTTCCACCATTAATTTTTTTCTTCCAAGGTATATTGTTTTCTATGTATTACATGTTACAACTGAACGTTATAAAGCGGCAGACCACATATTTCATAGAAGCCAGGAAATTTTCGGACGGACAGACAGACAGAGTCGAGCAGTTATTAGACCTGCTTCTCCCTTAAGCGACTCAAGTAAAAATAAGTAAAAAGACTTATACACGTACAAGGTTGGTCATGATATTAGACATTTTATTTTTTACCAAGTGATTTAAGTAAACAAAAACATAATCTTCCCAGTAAACTTCAGGTAACGTAATTTTGTTTCATATCTTATAAAACTGTATGTATTGATGTTGAATCAGCTTGTTTTTTATGTAAAAACAGAAGGATTTCAAAATATTGTTCGTCTTTTTAACAGCTAAAACATGCCTCATATTAGGTGTTGGTAATCAGATATACAAAATAGCAGGAAGTTGTTTATTCCTTCATGATGTAATCAGATAGAAAATTGAGGAAAATCGTATTCCTCTTCAAGTTTCTTGGAAAAATCCCAAAATGCCAAACTTTGAACGGATGTTGGCGCAAGTTCTAAAGTTAGAAAATTTAAAATGACAGATTTTGAATTCACTCGTAAATGGTTTTATAAGGATTTTTCTACTGTTATGAGTACTTTGTCTTCCATAATTTCAAGAAATAAATGTCTTCAGTAGAAAAATCAACATAAAAAGGGTAACCCTATTGAATCCGACAAATTTCACAGATATTCTGTCAGTACTTCAGTAACATAAATACGCATCTTTGTATTTATATGAGTTTTCTAACATTGTTTTAGCTTTTAGTATCGCCTTTTTATCATAACCCTATTCACATTGCGAACCGTCTTCTTTATATTTTCATTTGTCATTTTTAATCCGTCTTTGACCAAAGTTTCTTCTTTCGTGTTTCACCAAATGTTCCAAGTGGTGAAGTTGAAATCCTCACTTCGTTTGTTTATCTGTTTGTCTTTTCTTTTTGGCTATGGCGTTGTCAGTTTATTTTCTACTTATGAGTTTGAATGACCCTCTGGTTTTTTTTTGCCTCTCTTTCGTAAGTTTTACGGACGCTATCACGAGTTGGTTGATCGTTATGGAATATACGATTCACAGATGATAACGGATATGTTCCTAATGTCGTAACTACAATCCCGTCCCTTTTCCCGAATTTTTATTAGCCTTATTACCGGGTTTGTAATAGCATGAGCAGCACGACGGGTGCCACTTGAAATCACCTCCATTTTTTAGTGGGGTTGGGTTTGCTCAGTCTTAAGTTTTCTATGTTGTGTTCTGGGTACTATTGTTTGTCTGTTTGTCTTTTTTTCTTTTTTTAAGCCATGACGTTGTCAGTTTATTTTCGACTTATGAGTTTGAATGTCCCTCTTGGTTCTTTCGCCTCTTTTTACAAGGTAACACAGAACCGGCGTGACATAAATTTTCTCTCGGATCAGTAAGATTGTTCATAGCAATATTGTGAGTCTTTGAACTCTGATCTCTTTCATTTATCTCTTTCCATTATTTGATACAATTTATGCATAGGTCTTATCAAGTTTTTCAAAATTTTTCTTCAAAAGAATCAGTATCAAAATGGACATCGTTCCTGACTTTGATCATTTCCCTTTTTACTGTGTCTGTTGTCGCAGTGTTGAATTTTGCAGTCAATTTTCTTTCCACGCTACTATCAATGTCAGTAATTCTTTTCTCTAACCTGAGTGCCACGTTATCTTAGCTGTCTTATAATTTGCTTATCATGTTGATCATAATATTGCCTATTTTTTATTCAGGGGTTGTTTTGTTTTTATTATGTGTTAATCTCATCATCATTTCAGATAATTGTCTTTTACAGGTATTTACTACCCCAAGATTTGAATCCCATAGCGGTATTTGGCAAAAGTTTTAGGAATTTTGGGTCCTCAATGCTCTTCAACTTTGTATTCTTTTTAAATTTTTCTATTCGAGCGTCATTGATGAGACTTCAATAGACGAAAATCGCGTATGGCGTATAAAATGTCAATTCTGGTGTCTATGATAAGTTTATTTTCAATGTTTTTATAATGCATTATTGCTTTTGCAGAGGTTATGGGCACATATTGTTCCTCGTGTTAAATTTTATCATGTACGGGTCTGAGGGGTTTACCACCATTACTTCTTTCACGTATTCTGTGGCAAAATTTGTACTAAGTTGGTCAGCCACCTCTATCAACTCAGGATTTGAGTGACCGAGTCTACTCCAATGCATTACATTTTATTCTAAGTTCTTGCTATAGTCAACATATACATTTTAAATATCAAATGCTTTGTAAACAACAGGAGCTCAAATTTTTCCAGCCACCATTACCAAGGGCAGATAACCGATTTTATAGAGTGTTATGTGTTAATCTAAAATAATTTTGATTAACAAAAGCACAGCTGTCTTGGCAGTCATTATACATATTTTTGATAGGTATTATGTATCAAGAGTTGTTTTTCTTAATTGTATATAGCTTCAGACCAATTGTACAAATACATTGGAACCCTACATTAAAAGATGTTGAAATGTTGAAATGTCATGTCACTATATGAACGACAAATGATCACAATTAAATTTTGATTAAACTATAATTGTTTAAAATACATAAATTGCTGTGTTTGTTGTCTCAACTGCATGATAAATAAAACGACTTTAAAACATGATATTATTTCAGCTGAAACGGATAGTTTTTTAATGGACCATTTATCTTTCTCTGATAGTTGTAAAAAAGAAAATTACATATAATGTGTTTATTCAGTATCCATTTTTGCTTTAAAGCTGCAGTTTTAGTGAACATCAAAATGCCACAACCTCTATCAATTGTTAATGAGCAATCTGTCTTTAACTCTTTTGGGTATATAAGGAGTTCTATGCTATTACTTGTTGGGCATTACAATGAAGACAACTCGGCAGTCATATATACCCATTTTATTTCTTCTAGTATGCGGTGTTTTATCATGGAATTATGTCACGAAAACAGGGAGGACCCCTGATGGTTATGTAAATTACAATCATAATACTGTCACAAAGACAGAGAGGATCTCTGATGGTTCAACAAATTACGATCATAATAATGTCAAAAATACGGAGAGGATCCCTTACAATACGAATACAGCCACAGAGATGAAGAGGATCCCTAAGGGTTCAACAAATAGCAATAAGGATACAGCCACAAAGACGAAGAGGATACCTGATGGGTCTGTTAATCTATATAAGAATACCTCAACAATGAAGGAGATGATATCTGATGGTTCTGCAATTTACACTCAAGACGAAAACAGATATCGCCCAGAATTATTTACAGCATCATGGACGACCTTCAATGGCGGCCTTTTAATAGGGTTGACTAAAAGTAAAAGAAATATTCCTTCAGAAATAAAGAATTCGGAAAGAAATGAGACTTTAGATTTACTCAGTGGTTTGAGCACTCGGTCAACAAAGCATCTAAAAACCTTGCAAGAACTTCGCCGTGATCCATGTTCTAAATATGGAACTTGTTCTGTGGCACAGAATAAAACCAAATGGTACTGTTACTGTGATAGCGACTGTCAAATGTTTGGCGACTGTTGTAGTGATTATAATGGAACTACCAGACACAGCAATAGTCAACTTTCATTTGGCTGTTATCTCCAGACTTACGTCGAAGGTTTTGATGGTCGAACTGGTTTTTTAGCAGTAGGTTCTTGTCCTGATTCGTACAAAAACAGAACTGTGAAAGAAAGATGTTTACAAAATAATTTTACAGAAAACGGTCTATTCGTATCACATGGAAAGACCCTGACATTCAAGAATAAGTTTTGTGCATTATGTAACAATGTAACAGATGTTCAAAAATTTGATATTGTGTTTGCTCCAGATAAAAACGTTTATGATTATATGTTTAAATTGAAAAAGGAAAACAGAAGGGCATATTTTATCAGCAATTCCAATTTCAAGGTTATTCCACCACACAACATTAACCTTCGGTTTTGTGTAAAAAATCTTATATCAAACAGCAACAACAACCTATGTCAAAGTCATAGCAATCCAATTTTAGTATATGAACCGTTCAAATTGTATAAGAATTATTTCTGCCTAGACTCAAATGTTTCAAGCGATATGAATTCGTTCGTATGTATATACCAAATATTAGAAATATTATTTAAAGAACCACTATTATTTAGTATGTCGATACTTATTTCTTTGGGAAATCCAGCAGGAGGTTATACCGATGAAAACCAATGCAGGGAATGGACAGAAGAGGTAAGACAATTGATTCTGATTGTTCCAGCATGCCGAAACTACCGTCTTGATTTAAATTTTATTTGTACATTGTGCCTGAAAGATAGTATAGGATACATTTAAGCTTTTTTGAACAATGTCCATCGCTGGAGCACATATTTAATCTTACCAATGGAAATTACTATGATAAATGTCTATTTCATTTGCCAAGACTATTTCGGTTTCCAAGAAATTGCTCGTACAAACCTTTGATAGACGTAATGATCATAATAATCCGACAATACATGTTGGTGTAATAGTCTTATAATGCACTTACCATATAACTTACATACCAAAAAACAAAATACTCATACAAATAGTTGATCGACCTTGAATTTAAACATGTCAGAGACATTGCTGATATGTACTTTGATATTGATGTAATAAAAATCCTAAACGAAACGAAATGTGAGCGTGTTAGCGCTTACGATGCAAATATTCATATCTTAATTTACTTTTCAATGGGACATGACTCTCGTAAACGGTTTTACGGTGCTGGTTTTTAAACTCGTTGAGACATTGCTGCATGTACAAACTTTTCACCGACATGCTGAGTCCAATTTTAAAGTAGTAGTTCACAGGGAAATGTTGAGTTCACATGGAAACATGTCAACTGCCTGGACACATTATTCTTACTCAGCGCTGTCTGTGTCTGTTTTAGTACTTACTTATAAATGCTGCGTGCTATTAGTTTTCATGCCTTTGGTTTGTTCCGGATGTGGATTGAACATACGGACTATTACACTCTGCATGAGACTTACTATGCCATATTTGGAATTAAATTCATATTGGTTACCATTTTCTTTATTTTATTGTTCTGCACACATTTCTTTTTATATATAAACTTTGCCTAAATCGTATATCAGGTACATTTCCATAAATTACGGCATATTTATTATACTTCTGAACAATGTCAGTTTTAAGTAATATTAATTTTGCAATTCAAACTTGTAATATCATTTTTTTTTTTCAGATACAACAACAGGGTATTTGCAGTCAGTATGATATATACACAAATTTTGGTATAGAGTTTATATTTTCTTTGATTTCAAACAAAGTGTTACAAAAAGAAATTTTTCACCAAATTGCTGTAATGGTAAGCTTCAGCTACAATACAAAGAACTTTACCATTAGAACATCGAAATTCAAGATTTGGATAGATGAAAACGGACTTATTGCCACTGTAAGAGTTGAAATGATTATACAAAAATCCGCTTTCCACCATGAAATTGAAGATATTCGAAAACACTTGAGTAAAAGAAGAGTTAGAGTCATTTTGAACAACGTTACTTATTATCAAAAGATTGAGATATTGAACACATATTATATGCCCGGTAATGGCACAAATATCTCTTCGATCCCTCAGCTGGAAACATATAGGCACCATTACTTTCGATTAGAATCCCTAGAGACATTTCCCTCTGATAACGGAATATTCGGAAGAAACCAGATCGACAATTGGAGATGTGACGATGTATATATTGAAGTTCAGTTTGTGGGAGTAGAATTACACGTTGAACAAATGAGCTGTGTAACTATTTTTAATTTAAAAACTCATAAAATATCTGGAAATTTTATATCTGTCATTATAACCTACGTTTCCTTCTCTGTATCCGCTATTGCGTTATGTGTGCTAATTATAGTCAACCGACAATTAAATCTGATCACTAGTATTCCGATTTCTAACATTGAAAACATATCTGTATCAATAATGCTATCAAACATTTTATTTATGGTTGGCATTGGGGCTACAGGAAAGAAAACAATGTGTTATGTTATTGGGGTTATTCTTCATTTTTTATTGCTCTGTGTGTTTTCTTTTATGACTATTTCTGTCGCATGTATTACTTCTACGTTGTCGAAAATGACAATTAACAGACTTAAAACTAATGAGAGCTCCCGGAAAAGAAAAAGAAGATTAACAGCCTTAGGATTGATAACGCCTCTATTTTTAGTAATCCCATCTATCTTTATTGATGTATTTGGACCTAGTTTTCTTTCTGCTGGATACGGTTCATATGCCTGCTTTCCAAATAAATACCCTGCTAATCTAATCTTTTTCACAGGACCTGTTATGTTATCAGTATTTTTAAATTCATCCTGTTTGATTTTTGTTATTATTCAAGTTTGCAAAATTCGAACTGAAGCTGCCAACATTCGAAAACTGGACATATACCAAGACGCTAAAATGTACCTTCGGATGGTCGCTTTATCGGGAGTATTCTGGTTTATAGGTTTTTTCAATGCACTTTATGACTCCGAATGGCTGGAGTATATTTTTACCTTACTTTGCGGCCTAACGGGATTTTTTCTTGCAGTTGCAAATTTGACAACTGATCGAGTTAAATTTACCAAAAAGACAGATTATTCCTCAACTAAAGACCTTTGATTATCAAATATGAGTTATCTACAAAAAATCAGATGCAAATTTTAGTTTGGTATGAAATCAAAAAGAAATTAGGTGTTTTATGGATGTAGTCTTATTGAAGAAAAAAAATATTCCGTTTAATCATGGTAATTGCCGTAGTCATATACAAATTGAATCCTCATACAATCGTTTGGGTGACTCTCAAAAGCAACGAAAGATGTACTAAGACCAGTATTAAGAAGACACTCGTAGTCTGTACACTCAATTTCTATAAAATATTTTCGGTTTTTATATATCCTTGGATTTTAAATACTCGCCTTTGGGCGTTTCTGATGAAGATGAAGAAAATTTGGCAAAGCGTGTCGGACGCATGAAATGTATAGTGTTATTTTCATTTTTTTCAAAACTTTTTAAGATTCATTCAAGAATAAAACTTTATTTAGATTTCTTTTTAATTGAGCAGCCTTCACAAGGGAGATACATCTCAAAAGCTTAATTTTTATCCTGCAATAGCCAGTTAATCTTGTTCATCTTCGTCAGGTCTAATCTATCGGGGCATTTTCGTCAGTTCTAAACTAGTGGTTCATCTTCGTAAGTTTTAAACTATTGAACAATCTTCGTCAGTTCTTAACTATTGTTCATCTTCGTCAGTTCTAAACTATCGGATCATCTTAGTCAGTTCTAACCTATAGGATTATCTTCGTCAATTCTAGCCTATCGGAACATCTTCGTCAGTTCTTAACTATTGGATCATCTTCGTGACGTCAGTTTATCTTCGTCAGTTGTAAACTATTGGATCATCTTCGTCAGTTCTAACCTATCGGGGCATCTTCTTCAGCTCTAAACTAGTGGTTTATCTTCGTCCGTTCTAAACCAACTGATCACCTTCGTCAGTTCTAAACTATTGGATCGTCTTCGTCAGTTCTAACCTATTGGATCATCTTCGTCAATTCTAACCTATCGGATCATCTTCGTCAGTTCTAAACTATCGGATCATCTACGTCATGTCTAACCTATTGGACCATCTTCGTCATTTCTTACCTATCGGAGCATCTTTGTCAGTTCTTACATATGAGTGCAAAATATTGTTTTTAAATATTGTTTTATAACATGTGCTGATATATCAATTATTGTGGGTGGAAATGATAGTCAAGTGTGTTTTTCTAATTGCATTCTATTTTTCCTTGCTGTAATGATATATTAATTATTGTGGGTGTAAACGACAGACAAGGGTGTTCTTACTTATTGCATTCTATTTTTCCTTGCTTTAATGATATCTTACCCGCTGTAAATATATATGTGCTAACTGTGCACCACTTATTGCAGACCTGTTTCTGTATTTTTATGAGTTACAATTTATAACTAAAATCAGCAAAGACCCATCGAAACAACATCTGATACAAAAATTTAATAACACTTTTAGATATTTGGATGATATATTGGCTCTCAATAATGACGACTTCAGTATGTACGACAAAATGATTTATCCTGCTGAACTGACTTTAAATAAAGATAATACTAACAATGAACACTGCCCTTTCCTGGATCTTGATATCTATATCTTTAACGGGAAGCTTAATACTAAATTTATGATAAAAGAGATGATTTTTTATTTCCTATTGTTAATTATCCATTTGTAGATGGTGACGTTCCATTGTCACCATCTTATGGTGTTTATATATCTCAACTTGTTTGATTTGCTCGTGTTTGTAACAACGTATTTGATTTTAACGAAAGAAATCTCTGTATTACTGAAAAATTATTACACCATGGTATTCGATATCATAAACTAGTCTAAACATTTACTAAATTTTATCATCGGTACAAGTACATCATTCGTAAATATAAATCAACATGCAGACATCTTATACGTTCAGGTATTTCACATCCAATCTGTTATGGTAATATTCTTTACAACGCAAAACAATGTCGGCATTCACCTCAAAAGCTAACCAAACCTTTAAACAGACTTATTCAGAAGGAATATAGTTACGATAATGTTGTCAGGTCATTAAAGATAGCATATTTTGGTATTAATATTGATTCACTCATAGGGTCTTTGCATCGGAAATAAACACGTTTATTCTAAAACCAGTGGTTGGCATGTTACGGGTTATGTTCTTTTCATATATTTTATGATGGTTTGATACTTAACCCCTAACGGGAGGGATTGTGCTTGAATTTCATATGATGAATCAGTTTAATTGAAGTTTGGAGCTGGCATGTTAGTTACTGCTAGAAGTCCTTTGTTAATTTATGTATCATTGTCATTTTGCTTAGTTTCTTTTGTTACCTATTCTGACATCGGACTCGGACTTCTTTTAAACTGAGTTTTACTGTGCGTATTGCTGTGTGTTTGGTTTTTTTTTTCTACAATGGCTAGAGGTTTAGGGGAGGGTTGAGATCTCACAAAACATGTTTAACCCCGCAGCATTTTTGCGCCTGTCGCAAGTCAGGAGCCTCTGGCCTATGTTAGTCTTGTATGATTTTTTTCATTTAAGTTCATTTATATGTTTTGGAGTTTAGGATGACGTCCATGATCACTGAACTAGTAAACATTTTTGTTAAGGGGCTAGCTGAAGCCCTTCTCTGGGTGAGGGATTTTCTCGCTGTGTTGAGGTTGCATTTCTGTAAATATCAACAATGCAATTTCCCATAGGAACTCCTTTAACGGCTAAAACTGTACCACTTTTGCTATGAAGTTTTGAAAAAAAATATATCCTAGAATGGAAAGTTCATATGCACTACTATTTTTTTCAAAGGTCAAAATATAGGGCTGTGCGGCATATTTTCAACGTTTATATGCCCCGAACTTCTAAGAGTTTAAACTTACATTAAATTTCTATACTACCCCAACCTTGACTTAAGGATTTCCACAGACTTCAACTTGATCACTATGAATATGTATATTTACTGGTAACATTCCCAAGTTATGTCTCTATGAGATGAAACATAGAGATCATATCCGGGAACCAGTACGTAAACAAAATTAATTGTCTATGAATATTCTATATCTCCCAAAAGAGGCGTGGTTTGAAAAACAGCTGTATTTACAAAGTGCAACCTATACTAACATTTATTCCAATAGAAAACTTTCTAAAACACTTTTCTCACAACAATACTTATAACTCAGAATTATAGCCTGAAAGAAATCACTGCATATACTCTAAGTTTTCTTTTACAGTACATTTTACACCCCACCCTGTATCAATGTTTTACAGAATTTGAAAACAAGACTTTAATAATGGCCAGCTTACCCTATGAGCATGTTTTCTGACATGAAATGTCTAGAATCTGTTTGAAACTATTTTGATAACAAATTGAAAGCATTTCAGAACACTATAAATGTAATGTTTAGCAGCTAATCATTCCAACATTCAAGATTATATAAAGTGTCCAATCCTGCCTCTGTCTCCAGTCCACATCTTACTGTATGCCTATTTGTCAATGAAAGTTCACAATTACTGCCTCAAATGGTCAGTTAAGAAATCTTGTCACAACAGTTTCATCTCTTACCATATATCTAACATAATTTAGCTAATATATGAACTAGAAGTGTTTAAACAAAGCCATATTTGCAAAAGTTGTATGAATGAAGATATCAGTCTGATGTATGAATTCACTAAAAGTTTTATAGAAATTACTGCTAACATCTGATTTTGCATAACTTCCAAGTACAGTTATTGGTTTCTATACAAAAGACCTTTAAAATAAGAAAGTCATAGCATTTACAAGTTAAATTATTTGTTTTATGACCCAGGGGTAGGCATTTTTCTCTGTTTTTTGCCCCTGGGGCCTCAAATTTCTAAATTATTCTGCTGTTTCTAGCAATATGGAATATTTAGTGCATATTTAGGATAGAACACACTATTGTAAGTTTTAATGAGGTATTTTTGTATTTCTAGCTTGTATTTTTTTATGCTGTGATCACAAAAAAGCACATTTAGGTGCTACGGCTTACTTTTGGGTTATCGACAGGATAAAACACCCACCAATAATATTCAGGAAGGATCTATGAGTTTCAATGACTGCGAAGAGTAAATATAAGCACTTCTAAACAATTTATATTACTAATATGCATATATAATGAATTTATTTTGCATTCAGGGCTTTAACTAAACTATGCATACTGTAAACTGTGAATTTATGCTGAGTCATCATAGTTAAGGCCCAGGATTTTCTCAATCTTCATGAAATATTTATAAAACTTCATATTTGAGTTAATTTCATTAAAATATCTGAGATAAACCAGATATGGTGAAATTCTGTATGTTCCTTTTTTACCCAATATAGGTTGCATTTCTGTAAATATCAACAATGCAATTTCCATAGAACTCCTTTAACGGCTAAAACTGTACCACTTTTGCTATGAAGTTTTGAAAAAATATATCCTAGAATGGAAAGTTCATATGCACTACTATTTTTTCAAAGGTCAAAATATAGGGCTGTGCGGCATATTTTCAACGTTTATATGCCCCGAACTTCTAAGAGTTTAAACTTACATTAAATTTCTATACTACCCCAACCTTGACTTAAGGATTTCCACAGACTTCAACTTGATCACTATGAATATGTATATTTACTGGTAACATTCCCAAGTTATGTCTCTATGAGATGAAACATAGAGATCATATCCGGGAACCAGTACGTAAACAAAATTAATTGTCTATGAATATTCTATATCTCCCCAAAAGAGGCGTGGTTTGAAAAACAGCTGTATTTACAAAGTGCAACCTTGAAGACCCATTGGTGGCCTTCGCTGTTTTCTGCTCTTTGGTCGGGTTGTTGTCTATTTGACACATTCCCCATTTCCATTCTCAATTTTATGTATATTTAAACACGTATATTTTTGTAACTGATTATGTCATTTCAGATTTTGTGTTGATGTGTCATTCAACATTACCAGATGTTCTTCTTTGATTGTTTACACTGATTGATTTTGTATATAATTTAACTTTCATTTTAAATAAATTACCGATTCAAGATAAAATTGTTTTTGTATTCATTACAACCGACCACAACGAACAAGGTATTGTTTTTTGAGTAGATTGCTATCAATCGATGGAAGCCTTTAATAATTTAAAAAATAATTTGTTATAATTAAACAATTATAGATAATAAAATAAACTTGAATGACCTGTCCAAGCAAACTATATTGTATTATTCGTATACCCAGGACGCGGGAAACACAACAGTTAATAATCAGCAATACAACAGGTACATTCTGTGAGGTAAGCCGACTAAGATGAAGGGTAAAAAAATTGTAGTGCTTCAAGAAATGAAGATATGTTAGAAAGGGGCAGACAGTTTGTTGTTAACATTAAGGGACACAATTGGCTCCATTTGTAATTAGAATCAAGTATTCCTCGACGATTTCTTTTGAATAAGGTGACGAGCTAGATTATAAACTGTGCTTTTGTTGTGGAAACAATATTCTTGCCTGAAATTTAAAGGGTCATTGAGTCATCAAAAATTTGGGATCTGCGACTAAGCTTGTATAGATTTTACCAAGCGCCACTCTCTGATGCCTGGTATCTTTGATGAGTATTTTTGCAAATACTGGGTCGATGCCACTGCTGAGGGAGTCTTTTTCTTCTGTTTTTTTTACCGGCCCAGAAGTTAGCACTTCTGTGTTGAGATGAATTATCAATTATATTGTCATATTTGAAAATTAACTGTTTACAACCCTTTTTAAAAATCGTTTGAAATACTAAGCATGTTCTACCTAAGGAATTTATTACCTGAGCAGTATTTCGCGGATCTTTTCTGAATTTTTTGCCTTTATGCTCTTCAACTTTGTACTTCATATGCCCTTTTGACTCTGTTGATTCGAGTGTCACTGATGAGTCTTTTGTAGACGAAACGCGCGTCTGGCGTACACAAGTTTAAGCTTGGTAGCTATGATGATTTTTTAGATATTTTCTTCTATATACATCTTTATGTCTCAACAAACCAGATTACACTGGTATAGAACCTTATTAATTTACACAAATTTGTTTCGATTATATAGATTTTTAACTACATCAATATATTTTATGAATTTGATTTGCTGGAGTTGTTTATCTCTTATAGTTGATGTGTTTCCCTCGGTTTTAGTTAGTAACCCATATTAGTTTTCTCTCAATCGATTTATGACTTTTGAACAGCGGTATACTTCTGTTGCCCTTATTTATTCTCAACACCTATTACTTAAACAGTAAATATGAAGCACTGGACGAACTCGAGTTGACATATCATGTTTTAGCAACTTGTCTTATACTGAGTACCGTATGCTGATTTCTAGATACCCTTTAGTTATGTGTGTCCTATACTGAGGACTGTATTTTGACCTCTAGATATCCTTTAGTTATGTATGTCCTATACTGAGGACTGTATTTTGACCTCTAGATATTCTTTAGTTATGTGTCCTATACTGAGGACTGTATTTTGACCTCTAGATATCCTTTAGTTATGTGTGTCCTATACTGAGGACTGTATTTTGACCTCTAGATATCCTTTAGTTATGTGCGTCCTATACTGAGGACTGTATTTTGACTCCTAGATATCCTTTAGTTATTTGTGTCCTTGTATTGTTGTCCCTTCAACTTATATCTCTTTATTCTTATTAATCAGAAATGAAACACCACTTACTTTGCAGTAGTAGTTGAATAATAGTGCTTACTATCCGGCAGAGCCAATCTTGTTGATTTGTTGTTATATTACTAACAGAACACATAAACCACCAACTTCCGACTCATTTAAAAAAAACAAGACGTATGAAAAGGACATTACAGCAACGAACGACGAATGGTCCAGATAGCGTAAACCAAATGTTGTTTGACTTAACATAATTTATGTGCACATAACATCAATTGGCCTATCGAAACAATGTGTCGTAAAAATAAAACAACCAAAACAAGTGTTATCGATTAAAATACATGGAAGAGCTGTCACTGGACCTTTAGCAAAAAAAAATCAATCGTGAATCAACCTTTCAGAAGCCGTAGAAATATATTGTGATTCAAAGAAAAAATTAGTATTCTGAAAGAGAAATGCTGTCTACTTCTTAGAAAAAGTTGGAATAATACGTATCATTAATCATTTTAATGGTGGGAAAAAGTATTGATACTTTCACTTAAATAAAGGTAATTAAGTAATGTTGCCGTTCAGATAAAATGAAAAATACGACGACTAACCTATCAGACCTACAGGTTTTTTTTATCTTTTAGAAAAAGGAACAAGTATACAGCTTAAAAAAACAAGTTATGAATATGAGTTATTTTTCATTCGTTTGATGTGTTTGGGCGATTGTTTTTAACATTTGTTTAAGGACTTTTCGTTTTGAATTTGCTTGGAGTTCAGTATTTTTGTGAAAAAAACAACAGAATAAATAATAATCATGTCATTCAAAGGTCAACTAGTTGTCTTAAACAACGGAAAAGTACCAAATTTGTGTATGTGTGAAATTATATGGCATGTCATATGCTTATAATATACACTATGGTATGCATGTGTATTCAAATGTTAATTATACATGTTATCAATGGATAAATATGGAAATATGAAAAAAACCTTAATTTGGTGGGGTTCGTGTTGCCCAGTCTTTAGTTTTCTATGTTGTGTTTTGTGTACAATTGTTTGTCTGTTGGTGTTTTTCTTTTTAAGCCATGGCGCTGTCAGTTTATTTTCGACTTATCAGTTTGGATGTCCCTCTGGTATCTTTCGCCTCTTTTGCATATGGGAGGTAATCCAATTTTCACCATGTTTTAGCACACTTTTCGAATGTATTTTAGGTGTGATACTACGTTAAGTATACAATATGTATGAAGAAAGTGGCATGTAATTTTTTGTATTGGCACATTATCAGGTAGAAAAGGACAAAAGTTACATAACTAAAGTTGTTTTTTTTAACAAATGCAGTGACAAAATGGAGGATACAGAGTATGTGATACAAATAACAAATACACAGTGTGTAAAACACAATTACTTACGTAGTATTCACCTCAACCTCTTATACCTTTTATTATCTAGCAAGGGTTGAGAGGCCTCGGTGGCCGAGTGGTCTAAGTAGTCGAAATACTGTTTCACTAGCCAGTCAACACTGAGGTTGTGAGATCGAATCCCGCACGGGGCAGGTGCACTCGACTCCAATCTTAATTGACTAGGATTGTCAGTTTTCCTACCGAAGGTCGGTGGTTCTCTCCGGGCACTCCGGCTTCCTCCATCAATAAAAACTGACCGCCACGAAATAGCACAATAGTGTTGAAAGTGGCGTTAAACACCAATCAATCAATCAATCAATCAATCTAACAAGGGTTGGATTAAATGTTGGAATATGTTAGATAAAATCCATCATTACAAAAAAGCATGATTAAGTACAAACGGACGTTAAATAAACTAGAAAAATACAAAACACACATTTTTGTAATCTTAATTCAAGTTTTTAAGTGAAAAGGCAAACCCATATAGTAAAAGGTTTTAATTGACAAAGACAATTTGATAGTTAACAATCAGAGCTTAATACGGATAACTGTTTTATACTAAACGTATAGTTCATACTCTTTCCTGATGTGTTAATTTTATGTTCTTTTTATTTGATCGTATGCTTATTTTACAGGAAAATGGCATGTCTGTATTTTTATACTATTTTTTCCTTTACATAAGTATTTGCGATTCGCAGTAGAGTATTCAAATTAAAGGGAATATTCACTTGTGCTTTTCTATTGACGGCGTTTTCATGAAAGCTCTTCGTTTTTATAAATCATATTTCGCAAGAAAAGCTCTTCAGACGCACAAAAACAATGCAGTGTTATTTTTGTTTACTAGCACTCGGTTTACACAGCGAATTGTGGACAGTGAAAAAAATCCCTTGACAAAACTATACTGTTTAAGCTGTTTCTAAACCTCACAAGAAGATCTAGTGCAACGGTCAAATACGATAAGAACGCTTCTGTATAAAAGATATATAAAGTATAAAAGTCCAGGTTTGTGAAATTGAAGGAACTTATGCTACTTTCACCGTCAGATAATATAAAACATAGTACTTATTTTGCGAAATGATCTAAATATTTGATTGACTAGAAGTAACAATGTAATTAGAACAAGTCTTGAAGAACTGACTCCTCTTTCTGTATATCAGGAACAGTTTTAGATCTACTTGTTGTTAGGAAAGTTTGGGTTTTCAGAATTGCAAAAAAACATTACTAATATTAACTTCATCAAAAACAGATGTTTAATAGACTAGAAAAACGTTGTGGTCAGAATTAGTCACAACATTGGATCCAGTTTTCTTTTTCATCAAGGTACAAACTGAGGTCTTCTTGTTGAAGTCTGCAACATGACATTCTTTCATGTAAGAACATATGTAGGTACAATGAATGTCGCTGTAGACAATGGCACTACTAAGGGTCTCATTGTGTCCATCATAACTGTGACCTCGAAATCCACAGGCATAAGGAAATCCAACTATTAGGTAAAAAAACGTTTGCATTAATTATTTATGCTAAACATTTTTAACATGTCGTTTTTTTTAAAGAAAATAAAAATAACTCGCTATAAATTTCATGCGTCCGAATCGCTTCATCAGAAACGCTCATAGCCGAATATTTGAAAGTTTACGATGTATAAACACCGAAACAATTGAAGAGCTGTATAACCAAAAAGGACCTAAGGTCAATTTTGCCTGACGGTGTTCAAACCTTAGTTTCTTAATAATCTCAAAATTTATAAATGGACAATATTACATATTAACTATTTAAATGTGTAATTGTCGTACCCTTATAACAATAGATTCCTTATTAGTTTATGAATGTTACATGGGTTATAGGGGGAATTGGTGACCGGGTCGTCTTAGTAGTTAATCTACCCCGTTAACTCTGAGGTTGTAAGTTCGAACCTAGCTCGCCATGAGGTGAGTTCGGTTTTAATATTATTTGACGATTATTGCAAAGTTTCTTGACGAACTTCTGTGGTTCTCTCTTCGTACTCCTGCTTTCACCAGACATACAGATAATATATAGCTAGTACCTATACCAAGTCGGGAATATGACAGATGTATTGTTTGATAAACTCTAACGTTTTATTTTTTCAGGTTTTATCAACTTCCTCCTTTTTTAATTTACCTTGGATTGCAGTTTGTTTGTTAATACTTTTTTTCTATATATTCATCCTGTTTTCGTTATCGACAATGTTTTTTTTTTCATGTCCTGTCATGTCTATCAGATAAATAAAAACTGAAATGTGACTAGTGAAGTAGGTCAAACCTATTTTTCTGTAATACTTAATTTAAAAATAGAAGCCTTGAATACTGCAAACATTCAATATAACATATACTACTGATAATCGTATAACAATATCAAAATAAATCGGGCACGGGTGAAGCTGTGAATGACTCGGGGTAATAGAAGTGCTCATCTTAGTTTTTCATACTTCCAGTGTCTGTACAATAGTTAATATTAAAAACATTATGTTTTTTTAATCTTATACAATATGCAATTATCGAATGTCGACTTTAAATCACATTAATTTTCACACAACCCCTACCATGTCAATTTACATATCGTTAACCGTACAATAAGTTATACAACATATGCGTATAGTATGTGGTATGAGAGCCAATGAGACAACTCTCCATCCAAGTCACAATTTGTAAAAGTAAACCATCATATGTCAAAGTACAGCCTTCAACACGGAGCCTTGGCTCACACCGAACAGAAAGCTATCAAGGGCCCCCAAAATGACTAGTGTAAAACCATTCATACAGGAAAACCAATGGTCTAATCTATATAAAAACGAGCAACGAGAAACACTTATGAATTACATCAACAAACGACAACCACTGAACATCAGGTTCCTGACTTAGGACAGGTGCAAACAAATGCAGCGGGTTTAAACGTTTTAATTGGCGCCAACCTTCACTCAACCATTACAACCATGACTATTACAGCTATCAACAGGAGGCAGCTGAATGGAACTCAAAACTCGCAAAGATTCAATGTTAAATAAAATTGTTTAAACAATGTAAGCTGTTGCATTGGAACATTATTCAAAATGGCTGAATGAAGTATATTTGTTATGAAGACTTACCTGTATGTAGAAAACCAATGAATGTTCCATGTACTTCAACTTCACACAGCGCTAAATAATTTGGATTACTAAGTCGTATGCGAACATACTGTCCAAATATTCTTTTACGGCACGGAGCATTTAGAATTGTAGTTGGTGCTTGCTGAAAATAACAGACTTCGATTACGCTGTCCTCAAACCAATTGCTGTTATTTCTGCACGGTCTTATAACCTCAATGCTAAAATTCGAAAGTCGCTCATCTGAATTGAATTAAAATTGAATTAGAAGTGAAGACGAGAAAAAATGGAAAAATTAAGGAAATTGTAACAATTCTTACAGAAAACCTTAATACAGTTAACAACATATAAAACCCTGCTTACGCTTAAATTTAAACTGATCCAGTATGTTTAATATATAACATAATATTAAGTTTATAAAAAAGTATAAATAAACTCTGTAGAAAAAGATGAATTGTCAAAGTTATTTTTACTTTGTAAATGTCCATTAGTTCTTTTTTTCTCTCTATTTATACATATTATGGATGCTTTAACGGTTATAAACATGCAGAGGTGATCTTTTTGTCAAGATTGGAGACAAAGATTGACCTATAAGCAATCAAACATTCAATAGATCAATCAACTCTAATTGCGATATTTTTGTCAAATCGCTGTATCCAAATTTTAATATGTTGTTCAAAAAGTATATCTTGTTTGTGAAATCCTACATATTCTGTAGGTGAAGGTAGGTTTCGTCTGATCGCATCCGTAGATATGTAAAACATACCACAACAGTCATTTCTGCCAAAGATAACTACGTTGCTGATGTCATAAATTGCACCCAGATCTACTGCCCACCACGAAGGTTCACTTTCATCACTTGTTTCTGAGCAAAATTCTATTGACAATGACATGCTCTCTGAGTATTCTCCATTCACAGCCTTTTGAGAGTGTCTGTAAAATGGATGCGCATTGCTTGACTGCTTGGTTGGTTTATTCTTAGCAACTTCAAATGTATCTGCAGTGTACATATATAATAAAATTACACATTAAAACCACCAATTTTCAAAATCATTTACTGGTGTATATTATAGCATATTGCGTTCAATAATGATTAAACAAAATTCAGCAAAGATACCAGGCTTATTATTTAGTAAAACAGACGATCAATTTTTATAACGAAATAATTATTTGACAGGCAAAATCATAATTGATTGATAACCATAACATATCAATTCATAACAAGCAATATAATATGTCGTCGATGATCATAATATAATAATATATCACACAAAAGGGGGTACGTCGGTGATGTAGATCAGATAATCTATCACAGCTAAAAACATATGTCGAAGATATACGACAGAAGACAATCTATGAAAAATGCATAGTTCTTTTATATACGGATGAACATATTATTTTTAAAAATAGCCTATGATAGGCAAGGGGTATATGACAGATTAACAATACAAATAGAACTTTTCAGTAAACTGGTTATCTGTGGGCTATTCAATTAAGTCAGTAGTTGTGGTCAATATTTGATTAACAGATTGGTCAGTTTGTACCGTACCTAGTAATATTATATGTAGATACATTAATTCATGAAAACAAATAACTTTAGAGGAAAGAACACGTTTATCCGTGTTACCCTCTGGTTTTTTTTTTATTGATAGTAATGTCTAACATGCAGGTTTTTAAGGTACACTATAATTAATTTTCACAAGTTAACCATGATTGAAGCATTGGTTAAAATCAAAAATATTATCAAAATGTTGCATTTTCTTCGTGGTATAGTAAATAAGCATAAACCCTACTGTGGCGATCATATTAGATAGGTTTCAGTGTTATAGTCTTCGTATGTAGCAGTAAGAGGGCACATCTGGATGACCATTTTAACTATTATAACATTTTATTTTAAGTTGTATTGCTAAACAAAAGATACTAAGATGCCATATGATTTCACATTATGATTACGGTCATATTTAGAATACCCAGTGGTTTCAAAAAAAGAAGATTTATGAAAATGTTATATTGACGATGGACGACATCGATGAAAAGCAACTGACAGCGACGGATAAAACGTCTAAAATGGCGCGGTTCAGATGATAACAAGAAAATTAATTTATGTCAAGACTACATGAATTAAATTTGTAAATGAAGGTACATATATTGTACAAACACGAGTTTTAGTAATTCGATTACAAACGATTTTGTTATTAGAAATATGCATGTATGGTTGTACTCATGGTTGAATTGATCACAGATTGGCATATTCTAGAAATTTAATTCACTTGGTTTCCTATTATTTCATATTCTATCGTTCATTAAGAAATAATTCATGGAAGCCATAGATTTGTTGGAAATTTACACATGGCCTGGGCCGTAATATTCGAATTTTTATCCTGAGCGTCAGCGATGGATACAATTAACGATTATCACGGCCCAGGCCATGTGTAAATGTACAACAACACTATGGCTTCAATGAAATATTTCGATTCTATAAGAACAAATACGGTCTTTCAAAAAAACTAAAGCGAGGGTGGGTATGCCGTGTGTGTGGCTGTTCTATTTTACCCAAGTTAGATAAAGCTAAAAATGTTCTAATAAATCTATAGCTTAAATGAATTATTTCTTACATAACCGCTAGAAAAAATGTGTTTACTTCTTTTAATTCTTAACCCCAACGTTTGCCATTTTTTATTTTACTTTCTTCTCTCGTGATCTAGCGTCAAATCCACAGTTGACATTTCGTAATTAAGGAGCCGCCAAGTTGACATGCTGAAATCAGTAAATGTGAAAATAATGCAATAGAATAGAAAATAAAACAACACCTACCGCAAAACTCCATTCTAAAACAATTTTTTCTAAATTTTAAGGGTTCATGCAACGGAAAACCCTTCACCTTTGGTGTTTTCATTCGTATGACGTCATGACTTTAATGCGTCAAAAGCATTAATAGAATTTTGCGGAATTTTAATTTTATTCTTTACATTTTTCTGATCTCTAATGCATTACTGTTTTTGTTATGCATCATAATAAGAATAATTGTTCTGTAGTTTTTTTTTTTTTTTTTCAATTGCAATTGTTAACACAGCGAAATCGGCATAGCATTTTTACATAGGTTACGTTAAGTGGATTTACGTGGGAGGTATATTGTAACAGCCATTATTATGTACATCTCTGAGTCTGTGTTAAGTATAGATATATCGAGAATTTTATCACGATGTTGACTTAGCGAAAGAAGCACGTCATATACGAAGGTAACGTGGAGTCCCCGGTGTCCGCGCGACCGGTGATACCGCGCATTAGCTGATTTCGTCATATCAACACAGTAACACAAATAAAATCGTTCTTGTTATTGTTTTAGCCTTCCGATGGGATAAAAAAAAGAATAAAATTGATAAGTTCAAGAGTTAATTAATAACTGCAATCCCATGATTTACAATATTTGGCCAATTTCCATTAAAAAAAATTACCTCATTAGATAAAATTTGTTTTATTTAAGTCAAATTGATATCAGATTGAAATAATTTTTGCTCTGCATCCTTGGCGGTGTGCTTAGTTCAAATTCAGCCATATTTCGTAGTATAAAATCTTTCCTTTAATCAAAATAAGCTATTTTTGGAAGGCATGCCCGAAGGACATTGGAGGAACTCTCAGAACAGGGGTTTCCCTAATTTTGGACACACATTACACAAAATTTTGAGGGTGAAACCATACAAACAGAAGATTTAATGAAATAAAAGTATTTTATGAATGTATTCACACAATATTATCCAATTATTGGTTTTATCAGTTGAATGAAGTGAAGTCATAAGTCTTAGGTGCGCGTATACACCGGACTGCACCGTAATTTAATCGTGGCTCAATATTACAGCGGTTATCTAAGGATAATTTTACCTATTTCAATATAACAGCTGTTAATTACTTGTGCCTTGGAATAATTCTGAATTGCTCAGTATAACAGCTATCGAGGGATATATTCACTCTAAATATTATAACAAATGTCAATTATGTATGGACTACATGCTGACGAAGCATGAGACAGAGAGTGAAATTTATATCCGTTCAATGTTTTTCTATTGTTTTAAGCGTCATGTAAACTTTATTTTATGTTTAGTTTAAATTGACACAGAGGTTGATCTAACACCACATATGCGTTTTGAAAAAAACAAAACAACAATTACATCATTTCTGAAAAAGGCAAAACTCGCAGAACGATAATAAACGTTCAGAATCAAGCTTTACCTGATCGACGTAGACTAACTAAAGAGCTTTTATCGATTACCGTGAATTAAAATGATACGATGTCAATTGTATCAATTTCAATTTAATTCTGTATTTAAATACGGTTTGTTTGTTCAAAAAGTAAAATGACAAACATACCAAATTCCAAGGAGAATTAAAATGGAAAATCAAATGGCAAAATCAAAAGCTTAAACACATCAAACGAATGGAAAACAACTGTCATATTCCTGACTTGGTACAGGCATTTTCTTATATAGAAAAATGTGGATTTAACCTGGTTTTATAGCTGCTAAAGCTCTCACTTGTATGTCAGGCCGCATAGAATTCCTTTACATCAATGTGTAATAAAAATAAACCCATACATAATAGGTAAACATGTCAAAGATTGGGGTACAGCAGTCAATATTGTGTTCTAACCTGAATCACTATAAAAACAAACAATTTTTTTTTTAAACATAGAAAAACAAAACTGCATATAGGCACTCTATAGGTTGCATTTCTGTAAATATAGACAATACAATTTCCCATAGGAACTCCCTTTGTGGCTAAAACTGTGCCCCTTTTACTATGAAGTTTCGTAAAAAATTATATCCTAGAATGGAAAGTTGATATGCACTACTATTTATTTCAAGGTCAAACATAGGGCTGTGCGGCATATTTTCAACATTTATATGCCCCGAACTTGTTAGAGTTTAAACTTATACTAAAATTCTGTACTATCCCTACCTTCACTTTTTGCCTACTTCAGAATTCAATTTTCACCGCAACAATATGAGATGAAACATAGAGATCATATCTGGGAACCAGTACGTAAACAAAACGAAATATCTATGAATATCATATATCTCCCCAAAAGAGGCGTGGTTTGAAAAACAGCTGTATTTACAAAGTGCAATCTGTAGACAAAGTACATAAACAAAAATGAAAGACAAGTATACAAATATGACCATAGCACAGAAACACAATGGCAGGATGTACAAATACCGAGCTGCGCCAAAAAGGATATTACCAAAAAATGGATAAAACAGTTAAGGTTAACAAAATACAAAGACAAATTAAAGGAACGCGCTTCTACTTGCCGACCTCTTTTTATTTTTTATATGAATCAGAGTTCCTTCAGACACTTGTCAAACACAATAAAATCAAAGGAGCAAGATCATTTAATTTCACATTCAGATATATTGATGATGTTCTTTCTATTAACAATCCAAACTTTTCTGATTAGGTTCCATTAATATATCCTCCTTAACTAGAAATTAAAGAAACAACAGACAAGGCTTCCTCTGCCTCATTTTTAGACTTATACCTCGAATTTGATATAAGCGGTAATCTCAGTACAAAAATCTATGACAAACGAGACGATTTTATTTTTGAAATTATTATTTCCCCCACCTTAGTAGCAATATACAAACTTCACCTGCATATGGGATATACATTTCCCAACTCATTCGATATTCAAGAGCTTGCAGCTGCTACTCAGACTTTGTTCAAGTCACCAGTGGCTAAGCAGAAAGCTGATGAACCAGGGGTGTCAAAGAACGTCTCGTCCTTTTTCTAAAAAAGTTTATCGGAAGATACCGAGACCTTGTTGATAAATATTCCTTATCAACTTCACATATTATACACGATTGTCTTGAAGTACAGATTCTAGGTACTGACGTTGTTTATCATCTTAATAATGTGTTATATTATTCTTTTATTTGTCTTTTTAAATTATTACTTTTACTGTTTAGTCTATTTTTGGAAATATCCATTCGACGTGGCTCGGTACTTGTACATCCCGTCATTCTGTTGTTGTGCTATGGTAAATTTTTGTATTCTTGTTTTTCTTTTTGCTAAATTAAATGTAATTTGTCTATATGCCTTTTTGCTTGTCTTTGTTGACATATTTTCTTGTTTTTGTAGTGATTAAGATTATAACACAATGTTGACTGCTGTACCCCTATTTTTGACATTTTCACCTATTATGTCCGTTTGTTTTGTTCACATCGAAGGAGATTTGTGGCATACATTGTTTTTTCATCAATGAAAAAACAACTTCCAGGACACAAAAAAGTCATGAGTACCAATTTAATATCGTTGCAAATTAAACCTCTATCAGTACAATTTTGTCGTCTGCAGTAATTATTTGAATGAGGAATATTTAGGTAGTGATTTTATACTGCTTGTTTAAAATAAGCCTAAATTCAAATTAAAAAATTAGTTTTAATAGATTTGATTTTGAGACTGTTACATTTCAACAAAGTGTGACTTCAGTGATCCTTTGCAAAACATTCCGAACTAAATTTAGATTTTTATCAATTCAAGTCGCTAATAATTGAATAATATTCACGATAATTTCCCAAAATAAACAAATCATAATCTTTGATAAATTATCAGATGCTCATATATTGCCACTGACTTAATACAACATAAACTGAATGAAGAAAGAATAACGTACCAAATTCAGTCACTAAAAAGCAGAAAAAGGTCCACAGAATGGAAACCATTTTACATAATATGTCCATGTACTGCATGCTGCGCTCGATTTGTTTACATTAATTGATTGTAACAAAAATCGACGGATTGGTTGTTAACATATACTGAACTTTATTCAATATAAAAAACGCTAGATTGGTTGTCAACATATACTGAACTAAATTCAATATAAAAAACGCCTATTTATTTTCTTCAATTTCTGTTGGCTATTGCAAAAGTTGATGCTCCATGGTTGTATAGGAGACGAAATGTTACAATCTCTCTTCAAAGATTTTCGATAATCAGTTTGTTTATCTATGGAGACAAACTATCCTGAAGATGAACATAGTAAGTTGCATACGCACAAATCACTCTTTTTTTAAATTAAAATCTGAAAATTAAAATAAAGAGATAAATGACATAAGCATAAATTAGTTTGCTCGATTGAATTGTTTCTAATCTGTCATGTCGGGACCTTTCAGAGTTAAATATACGGCGTGCGTGTCAACCGTTGTTGATGGGTTAAACGGTGACCTATAATAGCGTTTAAGTTTGAAATCGTGTAGATATTGGTCTCATTGATAATCATACCAAATCTCCCTATTATCTTAAGTATAAGATTTCAGAAAGTACCGCACAGATACTTTTACAGTTTTTATAATATATATTCGATGAATTTACGCCATTAGATCTGTAGTGAAGTTTTTTGAGACCAGAATATTCGTCAGATCTGTAAAATTTATTGATTGTGTCGAATTCATAATTGTGTCTTGGAATTGCATGGCAGATGATGTATGAATATTTGAGTACTAGATCCCTATCGATATACCCCTATTTTAGTCTTTTGGAGTTCAGTCGATTCTCCCAAAGATGTTTTCTACTTTGATTGGTATGTTCTGAGTGGATTTATGACTTTTTGTCGATCGATAAACTTTTTTTTCTTTAAAAAAAAGTTTCAAACATTTTGCTTCATTCCTTTCTTTGTCTCAAATTTTCAAGTTCAGTGTTATAGCAAAAATAAGCAAATATTAAAATCTTGAACGTTAAATTAGCCTTTGATCCTGACATCAATAAAAAAAAATCGAAAAACACGATATATATGTCATGCATCTGAAGCGCTTTTCTGGATTTATCTTGATCAGGAACACTTAAAGCCAAATGTAAAATAGCCAAGGATTTATAATGAGCTAGTTGAAGAGCTATGTAACCAAAAAGGACATGTAAAATAAGCCAAATGTATCTTAGGTCAACTTTTCCATAGCGAGTTGAAACCTTAGTTTCTATATGATTTCAACATTTATAAACGGACAATTTTAAAAAGGTTTGTGCGCTGATGATACCTCGGGGATTGATAGTCCACCAGCAGAAGTATCGACCCAGGGCTGTAAAAAAATGAAAACAACATGTTGTAAATGTCATGCGTCCAGAGCACTTTTTCGATTGACCTTCATCAGGAATCCTTAAAGTTGATTTTTTAAAAGCCAAGGATGTATAAGAACCTTAACAGTTGAAGAACCAAAAAGGACATACAAAATAGCCAAAATGATCTGATGACAAATAAATGTAACCCAAGTCTGTAATTTTTATGGTTAAAATAACATCCGACCAAACTTCTATAAAAAGTAAAAGTCTCCAGAGCGCTTTCATCCAAATGTTTTGACGTTGTGTCAAATCATAACAATTTGAAAAATAGAGTATGTTAATAATTTTTAAGGTTTCTGATTGCTGCAAAAATTTAAAATTTAGTGCGTGACCTTGACCTTGACCTTTGACCTTGTCCTTTATTTTTTGCAAATAAACCAATTTGAATGCAAGGACCTTATTTAAAACAAATAGTCTTTATGTCTAACGGTTTATTATTTACACTAACGCACCATTTAATATATGGAAAACAAACAGGGAAATTAATATTATTTCATTAACCGGAATGCTTCGGTTCAAACAAATCAAACAATCATTCTAAGGAGTAACAAAAGTACAAAAAACCTGAAGCGATATCTTTTACGGTTTCGTATAAGAAGCGATAAAAAGAACACTAGTATATTGAGATAACTCCTCTGTGTAAACTTTGCATACAAAAATAACCATATAACCATTAGCTATTTCGATTTGCATGCTAATCAGTAGGTACGTAATATCGCAATTTTTCACATTTTGTTTAGCACGATATAGCTAATTTTAAAGATGAAAAAAATGGCGAATATTTTTCCTTCTTAAAGTTATGAAAAACTAACAGATTGGTAGGATAACCTTGATAAATACTTAACCATACATATAAGAGACTTAGGTTCTTTGTTACGAGAACCTTTGAAATTGATTTAAAGATCAAACACCAATATTTCCATTTGAAAATAAATCAAATTTCTCTATTTCGATGAGATTTTTAGTCATGGTTTATACTATCATTCTAAAATATTTTATTTGCCATTCATAATGGCGCGCAGATGTATACCGCCCATTAATAAATCAGTTAAGTCATCAAATCATCAAACGGAGCTGATGAATATTGTTCTACTATCACCAAAGTCTTTTTGGGTAACCATAAATACGAATATTGCAAATGCGTGTACGAATGTTGTCAAATATTAAGATTAATGTTCATTTTTTTTTTAGTCATCCGAGAATGTCTATAATAGGTATTGGAATATGGATTTTATTAGTAAAATTTACAATTAGCCTGTAAATTATTGGATATTACAAATATTACAACTAGTATGTAAACCTATGAATTTTAATGAGAAATTTACATAAGAAAAATTAATTGCAAATACAATATATGACTAAAATCTAAGAGATAACAACCCGGCCAAAGAGCAAAATACTGCCCATGGCTAGCAATGGGTCTTCTACACAGCGACAAAAACCTGCATCCGGAGGTGGGCTTCAGCTGGCAACTTAACACAAATGTGTACTAGTGCAGTGAAAATGGACGTCACACTAAACAATAAAAAACATGCAAGACTAACAAAGGCCAGCGGCTCCCGACTTTGGACAGGCGCAAACATGCGGCGGGGTTTAACATGTTTTGTGAGATCTCAACCCTCTCCTATACCTCTAGCCAATGTAGAATTAAAAAAACACAAAACCCTACGCACAGAAAAACTTAGTTTAAAAGAAGTCAAAGTCCGATGTCAGAATAGGTAATAGAAGAAACTAAGCAAAATGACAATGATACATAAATTAACAAAGGACTACTAGCAGTTACTGACATGCCACCTCCAGACATCAATTAAAATGTTCGAAAGATTATGTCTTTATCAATTCCACCCGTTAGGGGTTTGGTATCATACCATCATGAAATATATGAGAACATACTCCCTATATGTGTTTATTTCCGACGCAAAGACCCTATGACCAAATCAATAAATTCAATTAACACTCATTAAAGACTGATTTACCTAACTATCTACTCCTCAATCTGTAATCACGAATTTTACAATTTTAGTACCAATACTGATGACTTTTCCACACTTAATATGCTCAATTGAAAAATCGACTACATCGTCTGATTGTAGTACAAAAATGAAATTCCTAGTGCAAAATCCTTGTTTAAGTTAATTCAAAATGTGTCCGATGACCCCGCCTGCCAACTTAGATGGCCGACATGGCTAAAAATAAAATATAGGGAAAAAAAGCAAGTTTTATTTATTATCTTGAAAAACCGCTATGACTAGAGAAAATCTGATGGGCAGAAATGTTCAGCATGTCAAGATCTACCTGTTGGTTTACTCTAAAACTGTCAGACGATTTGTTATAGGAGTTGTTGCCCATAAAAATGTTTTAAAAATAAACATATTTGAAATGCTGTTCAGCATAGTAATCGATTTGATTGTTCAACTGTTATGATTCGAATGCCACTGATGAGTTAAATGTTATCGAAATCCGCGTCTATAGTAGAGGGTCCTTCATTTCTGTATTATCTAATATTTTAGAACAATTTTTCTATTCTTTATACTTTTTGTCCATTATTCTCTATTCTTTATTTTTTAGCACTTCATTATACTCTATTCTTTATTTTTTTTTTGGTGTCTATTTTTCTCTATTCTTAATATTTTCCCCCATTATTCCCTATTATGTAAACCCCCAACTTCACCCTCATAGTACTATACTACAGATTATAAGCCAGAATATGAGTTTTAACTCATGTTCAACATGTTACGAATAAATGGTGAATTATAAATTGAGTTATCTCTCTTTTTACAATTGTTGCATTTCATTTGTTTAATACGATCATGTTCTGATGTATTTTTAAAGTTTACACCGAAAACCAATTTATTTATAGTGGCAATATTAGCAACTAATTTCCGGTATGCGACAATGGTAGCCTTTTCTTCTATTTCTCTGTCCATATCTTAAACCAGGATGTTTATGTTGGCTCATTTTGAAGCTTGGACCTTTTCACACAATGTGGTTACATTATCGGGAAAAGTGTAAAAAGTAAAATAAGAAAAATACCGAACTCCGAGGAAAATTCAAAACGGAAAGTCCCTTACCAAATTAAATGTTATTAAACTTTCCACAACTTAAGAACTTTCGTTTTTGCGTTAGTGTAATTGCTACATCAATATGTGAATTGAGTTTAGAAAAGGAAATCATTTAGAGTACCAAAATTAAATTGAAAAGATTAAAAAATAAGTTAAGTATTTACCCATAATCTAATATTGTGGATGGTAATATAATGTTAAAAATTTTGGAGATCATTTTAGAATGAGGGATGCATCTCTATCACACATATCTAGGAGTGTGTCAGGGTTTGGATTTATCTTTTGTCCATTTTTGCTTTATAATCTTTTCAATGTTTGTATTAGGTGTTGAATTTAAATAATCAGTTTGGCCTCGGAACTCATTTCGGGTGCATGTGGAATAGAAATATGATTACTTTGTTCTTTTTCCGACCGGAAGTATACCATGGGTACAGACCCATTCCCATAATAAATACAAAATTTCCATCCTTTACTACTTCTAAAAAAATATTAAGACACATTAAGGGGTCAGAAAGATAATAATAATAAGAAGAAGAAGAAGAAGAAGAAGAAGAAGTATTTTATGAATGTCTTCCATGAAGAATTTGATTTTAGAATTATTATTCTTAATACACACAACACATGTAATAGGATACAAGATTATATACAAATGAAAAAAAAGCATTTACCATAAGTAATAATCTAAAGGAATGTATATCCATCTATTTGAATCGCATTGAAAAAGATAGCCATTGTCAAACCCGGACTCGTGACTGACATCTTACTATCATCATATATCATTGTAAAAATAAGCATGAAAGCCTATATGTTTTTTTATTGATACAAGTATACGAAAAAGCAAAAATCAGATTAATTGCGATAAAGTCGGCATCACACGAAATCACAAAATCGCAAATAAAGTTGAAGTTAAATCGCTCTGAAAAACATTTATATGTTTCAGAATAACAACTCACTAGCGACATGTCTCAGATCTTTAACAAATCTTCAAATACCAGTACAGTCGTCTTTTTCTGGTCTCTAATTAACCAATTGTGTCCTATTGCCGATTGTGACATGGCTAATGATACATGCATTGCACCAGACGCTTACCTGGTCAACGCACATGGTCTCGCTCCTTGAGATTCCCTCATTTTTTTTTTCAATTTGTTTCAGACATTGATTTTTTTTCTTCTTAATTGATTGACAAAATTTAAACATCAGTAATCTACTGTCGCCTTAATTTATATATGTCAGAAGAAACGTTTTGACAATGGAAAATCAATGAAATTAATAAAAATACGAGAAATGTTTTTTTTTTTTTTTTTTTTTAAGTTAACAGTTAGATTCGTTTTTTTAAATTATACATTCCACTTTCCATTAAGTCAACACCAATAGAAACCTCGATATTTTCATTTAAGGGCAAACCATCATGAAATTTCGTATCCACCGGTGTATGTCACTCCATATCTTGATACTGTACTTATGATGTATACATTTTTGTATATTTATATAAAAGTAAACTCAAGAATCTGAGATCTTGATATTTTCCCTCTCATTAACTGTTTTGTCATAAATATATATCAATACAAACTTGATGTCAAACCAAGATGAAGTATGTCAGTTTAATTTATTTGACAACTTTTATGATAAGACAAAACAATGGTATTATTTGATACATTTATCAAGTGAAGAACTGTACCCTATACCAATTATTACAACACTGTATATTAAAGACCTTAAATATATTGATGTCCGTGTCTTATCAATCAAATACTTCTTTAGTAAATAAACCAAACTGAATTACAGGGTAAATTCTTTACACAGTTAAGAAATACAGAATAAATTACGATTTTCAATTTGTAAAACTACATTTTATCACATCTATTTTTCATATTACATTACATTATCCTAATTCTATAATAAATAATGAAACCAATTTCATTGTTGTAAGTCTTTGTAAGAAGCACTACATGGCTAGTTTAAAATAGCTATATTGCAACAATAAATAACGAAAAGCTTTTGGGTCAATTTTTATCTATTTTGTCATCGCAAACAACCGTAAAATACAATTGATTAAATACCAATAAATAATAAGCAACAAAGAGCTGGCTTTATAAGCGTTAATTACTTTAACTTCATAAAATCTGCAACTAACATTTCAAAATCTAACTATCAGTAGTTTAAAACTGTAAACGTGGACATTTTTCCAAGAGAAAGAATGAGTAAACGTTTTTGGCCTTTAATTCAATCAAAAAGTTTTATAAATCTACTAAATAACGTCCAGTAGATTTAATTAGACGTTAATTCGTTAGACATCAGTATTTATTTGTACTCTGTATGATATATTTGCAGTAGGGTTTCAAACTTCTTGCATTTACAGTTTTAAGTCTACTTGTTGTTTGGAAATTTTGGGTTTTCAGAATTGCAAAAAAACATTACTAATATTAACTTCGTCAAAGACAAATGTTTAATGGACTAGAAAAACGTTGTGGTCAGATTTAGCCACAACATTGGATCCAGTTTTCTTTTTCATCAAGGTACAAAATGAGGTCTTCTTGTTGAAGTCTGCAACATGACATTCTTTCGTGTAAGAACATATGTAGGTACAATGAATGTCGCTGTAGACAATGGCACTACCAAGGGTCTCATTATGTCCATTATAACTATAACCTCGAAATCCACAGGCGTAAGGAAAGGTAACTATTGGATAAAAATACATGTGCATTAATTACTTATGCTAAACATTTGTAACATGTTGTTTTTTAAAGAAAATGAAAATAACTCGTTGTAAATTTCATGCGTCCGAAGCGCTTTTCTAGATTTACCTTTTATCAGAAACGCTCAAATATAAATATTTGAAAGCCAAGGATGTATAAGAACCGTAACAGTTAAAGAGTTATATAACCAAAAAGGACCTGAAAAGAATAGTCAAATCCATCTAAGATCAACTTTGCCTGAGGGAGTTGAAACCTTAGTTTCTATATAATTTCAAAATTTATAAATGGACAATATAGTACATACTAACTATTTCAATGTGTAATTGTCGTACCATTATAACAATATATTCCCTATTAATTTATGAAAGTTACATGTGTTATAACGGACATCGGTGACCGGTGGTTTAAGTAGTTAAACTATCCCGTTAACTCTGAGGTTGTGAGTTCAAACTTTGCTCGCCACGAGGTGTGTTCGATTCTAATCCTATTTGACAACTATTTCAAAGTGTCTTGCCGAAGGTTAGTAGTTCTCTCTTCTTTATATGCTTCGTGCTATTAGCTTCGTGCTATTACAGTTTTCCCTTTATTTGTATTCGTGCTATTATGTTTTTGTGGTCATATGACTTTTGATGTGACTCAGTATTTATGTATCCCGCTATCAGGTTGTTGACTTTTGGGCATTCCTGGTGCAGTTGAGCACCCATAAAGATGTTTTATCTCGCCACACTGTATGAGCCTGTCCCAAGTAGGGAGTCTGTAGTTCAGCGGTTGAAGTTGGTTTATGTCTGTCATGTGTGTCTTTCGTACATTCGTTTGTTGTGAATTATACCGTTAGTCGTTTGAATTGTTTCACATTTTTCATGTCGGAGCCTTTTGTAACCGAATATACTGTATGGGTTGTGCTCATCGTTGAAGGACGAACAGTTACCTATAGTTGCTTACATAAACTACATTTGAACTTTGGTGGATAGATGTCTCATTGGCAATCATATCACATCTCCTTATTTTACCGGAGGGTATGGGTTATGTCGATTCAAACATTTGCTAACTTGTACTTATTGTTTTATTGAATGATGATTTTGTTTATATTCTTTAAAACGAATTCCTGTCCATGGCAACAAATTTCCCCGGTATAAAACCTTATTATTTTCTGATTTTCTTATAGTACCTCAATACCTTAATTAGTTCAAATGAAGAACATTAGTGTGATATCCATTACTTTTATAAATGAGCAAACTGCTTACAAAATCACTTGCATGACATATTGAAGATAGGGGTAAGTATGAATCCTTTAAAGAAAATCGTCGCTTAAATTTTTAAATTATAAAAGTAGTACAGCAAACTTATAATAACTTTGCTTTTCGGCCAATTTTACACTTTATGTATTTTTCAAAACTGGATTTGCGATTTCAACAGTAGCCATTGTTTTGTTTGATTTTTGATTTTTTATTTCTAAGGAATCGTTGCACGAAAGACAAAATGAAATAAATGAATATGGCGATATACCTATTATAAACTGCTTTGATGTTGTTACGGGAAAACTTTCCCACTCTCCAAGCAACACATATTTGAATCCAAAAGATTTTAAAATTATCCATAGTTGTTTTGTATGTCTGTAAAGTTTTGGCTGCTGAATCACAATTTCTGTAGCAGTAACAAATTATATTTGTTCGGGTTGCTCAGCCAATTTTGTTGATATGACTGAATTATAAACAACTGTCATACAAGTGGTAGCTATAGCTAGCTATGCAACTAGGTTTTTCTCACTATGTTCATCGGGGAAATACTAGTACCTATACCAAGTCAGGAATAAGACAGATGTGTTGTTTGATAAACTCTAACGTTTTATTTTTTCAGGTTTTATGAACTTCCTCCTTTTTTTAATTTACCTTTGAGTGCAGTATATTTGTTAATGCGTTTTTCTATATATTCATCCTGCTTTCGTTATGATTTTTCGATGTCCTGTCTTGTATATCAGATTGATTAAAACTTTAATGTGACTAGTGAAGTAGGTCAAACCTTTTTTTCTGTAATACTTAATTTAAAAATGAAAGCTTTAAATATTGCAAACATTCAATATAATATGGCATGTCAGTAACTGCTAGTAGTCCCTTGTTTATTTATGTATCATTGTCATTTTGCTTAGTTTCTTTTGTTACCTATTCTGACATCGGACTCGGACTTCTTTTAAACTGAGTTTTACTGTGCGTATTGCTGTGTGTTTCTTTATTCAACATTGGCTAGAGGTATAGGGGGGAGGGTTGAGATCTCACAAAACATGTTTAACCCCGCCGTATTTTTGCGCCTGTCTCAAGTCAGGAGCCTCTGGCACTTGTTAGTCTTGTATGTTTTTTAATATTAGTTCATTTATATGTTTTGGAGTTTAGTATGACGTCCATTTTCACTGAACTAGTACACATATTTATTTAGGGGCCAGTTGAAGCCCACCTCCGGGTGCGGGATTTTCTCACTGCGTTGAAGACCCATTGGTGGCCTTCGGCTGTTATCTGCTCTTTGGACGGGTTGTTGTTATATTTGACATATTCCCCATTTCCATTCTCAATTTTATATAACTACCTACTGATAATCGTATAACGATATCAATATAAATCGGGTATGGGTGAAGATGGGAATGATTCAAGGTAATAGAAGTTCTTATCTTAGTTTTTTCATACTTTCGGTGTCTGTACTATAGTAAATATTACAAAAAATGTGATTTTTTTATCATATACCATATGCAATTATCGACTGTCGAGGGTTCAATCACTTAATTTTACACACAAACCCTACCATGTCAATTTACATATCGCTAACCTTCAACAAGTTATAAAACATGTTCATTACAGGTATCATTAGGACGCAGCTGAATGGATCTCAAAACTCGCAAAGATTCAATGTAAAATAATATTGTTTAAACAATATAAGCTATTGCATTTAAACATTATTCAAAATGACTGAATGAAGAATATTGTTTATGAAGACTTACCTGTCTGTAGAAAACCAATGAATGTTCCATGTACTTCAACTTCACACAGGTTTAAATAATTTGGACTACTAAGTCGTATGCGAACATACTGTCCAAATATCCCTTTACGGCACGAAGCATTTAGAAATGTAGTTGGTGCTTGCTGAAAATAACAGACTTCGATTACGCTGTCCTCAAACCAATCAGTGTTGTTTCTGCACGGTCTTATTACCTCGATGATAAAATTCGAAAGTCGCTCAGCTGAATTGAATTAAAATTGAATTTGAAGTGAAGATGAGAAAAAATGGAAAAATAAAGGAAATTGTAACAATTCTTACAGAAAACCTAATACAGTCAACAACATACAAAACCTTGCTTACGCTTAAATTTAAACTGATCCAGTGTGATTGATATACAAGATAATATCAAGTTTATAAAAAAAGTCTATATAAACTCTGCAGAAAGAGATGAATTGTCAATATCCATTAGTTCTTTTCTCTCTAGTTATACATATTGTTGATGTTTTAACTGTTATATATTTGCAGAGGTGATCATTTTGTCAAGATCGGAGACCATGCTTGACCTATTAACAATCAATCATTCAATATATCAACCAACTATAATTGCACGGTCTTATTATCTCAATGCTTAAATTCGAAAGTCGCTCATATGAATTGAATGAAAATTCAATTTGAAGTGAAGACGAGAAAAAATGGAAAAAAAGGAAATTACAACAATTCTTACAGAAAACCCTAATACAGTCAACAACATACAAAACCCTGCTTACGTTTTGTGCTGAATTTAATATTAACTGATCCAGTCTGTTTAATATATATGATAATATTAAGTTTATAAGAAAAGTATATATAAACTCTGCAGAAAAAGATGAATTGTCAAAGTTAGTTTTACTTTGTAAATGTCCATTAGTTCTTTTCTCTCTAGTTATACATATTGTCGATGCTTTAACGGTTATATACTTGAAGAGGTGATCATTTTGTCAAGATTGGAGACCATGATTGACCTATTAACAATCAATCATTCAATATATCAATCAACTATAATTGCGATATTTTTTTTTCGAATCTCTATAGCAAATTTTAATTTGGTTTTCAAAAAGTATATCTTGTTTGCAAAATCCTACTTAATCTGTATGTAACGGTAGGTTACGTCTGACTGCATCCGTAGATATGTAAAACATACCACAACAGTCACTTCTGCCAAAGATAACTACGTTGCTGATGTAATAAATTGCACCCAAATCTACTGCCCACCACGAAGGTTCATTTCCAACATTTGTTTCTGAGCAAAATTCTGCTGACGATGTCATCCACTGTGAGTAATCTCCATCCACCCCGTTTTTAGAAAGTCTGTTAAATGGGTCCGTATAACTTGACTGCTTGGTTGGTTTGTTCCTAGCAACTTCCAATGTATCTACAGTGTGCACATAAAATAAAATCCATTAAAACCACCAATATTCGAAACCGTTCACTAATTAAAACATTAAATCATATTCCGTTCAATTATGATTAAACAAACTTCGGCAAAGTTTTCAGACTTATGAGGGTCTTGATAGGGATCCTTCATTTCTGTATTCCTTATTGTTTTATGCCATTTTTTTCTAATGAGACAACTCTCCACCAGAGACCAAATGACATAGAAGTTCACAACAATTAGTTTCTGTGCTCTAACTTTAAGTTGCCTTAACCAAATATTATGAAACGTATACACAAAGCTTGTTATCACAAAACTCAGATATAGTTCGAATTTGGGTGGCGTCAATTTACCGTTCTAGAATTATGACCCTTTACAAATGGAAAATTTGCTGAATTTTTCGTTTCCGTACACTAACTTAAGGTTGCCTTAACTAAATGTGATGAAACTTATAAACAATACTTATTACTACTGAACTTAGGTCAAGTTCGAATTTGGGTGGCGTCACTTTTACCGTTCTTAACTCATGTCCCGTTATAAGGTTATTTGCAAGCGGGGGCATCATCTGTGTTCCATGGACACATTCTCCATTTTACTTGGTTGAGTGAACTTTACATACGAACTTATTATTGCTTCTTGATTTACATATTTATTTTATTCACAATTACAATTTGTTTTGCAGGGATATGCAGAAAATGTATAGATGTTTTCAAGTAAGTTGTATCAGAAATAACTGTTTATCAGACCAGTTTAGACATTTTAGACAGTATCACAGATAGTCATGATAAAGACATTTACAAAATACTTATGGTCAAAAATCTGTCAATTATTGAAATATTTACTGCTGAATGCTTGATAACCGAAATATGGTCTTGAAGAGAACATGTAGCTACTGTTTTTCGTAATTAGGGACCTCGCCGATTATGGTGGGTGACCCTATAGTGATAAGTCTGCCTGTCCTTAATAAATCGTGTTCGCTCTTTACCGTGAGAACCGTTATGATTTCAAAGTTTATACTTGACATGTAATTTAACCAACACGAGTTGGTATGTCTTTAATGTATGTACAACTGTGTAGGTCAAAGTAAAACATTTAAGCGACAGTTGAGACCCCTATATCCTATGGTAAAGATCGTGTCCGTTATTTGCAGCAGGGCCCACAAAGATGACTTCCATCTTCTTAATATCTAGTTTTGGATGGTCATTCATGAAAATTAAAGACTTGGTTAAAAGATAACGTGAAAATTAAATGGTCTCAACAAATTGTCAAGCAAACAAATTACACGTTTTCTCGGTTATCTTGGAGGCCACACGCCATACTGTTTGTTTCGGTCGTACATTTGTATTTACGTACATAATGGTTAAGATTCATATCTCAGCAACTTACAACAAGTTAACGAGGGACGATATCTGGTTGTGGATACATCTAACGTAGTTCCACGATCTGTACCAGAAAAGGTCACCTTGACATATATTTTACGAAAAAATGACATTGGTTAAGGTCAATACCTCAGCAACAACAAGTCCTAGGGGAATACAATTTGGTCTGTGGATACATCTTCGGTAGTTATCAACATATTTATTTGAAATAGGTCACCATGACCAATATTTTGCATAATAATTTTTACTATGTTTTGGGTGAAAGAAAGTTTCAGGCATGGGGATTGGTTGTTGTTTATGACTGATCCATTTCATTATTCATATAGTAAGTATACATGTATAGATATGTAGATCACTATGACCTACTTGGAGTATGGATAACTGCCATCATTGTGATTTCTCTTTTTTTAATCAATGCACACATTTAATTTAATTTCTTTTCAGGCAACTTCATTGACTTGGTACCAGAAAAATCCATTGCTCAAGAATGGAACCAGCAAAAACTTGAAATGCTTTAAGTTTTTTTTTTCTTCCACAATTCATTCAACTGTCGTCACTTGGAACCCCTGAGCAAAAATTAGAAAGTGATGACAAAATAATGATTCCATAAGCGGTACGATCAACATGCAGCTCAAATTTAGTAAACATGCACCTTAAAGTTTTTTATTATAAAGAGAATGAATTTGTACAATTGAGTTCTTCTACAGTCAACAAAATCCTTTCTTCATGTTCAGCAGCCACAAAAACAAACCTTCGTTGTTTAGATAATACTGCTACAGATGTCTCTTCAGCTTATGATGACCTTACAGAGCTTGTAAATAATATTGCAAATAAATCTGTGTCTTTTAAACTTTACATGAAAACGGATGATGAATTGCACATGTTGCTTATAAAACAAAATGACGAATGTGCAGACCACTGTATTAACTTGGCACTTTAATAAACAGTGACCCTAGTGATGGCTCCTTTCAAAATCCATGTCAACACACACTCAGTGTAGAATGTGATAGATGTCAGCTGTTTCCTGATCTTATAAAATATCTGAAGGAGAAGATTTCTAACACCAACGATATATAGAAATATGAAAACAACTTTTCTTAAAGGATTAATGTAATTTTTTTTTTTTTTAAATTACCTCGATCACACAGTGAACAGTAAATGTTCCAGGTAATTGGTTGTTTAAAAGTTTGAACTAGAATGCATTGAGTGTTTTTGAAAAGACTGAAAAGAAAATACTGTAAATTCTTATAAATTGGTTCAAATGTTTATTTTGACGTCAAGACATCATAGTGGAAAAGAAGATGCTATAATAGACAAACAAAAAATACCAATCAAGAGACCAAAGTATATCTATTATTACACTTAGATGGGAGTCTTGATATTGTTTACAAACTTCCCATACAAAGCTCACAGTATTCTAATTTAGCCACCAACTCAAGTTCCCAACGGCACATACCTGTTACATTATGGTCTGGGTTGTGAAAAGGTCCAAAATTGATAGTTACTAGCCAGTTGAATGTACATGTAAGAAATACCATTGATTTTTTAAATTTTTGACTGGTACATAAAACAAACCTTAATTATGAAGACTATGAATAATAAATATATGTATTTCGTCATATCCTTGGATGGCTTTTCATGGATGTCTGTTATCAACTTCATTTTTGCCGACTTCATATTTTTGCATAAAAAACTTGTATAGAAAATTTTGGTCACCCTTGCAATTTACAACTTTATGAATGTTCTCTTCCAAAGTATGACAAAGAACAGAAATGTGATCTCCTGACAGAAATTGAGATACAGAAAGTAAAGTGTCAGATTGGAAGGACCATATTCTAAGAATACTTAACTTAAGGTAATTATGATAACTACATGTAGATGTACATGTGAAAGCTAACTTCACATCAAATGAATTGAGAGAGACTACCAACATTTTTTCGTGTAATTGCCATATGTTTTTAGGTGCATATATGCTTTTTATGTACGAATTTCAAAGTTAGAATGTCAAAAAAATCAGTAAACGAAAAGGTTTGTTATAATCATTTATTGAAGAGGTCAAAAACAAGTATGTCTGAAGCTGTCAAACTGAATTAAAGACTCCCTTAAAATAAAATTATTTATATTTTAAGTTACAACCGATAGACTAGAATTTTGATATAAAAAGTAAAATAACGAAAATACCGAGCTCCAATGAAAATACAAAAAGAGTGTCTTATCAAATGGCAAAATCAAAAGCTCAAACACATCAAACGAATGGAAAACAACTGTCATATTCCTTACTTGGTACAGGCATTTCCTTATGTAGAAAATGGTGGATTAAACCTTGTTTTATAGCTAGTTAAACTAATCTCTTCACTAAAAACCAGTAAAAGTCTGAAACGGCCTATATCTGTACTCGACTGCGCTGATTTTTACTCGACCAGTCTAAATTGGAAATTGAAATCCTGGTATCTATGATAAGGTTTTTCCATAGAACTACTAGATTTTTACAGTTTTACCGTTTTAACAAATATATGTTGTGTTTGTTTTTATAAAAGATATTGACAGTCAAGGTGTAGTTATTTGTCAAAGATTCAAATAAGATAAGACAGTTACAAATGTACCAGCTCCCAATTAGTTATATGACGAAAAGGTTTTTTTTTCCAATATGTGAACGAAATAGACCTTTATCAATAAAATTTTGTCGTCTGCAGTATTCATTTGAATGAGGAATGTTTATCTAGTGAATTTATACAGATTGTATACAGTTAGCCTAAATTCAGAATGATTTTTTTTAATAGATTTGATTATGAGACTGTTTCAATTCAACAAAGCGACTTGATTGATCCTTGAATGAAGACAGAATAACGTACCAAATTCAGTCACTAAAAAGCAGAACAAGATCCACATGATGAAAAACATTTTACACATTATTTCCATTTATTGCATGCTGCACTCGCACAAATTGACAGACTGGTTGTCAACATATACTGAACTAAATTCTATATAAAAAACGCCTTTTTATTTTACTCAATTTATATTGGTTATTGTAAAAGTTGATGCTCCATGATTGTATAGCAGACGAAATGTCACGATCTCTCTTTAAAGATTTTTGATAATCAATTTGTTTATCTATAGACACATATTATCGTGAAGATGAACATAACCACATCTAGAAATTGACAATGAGGGTCGGTTAAAACAAAACTTTAAGACAAAGAGATGAGTTCAGCTTCCCAGTTGTTAAATTTTTATTTCTATGTAACAACATTCCAGCAGCGCCTGCATACGAAGTATATATCTTCCAGTGGATACGTTATTCCACGGCTTATATTTCCTATCATGATTTCCTTAAAGTAGAGGGTTGCTCCTTAAAAGGAAGCTACTAAACCAAAAGTTCTAAGTGGGTAATTTGAAATCATCCCGCCGTAAATTTTACGGACGTCTTGCCGAGTTGGTTGACCGTTATGGATTATTTGTTTCACAGATGACGACGGATATGTTTAAATTGCCGTAACTACAATCCCGCCTCCGTTTTCCCAGAATGTGACCTACCGAATTGTACTTATCACCTGGTTTGTACTTCAATGGGTTACCCTTTCGGAGCACCTGAGATCACCCCTGGTTTTTTATTGGGTTCGTGTTGGTCAGTCTTTAGTTTTCTGTGTTGTGTTTTGTGTACTGATGTTTGTCTGTTGGTCCTTTTCTTTTTTAGCCATTAGATTATTTTCGACTTGTCCCTTTGGTATATTTCGTCTCTCTTTTGCATACGCAAAATCACTCTTTTTTTAAATCCAAAATTGACAATGAAATTAAAGAGATAAATGACATAAACATACGTTTTTTATATAGATTAGACCGTTAGTTTTCCCGTTTGAATGGTTTTACACTAGTAATTTTTGGGGCCCTTTATAGCTTACTGTTCGGTGTGAGCCAAGGCTCCGTGTTGAAGACCGTACTTTGACCTATAATGGTTTACTTTTATAAATTTTGACTTGGATGGAGAGTTGTCTCATTGGCACTCATACCACATCTTCTTATATCTATAAATTAGTTTGCTCGATTGCTCGATTGAATGGTTTCACATTTCTCGTGTCGGGGCCTTTCATAGTTAAATATACGTTGTGCGTTTCGTATGTTGTTGAAGGCCATACGGTGACCTATGACATGTATTAATGCGTTTATGTTTGAATAGGTGTAGATAGTGGTTTCATTGGTAATCATACCACATCTACTTATCACTTCAAGTAAAAAAATTTAGAGAGTACGGAACAGATTTTTTATAGTTTTAATTATATTCGATGAATTTACGCCTTTAGATTTGTAATGAAGTTTTTTATACCAGAATGTTCGTCAGATCTGTAAATTTACCGATTGTGCCCCATTTAGTAGTTTCTTGGATATGCATGGCAGATGATGCATGAGTATTTGAGGACGCGTACCTTATCGATATACCCGGTTTCGGTCCCTTTGGAGTTCAGTCGATTCTCCCAAAGATGTTTTCTACTTTGATTTGTATATGATCTGAATGAATTTATGATATTTTGAATATTAATAATTTTCTATTGCGTCTATAAATAAAACATTTTTAAAACATTTTGTTCTATTTCTTTGTCTCAATTTTTCAAGTTTAGTGTTCTGGCAAAAATAAGCCAAGGTTAAAATCTGGAACGTCAATTTAGCGTTTTTCTTGATTAACCTTCATCAGGAAAGCTCAAAGCCAAATATTTGAATGCCCAGGATGTATAACATCCTAAACAGTTGAAACACTATATAAAAAAAACATGTAAAAAATTCCAAATCTATCTAAGGTCAACTTTGCCTGAGGCAGTTGAAACCTTAGATTCCGCATTAGGATATGCCTGTACTAAGTCAGAACATGACCGTTGCTTTCCATTCGTTTAATTTGTTTGAGCTTTTGATTTTGCCATTTGACAAAGGACTTTCCATTTTTAATTTTTCTTGGAAATCGGTATTTTTTCTATTTTACATTTTTTCTATTTAATTTTAAAATTTATAAACGGAAAATGTTTCAAAGGTTTGTTATAAATCTTGTCAGTATCGAAGTACTAATTACTGATCTGATGATACCCTAGAGGACTGATAGTCCACCGGAAGAAGTATCGACCCAGTGCCATAAAAACTGAAAACAACACGTTATAATGCAATGGTGTCCAGAGCGCTTTTCTGACTTTACCTCCATCAGGAACGCTCAAAAAGTTGAATACCTAAAAGCCAAGGATATATAAAAATCTAAACAGTTGAAGTGCTAAACCAAAAAGGACCTAAAAATAACCAAATGGATTTCATGATAAAGAATCCAAGTGTATAATATGTGACCCGCCATGACATTTCCAGGCTTATGGAGGTATAACGTCATTGTTGGAAAAACGCCGTTAACTATTATAAATATGATAAATATCGAGATTCAATTGAATAAGTATTTTTGAAGAAGAAATAAACACTTTACCTGGGCTCCTTTCTTGCTGATACTGAACTATTCAGGATATATAAGTTCTGAAGAAGTTTTACGTTATCGTTTGAAGTGAAAAATATTTGAATCTACATTTCAAATTGACACCAAAAAAAATCATAATTCTCTGCTCTATAGATTTTAATAAATGGAGTCTAAAATAGAATAAAATAGAATAGAATATTGTATTTTCCACATTACAGGGCCCATAACGAGCATATGAATCAAGTAAAATGATTGAAGTAAATGAGTCAACGAAAATACATTACAATATAATATCCATAATAAATGCACCGTATCAAATGCATATATGAGAACAACTACTTATAAACTGGTATGCTTCACATACTATGTATAGAGAAATGCATCATAAGTCTTAGTTAAACAACAAATTGAAAAAAGGAATTCTTAAAGCTTTTTTTTACAAATTTTATACCAACTTCATTTCAACAAGTTTAAATTACATTTTCTAAATTAGAGCTAAGAACAAATATGATGTTGGAGATTACTAAGCGCCAATAAAATACAATAATTTTGTATTTTATAAATCAGTGCCTTCGATAATAAAAAAGTCGTCATCGAAAAGTCTCATCATCATGCCGGTATTCAAACAAACTCATTGTTATTACAAAAATTAGGTCATAATAACATAGACAAGGTACCATCATAAGCCTGGAAGTGGCTAGTCACATTTGGTTAACAGCGTTTTTTCTCACTATGACGTTCTACCTCCATAAGCCTGGAAATGTGTTGGCATTGTATCAAATAAAAAAAATGAAAATATCGTGTTCATAATGTTGACGGTTTCTTAGAAGTTGCAACTGCCAGCAAAGTTCAACCTTTAAAACTTAGCCATGATCTTTGACCTTTAAATTGCTAGGATCTTGGGTTAAAAAAAATAGTCTTTATGTCTAAGGTTTATAAGTTACACTGACGTACCATTTATATGGACCGACCGTGCAAGACCTTCATGGGTAAAACCACCCTCGTCATTTATATGGGAAACAAACACGGAAATAAATCTTATTTAAAAAACCGGATTGCTTCGGTCCAAACAAATTAAATGGTCATTCTGAGGAGTAATCAAAAGTACGAAAAACATTAAGCGATGTCTCTTACTGTTTCGTGAAATTAGCGACAAGATGAACGTACATGTGTACATGGAGATAACTCCTCTATGACTATGTTGCATACAAAAATAACCATATAACCATGAACTATTTTGATCTTATTTCAGTAGAAGACGTAAAATCGTAATTTTCCCAATTTTGGTTAGCACAATATAGCTAATTTATTTTCCCTCCTTAAAAATATTAAAAACTAAAAGATTGGTAGGATAATTTCTTAACCATACATATAAGAGACTTCGGTTATTTGTAATGAGATCCTTTAAAATTGAAATCAAGATCAAACACCAATTTTTGCATTTCAAAAAAGCTCAAATTACTCTATTTCGATTGGATTTCTAAGCATGGTATTTAGTATCATTCTAAAATATATTATTAGTCATTCATAATGGCGCAGATGCATACCGCTCATTAATAAATCAGTTAAGTTTCCAATCAAACAGAGCTGATGAATATTGTTCTACTATCACCAAAGTCTTTATATGAAAAGTGATATTTCCGTACCTGTTTGGGTAACCATAAGTAGGAAGATTGCAAATGCATGTACGAATGTTGCGAAATATGAGGATTAAAATTTTAAATTTTTTTAGTCATCGGAGAATTTCTATAATAGATATTGGAATATGGATTTTATTAGTAAAACTGTTACCATTAATTTGTAATTCATTGACTATTACAAAAATACAATAAGTATGTGAACATTTGAATTTTAATGATAACTCACTTATGGGAAAATAATTGCGCAACCGTAATTTATTGATACACGTTCAGTTAAAGTTGGTGTTCAGTGCAATGCTGAAATCAAATTATCTTTTTTATCTTTTGGTTAGTCACAATTGTTATAAACGACAATCAATGTATAATATCCATTAAATAATTTCAATTTTTGTACTTAAGTTTATTGTAATAAGCATGATAGGAGGCAGATGAGCTTCTCTCTGACCCTGATATTGGGCACTTTAAATCTCCCTGACCCGTTATATTAGGTAGTGAATTTCACTGAGGCAACTTTTGTCCGTTATATGTCCAAAATGAATCTCCCTGTGTCCGTTATATGTCCGATTGGTGTCACTTATATATCCATTTTGGAATTATATAGGTAATTAAAAGGAAAAACGTTATATATATAATATATAAGTAATTATAATATGATACAAGAGTTATTGCAAGTATATAAAGGTTATACTGTGCAAAATAAGTGCATCGAATCATTTCCTTATTCTCGAATCCTAATGCAAGATATGACTTAAAAGAAGCAAAAACAGCCTAGTGTGACTATGTCAATGATACTTTGATACATATAGGAAAGAAATAGAGGTGAAAATAATAAAAAAAAAGTATACCAAAGTCTTAAGTCCAAAATAATCTAGCATATGAAAGTGGACTATGATGATTTTTTTTTCTAACTCCGCCGTAGACGGTCCCGAGCCCGTTTGCGAAAGTAGGAGGGGAAATAGGCAGCTAGGGTGCAGGCGAACCCATATAGTTATACGGCTGGGGACTTTTTACCAGATGCTTACACCAGGTGACAGTCTGGAACTGTCTGTTTTAGGCTGCACGCTGCTAGCGTCGGCAGTAACGGGCTTTCGCCCTGAGTCAGGTTGGACCTGACTGTGTGGTCCAGAGGTGGACTGTGATATCAAGTACTGTGATACTTGGTGCTGTGATAAACAACTACTGTGACAGTGCATGCTGGATACGTACGGGTTTTTACACGCATGGGTGTTTTCCCTATCAGGCAGGCCTGCACAAAATTACCAAGATTGCAAATGCATGTACGAATGTTGTGGAATATTAAGATTAATGTTCAATTATTTTTTAGTCATCAGCGAATTTCTATAATAGGTATTGGAATATGGAGTAAAATATTACAATTAGTCTGTAAATCATTGAATATAATTACAAATATCACCAGTTTTTGGTGGGATTCGTGTTGCTTAGTCTTTAGTTTTCTATGTTGTGTCTTCTGTACTATTATTTGTCTGTTTGTCTTTTTATTTTTAGCCATGGCGTTGTCAGTTTATTTTCAATCTATGAGTTTGACTGTCCCTCTTGTATCTTTCGTCCCTCTTTTTTAACAATTAGTATGTTAACCTATGAATTTTATTGAGAAATTTACATATGACAAATTGATTGCAAGCCGTTCTTCATTGATACCAGCTCAATTATGATTTTTTTTTCAGTGCAATGCTGAAATCTAATTATCTTTTTTTTTTGTTAGCCACAAATTGTTTTGAACGATTATCAATGTATAATTTCATTGTTTTACTTTGGTTTATTGTAATAAGTATGATAAGAGGCAGATGAGCTTCTCCCGAAGGTTATTGGTTTTTAACAAATGGAACGTGCGTGTTTGATTAACTTGTAATCATACTTTTCGGCATTGAGATATACACTTTTGCAGGAAATCGTATATTCCATTATAATAGTGATTTTAAATACGAAAAATCTTTTAAAACCAAATTTGGATAGGAGTTTTATCGCCGTCTTTTTGTTTAAGTTTTGTTTCCCATATTATATGGACTATAATCGACTTGAGGGAGCATTTGCATGCAGTGGTGCATGTATTATGTACTTTTTCACTTTCTTACTGTCACCTGCGCACAGAACGATGATACGTGATGCAGATTATTACAGAAATACGTGTCTCATGCGTTCTCAAACGATAGTACCAGATGAGGGTTATTACAGAGAAACGTGTCTTCTGCGTACTGAAACAGTCGTACCAGCTAAAGGTTATGACAAAGATACCTGTCTCATGCGTAATGAAACGATGGTACATGATGCAGCTTATTATAGAAACACGTGTCTCATACGTACTGAAACGATCTTATATGGGGAAAGTTATTACAGAGATACGTGTCTCATGCGGACTGCAAAGACCGTACCAGATAAAGGTTATAACACAGATACGCGTCTCACGTTTACTGAAACAATGGTACATGATACACGCTATAACAGAAACACGTGTCTCCTTTATACTGAAACGATCATACCAGATGAAGATTATTACATAAACACGTGTATCCTGCGTACTGAAACAATCATACCAGATGAAGGTTTTTACAGATATACATGTCTCTAGCGTTCTGAAACGATCGTACCAGCTGAATATTATTACAGAGATACGTGACTAATGCGTACTGAAACTATGGTACCTGCCGAAGTTTATTCAACATTGTCAATAACACTTCCCTGCGAAATTTGTTATCCAAAGGTCCGAAATATCGTGAGCCTAAATCCATCAATTGGAAATACAACTTTAAAATACTGATGGATTCAGTCGAGGATTATGCCAGGCAATGGGCTAAACGCGAGAAAGAAGACGTAGATACTCTTTCCGAATGGATTAAGGCTGTGAGGTCGTTGATACAAATCCGAATAAAGAAACTAAATGGGCCTATCAATACCCACGCTACGTCAATTTTTAAAGACCCAAATGTTGCAAAACACTTGTCCTACCTCCATGAAATATGTTGTTGTCCCCGCAGATAAAGCCCCGAACAACATTGTTTTTGTGTGTAAAAATCATTACATAAACTGCTTGATAAATGAATTAGGTATTGACAATTCACTTTGAAACTCAACATATACCCTCACGACACTTACCAAAGAGGAAATCCTGGATAATCATAGGTCTGTTCAATGTTCCTTTGGAATTTCAACCAAAGATGAAGAACTGGATCTTCCATCACTGTATTGGATACCTAAACTACATAAGTGTCCTTACAAACAACGGTATATTGCTGGGTCTTCCAAGTGCTCCACGAAACCTCTTTCTAAATTATTAACATCTATTTTATCAGCAATCAAAGCCGGGCTCCAAAGTTATTGTGAAACTGCCTATTCTAGAGGTGGAGTGAATCAGATGTGGATACTAAAAAATTCCATAGATCTTTTATAGTACATACAATCTAAGACTCTCTCATCTTGCAATAGTATTAAAACATTTGACTTATATACACTTTACACAAGTATTCCCCATTCCAAACTAAAAGACAAATTGAAAGAGTTGGTATTACTTTGTTTCATTAAAAAGAATGGCGAACGTAGATACAAGTATCTTGTCTTGGGAGGATAAATCCTACTTTGTAAAGAATCACTCTGATTCAAACAAAAAATTCTCTGAAACTGACATTATCAAGATGCTTGATTTCTTGATTGACAACATATTTGTTACGTTTGGAGGACGTGTTTTTCAACAGACTGTCGGAATTCCAATGGGAACCAATTGTGCCCCTCCTCTTGCCGACTTGTTTCTTTATTATTATGAGGCTGACTTCATACAGGAACTTCTTAAGAAGAAAGATAAGAAGTTAGCAATATCCTTAAACTTTACGTTCCGCTATATAGATGATGTTCTCTCACTAAATAATACAAAATTTGGTGACTATGTTGAACGAATCTATCCCATCGAACTAGAGATAAAGGATACTACAGATACAGTTAAGTCTGCCTCATATCTTGACTTACATCTAGAAATTGACAATGAGGGTCGGTTGAAAACAAAACTTTACGTTAAAAGAGATGATTTCAGCTTCCCAATTGTGAACTTTTCATTTCTATGTAGCAACATTCCAACAGCGCCTGCATACGGAGTATATATCTCCCAATTGATACGATATTCCCGGGCTTGTATTTCCTATCATGATTTCCTTGATAGAGGATTGCTGCTCACAAGGAAGCTATTACACCAAAAGTTCAAAATGGTGAAGTTGAAATCATCCCTTCGTAAATTTTACGGACGCCATCACGAGTAGGTTGACCGTTATGGAATAACCGTTTCACAGATGATATCGGATATGTTCCTTATGTCGTAACTACAATATCCTTCCCTTTTCACGAATGTGACCTACCGAATTAGACTATTTACCGGATTTGTAATAACATAAGCAACACGACGGGTGTCACATGTGGAGCAGGATCTGCTTACCCTTCCGGAGCACCTGAGATCACCCCCAGTGTTTGGTGGGGTTCGTGTTGCTTAATCTTTAGTTTTCTATGTTGTGTCATCTGTACTATTATTTGTCTGTTTGTCTTTTTATTTTTGGCCATGGCGTTGTCAGTTTGTTTTCGATCTATGAGTTTGACTGTCCCTCTGGTATCTTTCGTCCCTCTTTTATTACAAATACACGTGTATCATGTGTACTGCAGCGATCGTACCTGATTAAGGTCGTTAAAGAGATAGACGCTAGACGCGTACTGAAACGATGGCACCTTATGAAGATCATTACAGATACACGTGTCTTATATGTGAACAGAAACGATCATACCTGATGAAGGTTATTACAGATAAACGTGTCTCCTTTGTTCTGAAACGGTCATACATGATAAAGATTATTACAGAGAAACGATGATCATGCGTACTGAAACCATTATATATGATGAAACGACTGAAACTTATCAAGGTTATTACAGAAATGTGTGTCTCAAGCGTTCTGAAACGATCGTACCTTGTGAAGGTCAAGACAAAACACGTAACTCATGTGTACTGGATCAATCTTCCCGATAAAACTCACACAGATACATGTGTCTCATGTGTACTGGATCGATCTTCCCGATAAAACTCACACACATATATGTGTCTCATGCGTTCTGAAACTAACATTACTAATGAAGATTCTTACAGAAGCACGTGTCTTATGGGTACTGAAACGATGAGGGTTATTACAGATAGGAAACGAAAGCCCTGGAATATTTTGGGCTATATATACTTCACAGCAGGAACTGTTGTAATGTTGCTACACACAAATGGTAAATTTACAATGGGAAAAGTAATGGTTTCAAATTTGAGACTGCTGATATATTAAAGAAAAGTACTGTTACCTTTGAGATTCCTATGCATGAAGTTCGCGTGTAGAAAAGTACTGTAAATATGTCAAAATTGGAAAATGATGAAAAATAGCGCCATGAAATTAGTCAGAAGAGGCTTTCCACGAAAAGTCTTATATACGAAGCAAACAAGTTCATTAAAATTAAAATTGAAATTACAAACCTTCCTTGACATTTAATGCAATTAAAAAAAATATCATTGAAAAAGTGTCAATTAATTTCAAATACCCCAAAAAGGGTCTCATCAATTATTTCAATTTAGCAGCGAAATAAAAGAATTATGAATACAGTTTTATGTTCGTTCATGTTTGCTATGCTATCTTATAAGCTCGTGCATCACTGAATTTATAAATCTGCACAATATATAACTTTACATAAATTAAATTAACACTCATTAAAGACTGATTTACCGACATATATACTCCTCAATCTGTAATCATAATTTTTACAATTTTAGTATCAAAACTGACAATCTTTCAACGCTTAACACAACTATTCCCATGTAAAATTGAAAAATCGACTACATTGTCTGATTGTGGTACAAAAATGGGATTCGTAGTGCAAAATCCTAGTTTTAGTTAATTTTAAGATGTGTCGCATGACCCCGCCTGCCAACTAAGATTGCCGACATGGCTAAAAATAGAATATAGGAATAAAAGGCAATTTTGTCTACTATCTTGAAACAACCGCTATAACTAGAGAAAATCGGATGTGCAGAAATGTTCAGTATGTTGAGATCTACCTGCTGATTTACGCTAAACTCGGTAGACTCCTTATCTAAGTTATTTACATTTAATGATTATTTTTTGTCGAGATTACGACATTTATGTCGCGAAAGAGACATAGTCATCCTATATTCCTGCATCGGCTGTAGCGGCGTCAACATTTAGGTTCAGTCTGTGGTTATTTTTTTTTTTAAATAAAACATCAATAACTTTGTCAAACCTTCACGGAACTTTTGAAATTTGGACAGGAGCTTCTTTATGACCAAAATACAGTATCCAGAGTAAAATTTAGATATTAATTTTCATTTTTTCGTATTTTCCTGATAAAAAAAGACTTAGTTTTTTTTTACAGTTAACATTTCAGATTCAGTTTTAGGTTAAAGTTTTTCAGTCACTTATAACTTTGTCAAACTTTCATAGAATATTATGAAATTTGGTCAGAAGGTTGTAATGACCAAAATACAGTATCCCTAGCAAAATGTTTAAAATATTTCTTTTCATTGTCCCGTTTTCTACTGATGAATTTTTTTTTTTAAAGTTAACAAGAATGTACAGTCTGAGGTAAAAGCTTGTTGCACATCAATTACTTTGTCAAACCTTCACAGAATTGTGTGAAACGTTGGCAGAAGCTTTTTTATGATTGTGTAATAATGTCTGAAGCAAACTTTTGAAATATATTTTTATTTTCAGTATTTTTTTGATAGATGCACTTTGTTTTTACAGTAAACATTTACAGACGTGTGGGATTAAATGTTTTAGACATGATGAATTTGTAAACCTTCATGGATTCTATGAAACTTGGAAAGAAGCTGATCTTCAAGACCAAGAACAACCAATACATTTTACCATTGGTACAGAGATACAATAATAATATATAAAAAAAAAACACACAATTAACAATACTAGTATTTTTTTTACAATTGAAAGGTCTTTCCCTTTAAAAGTCTGATGTTTTCGTAAAGCACTCTTTACCTTCCATTTGATAAGAAATAAGCACATCTTCTTAAACTTTTCACTTTTTGCACTTAATGACCCCAACTCCTAAATTTTCGAGATCGGAAGTATGATATTTGAAATGTAGACTTAATTACCTCTCATTTGATATGCGACAACACCATCTCCTGGAAAGTTAGATTTTTTCACAAATAACCCCATCCCACTCATTTTTGGGGAACAGGAATTTGATATTTGAAATGGAAACTTTATGACCTTTCATTTTGATATACAACCTTAGCTTACACTCAATGACTCTACCCCACCCACTTTTTGGGGACGTACTTTTTTTCATTTTTGAAAAGATCTCATTTGGATGTTCAATATATGTCACATGACCCCATTTGAAAAAGTCCAAAAAATGATGCAATATAAATTATATAAATAGAACTTATGAAACTTACAAAGTCAATGTAAAATTCAAGTTGCCTATTGTTTTTTTGTTTTTTATCATATGTATTGGCATTTAGTCAAACATATAACCATGTTAAATTCTGAAAATTTCTGAAAATTTCAGGTGGCTTGCTGTTATTGATTGTGTCCCCGCTCAAAACATTTCAAACTCCAATATCTCAAAAACAACAACAGATATCTCAAATCTGCTTAGTGAAAAATGTTCTGCAGATGACGTACAACACTGTAACAAATAAATAGGACAATTCGAAAGTTCATCAAGGTCACAATGAATAATCAAATATATGATGCAATACCAAACCTTAGAAGTCGTAGAGACATGGGACTATCACCATTTAACTCAGGACCACTTGACCTTTCAAATGTCACAAGGTGAAGGTCAAGGAAAAAATTTCGCCATGACCTTGACATTGCCCACAAATTGAAGGTTTTAAAATACTGATCATTTTTGCAATTTATAGTAAGATGATATCTGTTACAGTGTTTAAGATATACAAAAAATACTTTACTTTTAAGAATAATCTCGTTGTAACTTTTGAACGGATGATCGAACAGTTTTGGGCTTAGTGTATGAAATGAAGAGATCTTTGAGAGAAACATTTTGTACACTGTATGTATGCAGCGATCTCTTATCGTTTTCTTATTATGTAAGCTTGAAATTTGAGTGTGAACATTTTTGCACTCGTTGACCTTTTACCTTGGTCCAAATGAAAGGTCAAATGAACTTAATATTGGTGGTGAAGGTCCCAAGTCTCTACGACATCCGGTTCTCGAAATATAATTTTACAAAAATGTGTATATTATTATAAGGGAAATAACTCGTATAAGGGTGGTAAACAAAATAATTGTTTATGTCTATTAACATTGCCATCTGTGTGTTCCTGTACATGTTGCCATTTTCAAATCGATTCTATCTGTAATCATTTCTAAGAAAAATACAAATAAAAGAAATTGTTTTAAGGGGATATAACTTTTAAAGGAGATGATGAAATCCTACAGAGTCTCATTGATTCTGTAGTTAGATCATTTCTTTTTAAAAAAAAAAGGCAACAGTAGTATACCGTTTTTCAATAGTGATAAATCGATTAAGCGAAAACAAATCCGAGTTACAAACTAAAACCATAGGAAACACATCAACTTTAAGAAGAAAACAACGGAACAACAGAAACACTGAACTGCACTGCAACAAAAACAAAACGCCAACATACATAGAAACGGACTACTTGATAACAACTGCCATATTCCTGACTTGGTACAGGACATTTTAAGAAAAAATGGTTGTTTAAACCTGGTTTTATGGCTAGACAAACCTCAGCCTTATATGGCAAAGTAAAAAAACGCGAAATGACAATAGTACGTGACAGGAATAGAGAACAAATAAACGCAAGAACACTCAGGACAGATAGATACATAAATAAATAATATAATAGTACATTACAACATGTAAACCACAGAAAAACAAAGGACACCTCCCATGAATTTACGACACTACAACAGTACACCACAAAGTATAAACTGCGCGTTTCAGGAATGTATTAAGTCTATTTTAAGCCACCCCTAAGCATTTGTACGCGAGAACAAAGTCTATTTTTTTAGATGAAATTTTTTTATAGTTTTTTTATAAAATAAAAATATAAGAAATAAATTTTAAAGACTTCTTTGACCTTTTGAAAAAATAGTTGTTATTGTCCTTTTTCATGTTTTTTCTAGCTAATGTACTTAAATTTTGAATTGCTTTGCCAACCCAAAATAAAACGCAAACTGTGTTGTTAAGACAAAAAGGAAATTTTCGTCTATTATAACTTTCACAATGCTTAGTTCTCTTAGCCAGTATGACTTTGGCAAATTTTAAACACTGATATCTTTTCAATGAGCCTTTGCAATGACCTGTCATTGTCCTTTCGACATTGATGGGTAATTAGTTGTCTCATTAGCATTTATACCACATCTCCTTCTTTCTATCTTTTTAGAAGAAAATGACTTCTTGCAAGGAAATTGTTATTCATGCACTATATTAGTTGTGATATCCCATTTGCATATGATCATTTTCAAATTAATAAAAACATACTTTTGGATGTACAGAATATGAATATTTACTCTTATTTTAAAACAATTGTCTCTTGTAAATTTAAACAAAATAGGATCCAAGGAGGATGCAATAAAAAAGACCAACTTCACTTAACTCGTAAAATTTAATGTTCACTGTTTTTGAAAGTTTATAAAATTAGTTACAGATTTTTTAGCATTGAAATGATTAGTCAATATTCATACAAATCAAATATGGGTTAAATATTAAAGTAAATATTTATTTGATAATTTATACAATGTCTTTCGATGTTCAATCAAATTTCTTTTTGTTTTACACAATTAAATCTTTATTGCACTGTATGCTGTTTAACAATTTACTGAGCTTACAGCATTGGGCTCAGTTTCCCTGTGTAGTCAATTATTAGCTATCCAGGGAGAATACCATATGAATCATATATAAATGTTAGTGTTATACACTTTAACATAATGCATAATATAAATAAACATAAATATAAATTGATTCCTACGATTTATGTCTACTTACAAATCGGACAAAAATAACGGATCTACACCGTAATGTTTTATGGTTATCTAATATGTGTGTTTACTTTTCTAAATGATACCTGTGTAACTGGAATATAGTTATTCTTTTCTGATAATTTGTTTCAAACTTTATTGTTTTACCATGCTAATGGACATAAATATAAAGGTAAGTATATATAATTATGCTAATTGCGAATCAATAGTTTATGTTTTCAGCGATGCATTTTTGTTTCCTCGTGGTTTATTATTTATAATAAAAGTAGCAGGTGTTGATATGTCAAACATACGCACAATTAAATTACTTGTTGTAAAACTTTTTTGTAAGTGCAGTCATGTCTGATGATTCGAATGCATGTGCAGGTATGCAATTTGTTTTTCTCTGTGTCTTGATATAAATACAAAAGTACATTATGTTTTATTTGTTCTCGTACATCATGCAATATTGATTACCGTAATACAATTAAAATACTTAGGATTAGTATTTGCTAAACAGCATTGAAAAACATCAATACTGAAGAAAGCTAAAGGAACTATCCTCTGATGGAGCAACAACTTGAGTTACTGAGGTGCCCTTATACCTAACTTTTTTTCATGACATTATTAAATGCATACATTTAAATTGTAAATTTTCCGGTCATTATTTATGAAAATGTTGTTCAACTAAGGTTGCAATACCCTTCAGAAAATTTGATCTTGGATCAGGTTTAGGCTATTCTAAAAAAGCTGGGTTTGTTTTACATTTAAACCCCTGGACGTTTAACAACCAACAATTACTCATCAATCAATATGATTTGTTCATGCTAAACTTTCATCATAAGCATACACGACGAACCGTATTTAATAAGCAGGTGTTAATATGTCTTTTGATTGAGTTAAGCCATTTCAATTGATATTTTATAGTGTGTCTTTCTATGTTGTGATGTTACACTATTGTTTCAGATAAGGGAGAAGGTTTGGTACCATTAAAACGTTTAAACCCGCTGCAATTGTTTGCACCTGTCCTAAGTCAGGAATCTGATGTTCAGTAGTTGTCGTTTGTTGATGTGGTTTATAAGTGTTTCTCGTTTCTTGTTTTTTATATAGATTAGTCTGTTGGTTTTCCCGTTAAAGCTTTTACACTAGTAATTTTGGGCCCTTTATAGCTTGCTGTTCGGTGTGAGCCAAGGCTCCGTGTTGAAGACCGTACTTTGACCTATAATGGTTTACTTTTATTAATTGTGACTTGGATGGAGAGTTGTCTCATTGGCACTCATGCCACATCTTGTTATATCTAGTTGCTAAGTAAAGGGTTGCGAAAGTTTCACATTAAATTGTAAAAGTAACTTTTAAGAGCAGAGTAATATTCATTGTATCTGTCTTCGTAAATTATTACTTTTACTGTTTAGTCTATTTTTGCAATATATCCATTTGACGTGGCTCGGTACTCTTACATGCCGTCATTGTGTCATTGTGCTATGGTAAATACTTGTATCCTTGTCTTTCATTTTTGCTTATTTGCTTTATCTATATGCCTTTTCGTTTTTCTTTGTTGACATATTTGTTTGTTTTTATAGTGATTAAGTTTATAACACAATGTTGACTGCTGTACCCCTATTTTTGACATTTTTACACATTATGTCTGTTAGTTTTGTTCAAACAATGTTGTCAATATAATGGAATTTTATGCGACTGTCATACAAATGAGAGGTTAGCTAGCTATAAAACCAGGTTTAATCCACCATTTTCTACATCAGAAAATGCCTGTACCAAGGCAGGAATATGACAGTTGTTATCCATTCGTTGAATGTGTTTGAGGTTTAGATTTTGCCATTTGATAAGGGACTTTCCGTTTTGAATTTTCCTCGGAGTTTTGTTTTTTTATTATTTTACATTTTTGTATAATTGATCTGTTTGAAAAAGGCTCATGGAAATATCGTGTTACATAAAAATATATCTCACTTATTGTTAATTTGATCTGGACCTAAAATGCATGAAATACTTGTCGCTGGACGGAAGCAAACAACAATCAATCATCCTATGTTGCACAAATCTGATTTAAATGTACTGTCAAATTCATATCAATCACGCATTCTAAAAAATATAGAAACGGAACGTTTTGAGTAAAATGGCGAGATGACAAATTTTTGTCAGCTGAGGATAAAAAAATGATCGATCAGAAACGTAATTTTGTGATATAAATGAGGTTAGATAATATTTTCATTAATTTAACGGTTGCTGCTATTAGTTTTTATTAGTCTTGGCAGTGGTTAATACATTTTACAAAATGCTACGAGAAAAAAAAGTGACTTCCGATAGGACTTCGGGGTTCAGCACTAATGATAAAAAACATATCCGATAAAAAAAAAAACGTTGAAAACAAACGTTATGGACATACGAAGGATTGTACTATAGCCCTAAACTTCCAGCAACAAAAAATAACACAAAGTGTCTTATCAAAAACTCATAAAGCATTTCAGCAAAGAAAGATTGCAATGATAAATCTTATATCAAACATTTAGTGTATGGATAATTTTATGGTTCTTAAGGATATGTTGACACTTGCTTACATAAAGTTAAGCTTTGTTCTGATGGTTCTAAATATTTAGTATTGAACTTCAAGATTTTTAATATTTTTTACCGCTTTCAGGAACAAGTCTCTTATGCATTGAAGTCGGAATTATATTTTAGTATTTCACCACAGTACATGTGTACCCTGGATTTTCAACAATTCAAATCATTAATATTTGATATAATTCACCATAATTTTTACAAAAAAAACAAAACAAAAAAAATCATATTCTCTCATTAATAATATGATGCCTATGATGCCTTTATATTCACACAGACGAAATACAACATGAACTGAATAAAGAATAACGTACCACTCTCAGCAACTAAAAAGCAGAAAAAGATCCATAAAATGAAAAACATTTTACATAACATGTCAATTTACTGCATGCTGTACTCCACTCATATCACAACTGATTGTAACACAGATTGATAGTCAGCATATACTGAATAATGATAAACGCCTTTTTGTTTCAATCAATTTCGGTTGGTTATTGTAAAGGTAGACGCTGCATAATTAAATAGCAGAAACAATGTCACAATCACTCTGCAGATATTTTCGATACTCAATTTGTTTAATATAGGATCAAACGCCTTTTTAAAGGAATTTATTGGTGTATAAACTCGAGATATTCACTCACAAACAAATAAAAGTATAAAGGAGGACTTTTTATATGTTTGTGAGTGACTTGGTCCAGTTTATACACCAATAAGTTCCTTTAATAATGCGTTTAATCCTTATAATTCTTTAAAATGGGAGATAAGGAATTTAATTTCCCCACACGTAGCCTCTACCACATAAATTGTATATTTGTGTCACTGAGTTGGCCGGTGGCATACATATCTTTTTGGTAGAAATGAATTAATTATTATCATTCAAATGAACATTTTGTGTTTATAATTTTATTTAAGGATAAAAGCGATCGAAGTGAACATAAATATTATTAACGTCGAGCCAGTTTGTGTTATTACCGTCGCCATCTTGTTTACATTGGTTACAAAAAGTCATCTATTTAAAAAAAATAAAGTTCAAGAGCCACTACCGGAACCCATCTCGACAATCATATGAACGTATTCTCTAATATGCAAATCATGTAAGAATTATAGATAGATATTATCCTGTAGATAAACAGAACAAACTGCTTCGCAATATAACGGAACTATATACAACTGTCATGCAAGTGGGAGGCCTGTTAAGCTATAAAACCAGGTATAACCTACCATTTGCTTTGGAACATGTCTGTACCAAGACAGAAATATGACAGGTGTTTGCCATTCGTTCGTTTGGTTGATATAGTCGAGAATTTGATTTTGTTGGGTTTTCTGGACTTTCCAATTTTTGAAAAACTTTGGAAATTGTTTTTTTTTAAATACTTTTTTTCAATTGATACAATTCCATAGGTATGCGTGTTTTTTTTTTTTTTTTTTTACTTGTTCCTTACCTTCTCAAAGGGGCGTTAGCTGACAAATTCATGTTCACCGTTTCGACATAAAATTTTGTACATGTATTTTATTTATAACATACTTAAACGTCTATCCAATTCAAATGAAAACAAATATACACAAGTTTGAGCTTTCTAAAAAGCTGTGGACTGCTTCGCTCTATCCTAATTTAAGGTAATATGTGTGCATGTGGCTGTTGATTTAGTATTGGAAATGTGGTATTTTTAGATATTGATTGATATAAAATGGATGTCTTAGACTTGGAATATCAATTTTGTATATATATTAAGATGAACTTTTCTAAAATTTTAAGCTGACTGTTCAGTGTTTTACGTTATACACCCATGCTTAAAAAATTGGTTTACTTGTTGAAATTTAAAACATTTACAAAACACGATTCTCAAGGTGTGCCTCTCTGGAGGTGTGCCCAGATTGGCAGAAGTTATAAAATACAGATAATGCATTTTTGTAAACATTGTATAGGAACATTGTTTAGCTAAAAAAATCGTGCATATTACAAATAAACAGATGTTAAAAAATTGATGAATTTCAATGTGCAATATTTACATAATAAAACGAACATGAATTAATAACACTTGATCGGAACTGAAATACACATAGTTAATTTTCCGGCATTTGATGTCTTATCCTGCGACGAGAAAAGTCTGTAATTCTTTATCTCATTTAAGCCAATAGCTGTTGTTGTATCTCAGCAGAATCATAAAGCAACCAATCAGAATCTTTATGCGATAAGTAATTATTTCAAGATGGCGTGTATATCGACTGAAACTAATAGCTCCGCACCGTGATGCGAAGCAAAAAGGAAACAATCTAAAATGCATGGACTCCTTATAATGTATGAACATTTCGAATGTATTTAAGAACAACGCCATCTAATTAACCATCGAGAGGACCTGATGTTTACATAAATATTAATACATTACTCACACAATATACACATAAGGAGAAGTGATATGATTGCCAATGAGACAACTATCAATCAAAGTTCAAATGAATTTGATGTAAGAAATTATAAGCAACTGTACGTCCTTCAACAATGAGAAAAACCCATACCGTATAGTCGGCTATAAAAGTCCCCGATATGAGAAATATGAAACTATTCAATTGAGAAAACTTACAGCCTAACTTATAACAAAATAATTTAGGAAAACAAATATGAAAGACATTAACTAAAGACAACCATTGAACTACAGGCTCCTGACTTGGGACAGGCACGTAAAGAATATGGCGGGTTAAACAAGTTTGTGAGCGCTCAACCCTCCCCTAACCTGAGACAGTGGTGTAACAGTACAAGATAAAAACAAACTATAAAAATCATTTGAAAAAGTCTTAACTTATCAGATCGATACAAAGAAAAACACAGACAGGACGTGGCAGGGTATATATCCATCCCTCATCCCTTACAACAAAAAAGACACTACGTACAGATCTTAGAGTATTCGCCAATAACAACTAATGAAAAAGTCATGTATCTAAGACTAAAATATCAATCAGTACACATCCAACATCCAATGTAAAGACATCATTAACAGTCAGAGAAAAACATGACCTTGTACAATGTCAAAATACACGTATCGACAGATTGTAGTACCGTGAAAGTGCGTATGTGTAATATTTAGTATGGTTTTAATTTACTGTTAACAAAATATATATTAATACCATTAAAACAATATTCATTGGTAACCTTTTAGAATAAGTGTATTTAAAGAATTGATAAGTTTACCCGGAACGTATCTAAATTTTCGTGCTCGGTTAACAACATCACCGTAAAATTTAGGATGTCTAATTCCGTTTGAAATCAATTTCTACAGGAACAGCCAAACATGCACACCAAATCATTGTATCTATAGAAGAATTTAGTAAAGGTTTAAAGAAATTTGTGCTAACGAAGTACCTGACTTAATTTACTAGTAATACATAGATTACGCTCATTCAAATGATGTCTAGTAGGGAAATTTTGTTTCACAATTCCGCTTTTATAAATGTTTGAAAAAAATCATATTTGATTTTTTGTCAACTTTGTAGCTAATACCCTTTTCATTGATGAAGTTTAAACATCCATAAACTTATTGAAACTACGGTAACAGTTGTATAAAATTTACCTCAACATTTTCAGAAAGAATGGCCGACAGTAACTACTAAATCATATCATATTCTGTTCATTCAAACAAATGACTGTAACATGAAAGTCACATTTTATCTGAACATTTGTTGAAAACAGAAAATAATAATGACTTTTACCAATCAATAATTTATCGCTTTCAACTTCGTCAAATAAAACACAACCGATCATTTTCTAATTAAATATTCACAACGTTTTGGTTTAAAATATTTGAAAGTGAATAAATGTATCAGTTGACTCATGCGAACATTATAAAAGATGCTTACAAATATATAATTTACGTAATAGTTCTATCTGATTATTGTCTCTATTGGAGATAGTATCATAATATTGTTTGGTACAGAAAGGTGAAATCAGATTAAAACTTGTTTTCTAATTTTTTATTTTTTCTTATTCGTTCTCCTGAGCATCTCTAATTTATCTAAGTCTCTTCTCTACTCTAATTCGTCAGTTTCAAAAATTTTGTTTTTGTCGCTACAGTCTGCAGTATCAAAATGTCGCTATTTTTGGTATCCTGTCATTGTTCACACAAAAAGCCCTCTCTTTTTATTATCAAAATTTATTTTCAGGCTGTCTCTTTCTTTGTAAGGTGTTAATTACATAAGTTTTTTTTTACCAAAATAGGATGAATATAATATAAATAAAATACATGTTGTATACAAAATACATCCAACATAAACTTATACTGTTTTCACCCCTGTCTGTCCATCTGTATGCCTGTCTTGTTATAACATTTTCGATACGATTATCGCATGAACTACATATCGGAGCTTTTTAAAATATGATGCCAGGCTTCATATGAACATGCTATACCGTATGGTGTAGTATCAGATTCATAGATTCCCAACTTCTTCTTATTTGAAACATTCTATATTCTAACACAAACTGGCCATGTATGAAATTTCCGTCGTGTTTGTCCTTAAATTTGTTATCAATTGTAATGTGAACATTATATACCATGTAATGAGGTTTCAGGTTCATCAATCTTCATCATCATGTTTATCCAATACTGGCAGGTATATTTTTGCGTCGATTTTTTTTTCTAAGAATCCACAAATTTGGGCTTACTAAAATAATTTGTTGTCATGCTTTACTTAAAGATGCAATACTGTGTGATGTCGTTTCAGATTCATCACTCCTTAATTTACTGATACTGAATACTTATTTAATCTGTAATATAGTGGTCATGTTTGAAATTTTCATGGCAATGTTTTAGGGAACAACAAATAGGCGTTTCTTAAGGAGGTTCGCTACTCAGTTTCAAAATAACAAGCTTTTCATAACACTAGTATAAATTGATAGGGGATTATTAAAGGAACCAAAGAGCAACAAAAAATATAGGTCAATGTGCTTGTTTTCGAGATATTAGCCATTGAAATTTTGCGGAAAATGTTCTCTTGAAAGCCTTCATTGAAAAGTTCAAGTTCTCAAAACTATTAAAAATAACAAAGATTTTATAAGACTTTACAGATGGCTTGTAATTACACATGTAAAAGATTTATAAAAAGAAAAATGGGGGTCAATGGGCAAAATTTTTTAAGGCATTCACATGGATAAAACCAGAGGATTCCGAAAATCTGACAAAAATTCCAAAACATGACAAGCGAACATCCTTAAATACTGTTATCAGGCTTCTTGACAACACGCTTACCATGTGCTGCACTTTTCCATTGTTCTTCCACCTACTATTAAACGATTTCTTAATTAGGGGGTTTCATAAGGAAGCAGGAGATCACAGTATTTCTTGTTTGTATTTAGTCTTCGTGCCCACCTACTATAGGTAAACAAACGACTTGGAACATTTCTTATATTCCTATCTTTTATATCTGATTTTGAGAGCATCTAAAGTGAAATTATCCCCAAGTATATGCATTAAACTTCATTTTGATAATCAAAGAAAGATTAAGTTGTCGGAGTTTACTGAAATCAAAATGAAATAGAACTAATTGAAACTAACAGAAATCATAGATATAAGAAGATGTGGTATGAGTGCCAATGAGACAACTCTCCATCCAAGTCAAAATTTATAAATGTAAACCATTATAGGTCAAAGTACGGTCTTCAACACGGAGCCTAGGCTCACACCGAACAGTAAGCTATAAAGGGCCCCAAAAATTACTAGTGTAAAACCATTCAAACGGGAAAACCAACGGTCTAATCTATATAAAAACGAGAAACGAGAAACACTTATGAACCACATCAACAAACGACAACTACTGATCATGCATATATTTTACGTCAAATAGAATACACGATTTTACCCCAAAAAATAAGTTTAACTAAAGATGATAGTATCTAAATTGCAATTATCCTCCAGTAGATGCATTTATTGAACGTAATCCTTATATTTTAAGAAAGATTAAGTTGCCGGGGTCTAATGAAGTCGAAAATGAAAAGAACTGACTCTACATCATCGTTACCAGAATTTCTCTTGGATATCATTCAATACAAATGACAAATAGAATACAAATGTAACCCCAAAACCATGTAGCGCCAATTGTGGAGCAGGATCTGCTTAACCATCCGGAGCACCTGATATCTACCCTGGTTTTGATGGGGTCCGCCATGTTCGGTCTATAGTTTTTCTATGGTGTTTTCTGTGTACTGTTGTTTGTCTTTTATTCGTTTTCCGTTTCTTGCCATGACATTGTCAGTTTGTTTTCGACTTGAGTTTTACTATCCCTTCGATATCTTTCGCCTCTCTTTTAATCACAGTATTGAAGGTTTTTTACAGCGTGTTTTCATTCTATACTGTATGACATTTAAGTTACGTTATAATAGTTTAACAGCACCTAAAGAGCACAAAATGTATGAATACAGCAATACAAAATTAATAATCAGCATAGATTTTATACTTTTTCACAAGTTTAAATCGTTTACAGTTTATCTTAACTTTATGCCGCGCAAAAAACTCATTAAAGATATTCGGCTTATAACTTGTAGGATGACGACGAGTTGAAAAGACTAAAATATTTTGATACCAACGTTGTAACTTACTTATGATACTGTTGGTGCTCAGTCTTAACTTTTCTATGTTGTGTTTTGTATACTGTTGTTTGTCTTTTAGTCGTTGTAGTTTCTTGTCATGACGTTGTCAGTTTCTCATCGTATAATGAGTTTATATAACCCTTTGGTAACTTCCACCACTCCTTAATTTTAATATCGGATATCGTAGTCACAATCCAGTCCTTTTTTCAATTTAATCAAAATGATTTCTCTACTGGAAGAACGTAAAAATAAAATCCTACTTCATCGGATTTCGACAATAAATGTCTCTTCAGTGATGTTAGGGATCGAAACGGTATTTGGAAGGCCATATAATTTACCTCCATGTAGGATAGACTCTTGAATTTTAAAGAGTCGAAATAGGATGAACGGATCATATAAACCTGAGGGAAAATATAATACTAGCCCAAACGAAAAAATATAAACAAGTTAAATTAAAAACAACGTTCGAACCTATGATTGCGTTGGATAAAAACCGCAATTTTTATACGTGTGCATGTAAAACAAATTTCTTTGTAGAGGGGTCTAAATACAGCACAAACAACATTTTCCAAACGACCAAAAAGTGAAAAAGTATATTTTAACAAAACGCATTTGACTAACAGGTCGAACAACTGATGTTCTTAAACCCTGCTGACTGCCATTGGCAATTGCCAAATAAATTGATCACTAGTTTTAACGAAATGGATCTTAATATTAATTTAATACCAAACAGAAAACAATAAACTTGCGGAAAAGATTGTATACCACAAACATGAGGTGCAAAAATTTGTACACCATATCCGGATTTCGACAATTAATGTCTCTTCAGTGATGTTAGGGATCGAAACGGTATTTGGAAGGCCATATAATTTACCTCAATTTAGGATAGATTCTTGAATTTTAAAGAGCCGAAATAGGATGAAAGGATCATATAAACCCGAGGGAAAATATAATACAAGCCCAAACGAAAAAATATAAACAAGTCTAAATTGAAAACAAAGTTCGAACCTATGATTGCGTTGGATAAAACCCGCAATTTTTATATATACTCATTCAATGTTAAATATTATAATACACGTACTACTTGCTAGGTGTAACATATGCTTACTTACTCACATTCCTAATTTCTTAATTTTCCACTCACGGAAATAAAAAAAAAAGACAGGCGTTACATATAAAAGGAATATTAAAACTACAATTCGCAGACAAACTGGCAAACGCCATGAAAAAAACAACAGCATAAAAACGACGGAGAGACAAAAAATAACATACATAGAAATTGGACTATCTGACAACAACTGTAATATTCCTGATTTGGTACAGGACATTTTAAATAAGTAATGGTCCGTTTGTATTAGGCAGACAATTTTACAACTGTTAAGAGGTTTATTCTACGGAGCGAGTGGTAGGATTTCTTAATTTACCGGCCATTGTACCAGAAGCTGATAGAGTATGCATATGCCGCCGAGTTAAAATCGGAGATAAAATGATGTGTTCATTCAGGAACAGCAGATAAGCAGATGGTAAAACTCCGTACAGTGATCGTTTCCGTTCCGGAATAATTTTCTTTACTCCATCAATTAGTGTAGAGTAGTATGCGGATCGGAGCTGGAACTACTGTGGAGTTTGGCTGATGGCACGAGGTTTGTTGTTTTTAAATTTTTGCCCAACGTTTCAAGCCTTCCATATTCAATGAAATTCGTAATTGGTAAAAAACCCGAATATATAAGAGTTAAACAGGATAACCAGTATAAAGTTTAGACAATAAATGTTACCGGCAATGATTATGGTCACCTACGTAAATAAAGGCAACAGTAGTATACCGCTGTTCAATAGACATAAATCGATTAAGCTAAAACAAATCCGGGTTACAAACTAAAACCGAGGGAAACACATCAACTATAAGAGGAAAACAACGGAACAACAGAAACACTGAACTACAACAACAAAAAACGCCTACATACATACAAACGGACTGTATGAAAACAGCTGCCATATTCCTGACTTGGTACAGGATATTTTAAGAAAAACGGTGGGTTGAACCTGGTTTTATGGCTAGCCATACCTCCCGCTTATATGGCAATGTTAAAAATACCGCAAAATGGACAACATTACGTGACAGGAATACACTACAAATAAACTCAAGAACACTAAGGACAGAGAAATACATAAATAAATTATAAAATGGTACATTACAACATGTTATCAACAGAATAACAACGGACACCTCCCATGAATTTACGACAGTACACCAGTACAAACCAAACGGTTTATAAACTGTGGGTCACACGAATGTATCAACGCCACAAAAAGTGACGTATTTATCAGACTTTTATACTATCACAGGTATAATTCTAAAATTATATTAGATTTGTTTTATTGTAAACACATACAAGAATATAAAATTCGGATTGAGTTTGTAATGTGTTGATTTGTGTATTTTCTAACCATAACAAGAATATTAAAATGGAATTGTGTTTGTAATGGTTTTATTATTTGTATTTTCTAACCATGTCGGTAAAACGTGTCCTAGCGAGCAATATGAAAAATGTAACAAGTATCGGAAAAAGTTTAGATGTTTCTGAGGCCGATATGAAAATCCTCAAACGACATATGGTGGAAAGAGAACAGCGATGAAAGACTCAACTACAAATATAAAGTTCGATTAGGAATTGAATCGCAAAGATGAGCATTTTGAGGCAAGGAAAACAGAGTAGAACCGAATAAAACACGATTTTGACGAACCGTCGGAAGATGCAGAAGATGTTACAACTGTTGATATTCACGCAACAGCAAATGATGAAGTTAATACTGATAGTGACTCTCGTTTACTTAAAGAGACTTCCGATTCCTGATATTTTTTCCAACATACAATGAAATAAACAGGTATATCCAAATTCACGAATTCAACGGTTTTATATTTATCTACCGGTGCATTCATTCTCCTGAAATTATCAACTATTTCATTGGCCGAGGAAGAGTCATATGATCGGAGACTGATATGTCTATTTCTACAATTCATATCAATGGGGTAAAAAGTTCCTATCCACACATATAAAACAATGATTTAAAGTGCCGTTCAATATGTCGTACTAAAAAATAAATTAACAAAAAAAAAAAGCTCCAATGAAAATTCATCACGGAAATTAAGTCCTTCATCAAATGGCGAAATCAAAAACTCAAACACATCAAGCGAATGCAAAACAACTGTCACATTCCTGACTTGGTACAGGCATTTCCTTATGTAAAAGGATTTTTAGCTCACCTTTCCAAAGGAAATGTGAGCTTTTGCCATCACTTGGCGTCCGTCGTCGTCCGTCGTCGTCGTCCGTCCGGTGTCAACTATTTCAAACATCTTCTCTGAAACTACTGAACCAATTCCAACCAAACTTAAGCTGAATGATCCTATTACTGTCTAGAATAAAGTTTGTGTTTTATTTTCTGTTTCGTCAAAAAATATGGCCGCCATGGCTAAAAATAGAACATATGGGTAAAATGCAGTTTTTGGCTTATGTCTCAAAAACTAAACCATTTAGAGCAAATCTGATATGGGGGTAAAAATGTTCATTAGGTCAAGTTCTATCAGCCATGAAATTTTCAGATGAATCTTACAATCCGTTGTTGGGTTGCTGCCACTAAATTGGTAACTTTAGGGAAATTTTGCAGTTTTTGGTTATTATCTTGAATACTATTATAGATAAAGATTGACTGTAAACAGCAATAATGTTCAGCAAAGTAAGATCTACAAATCAGTTTAATATGACCAAAATTGTCAATTGACCCCTTAAGGAGTTATTGCCCTTTAAGGACAATTTTACACAATTTGTTTATCATGTTTTCTAACTTTAAACAAATCTTCCCTTCTGAAACTACTGGACCAAATAAAACCAAATTTAAGCTGACTGATTCTTATGTTATCTAGAATAAATTTTGTGTTTTATTTTCTGTTTCCTCAGAAAACATGGCCGCCATTGCTAAAAATATAACATAGGGTAAAATGCAGTTTTTTACTTATATCTCAAAAACTAAAGCATTAAGAGCAAATTAGACAATAAGTTAAAGTATGCATTAGGTCAAGGTCTATCTGACGTGAAATTATCAGCCAAATTGGGTATCTGATTTTTAGGTTATTGCCCCTGAATTGATGATTTTAAGGAAATTTTGCAGTTTTCGGTTATTATCTTGAATATTATTATAGATAAAGATAAAATGTAAACAGCAAAAATGTTCAGCAAAGTAAGATCTACAAATAAGTTGAATGACCAAAATTGTCAATTAACACTTATGGAGTTATTGCCCTTTAAAGACAATTTTTCACACTTTGTTCATCTAGTTTGCTTACTTTAAAAATCTTCTCCTTTGAAACTGCTGAAAAATTTCAACCAAACTTGGGCTGAATGAGTTTCAGAGTATCTAGTATAAATTTTGTATTTTCTTTCCTTGTTCGCCAAGAAACAAAACCACTATGGCTAAAATGGAACATAGGAGTAAAATGCATTTTTTTTTTCTTTTAAGGTAACACGATACCATTAATTAGCACATCTCCTGATTTCTAAAAATTTTGGCACAATTGTACTTTGATTCGAGCTACATCGGAATATGAAATAAAAAATAGGGGTCACCATTTTTATTTTAGATTTTTTAACAAATTTACATAGATACATATAATTATGTGGACTTCCAATAACCGTTTCGATTCCTAACATCACTGAAGAGACATTAATTATCGAAATCCGGATGTGGTGTACAAAAAATCTTTGATCTTTGTTTGCGGTATACCATCTTTGCCGCAAGTTTATTGTTTTCTGTTTGGTATTAAATTTATAGTTAAGACTTTTAAAGTGGTCAATGGTCTCATGATTTGTAATGAGAGATCACATTGTAAAAGAGACCATTTACTAATTTGACCATCAGTGAGATATCACAGGCTCTTGAACCCATGTGACAAATAGGACAATGTACCAATTTGACTGTCAGTAAAGTACCAATATTGTTCTCTCCTACTCTTTTGACACATGAGACCATTGAACAATTGAAAATCAGAAAAATGTGATTGTCACTTATAGCTGCATAACACATAAGACCAAGGATCAGTTAAGTTGTCAGTATCACATCTTGGTCAGCCCTACCCATCTGACACTTTAGAAGAGGGATTAGCTTGACTTTCAGTAACATGTTATGTTATGATCATTTATACCTAAATAACACATGAGATCATGTATCAATTTAATTATCAGTTGTTACAGCCAGAAATCACCTTTAAATTGTATCCAACAAAGACACAAATCAATAATAAAATTTAACAAGATTTATTATACACAAGTTTACAAGAAGTATTACACAAATAGAACTGTCAACTTAACTGTCAAAATGTATGTCCGAACTTTTTGTCTTTTCTTTATCATGAATTCTTCTCGGGAATCCAAACAGAATATTATGTCCAATAAGTCACAATCTAGTATGTTGTAGTTAACGTAAATAAAAATGTCAATCCAACTGAGAGAACTTCTGAGAATACAAGAATGTTAATGTCCATTCTGTAATTTCGGTATCTGTATATATAGTTGTAACGGAAACTTCTAGAACAATGTAGAGGTTTAAATTACGCATCGTCTATTATGATCATTCTGGAATCGATATGTAAGTCAAATAGAAAGTTCTAATCATTCCATCAGTATCCATGATTGTTCCCGTGAATTCTAAACTGCACAGCTATAACATTATTTTGTAAATTACTATAAGTATTATGTAAACATTATAAGGCCATACAAAACAGAATAGGCCAAGATAAATAAATATAAAAATTACAATATCATAACACAGGGACGTCATGGTCTATCCACATGACACATGAGACCATGGAACAATTCAACTACAACTGATGTCATGGTCTCTTCTACCTGCTGGACCATGGATCAAATTATTATCAATAACTTACCATTGTCTCTGTTAATAATGAAAGACATTAGACAAACATCCTGATCTATTTTTACCAATATGAGCCTGACTTGATACCATGGACCAATTAAAATATCATTGATGTCATGGTCTCTTCTACATACAGAGGCCATGGACCAATGTAGATAACAGTGACTTCATGGTGTCTTCTACCCACTTGGCACATGAGACCATGCATAAAAAAATTTGCAATAACTCACCGTTTTCTCTGTTAATAATGAATATCAGTGATGTTATGGTCCTTTCTACATACATGACACATGAGGCCATGGAACAATTTAAATAACAGTGACTTCATATTTTCTTCTGACCCCTGGGCACATGAGACTATGGATCAACAATTTTTCAATAACTCACCATTTTCTCTGCAAATAATGAAAGACATGAGACAAACATCCTGATCTATTTTAACAATATGAGACATGTGACCATGGATCAATTTGAATGATGGCATGGTCCTTTCTTCCCACATGACGCATGAGACCATGGATCAATTAAACTAAAAGTGATGTCATTGTCTCTTCTACACACCATGGATCAATTTTTTTTTTCAATAACTCACTATTTTCTGTTATTAATGAAAGACTTGAGACAAATATCTGGATCCATTTTACAAATATGAGACTTGAGACCATGGACCAAAGTAAATATCCTCTAAAATAATACATGAACTAAGAAGTGATGAGGTATAAGATACAGCTGTTAATGGCTGTAAAGTGATATACTGTGGATTCATTTATTTTAGTGGATGCCAATTTTGTGGATTGATGAAAAACTGTAATTTCATGGACATTTGATTTCATGGTCTTCCCACAAATAATAATGACTAAGTTATACATGTTATAACTCAAATGTAACTATCAACCAATACTTAAATTGTAAATGTGTACTCACAGCATTGTGTGTACTTAATGAACAGGTGTAATATTCATAAGTTATAAATTTCTTTTATTTCAGATATAACATGGAAAATTCAGATTTAAAAGGAGAAAAATGCATTAGATTTAAACAAAGGGAGTTGAAGCCATACGAGAAAAAAATTCTGAAACCTGGGGAATTTACTTGAAATTCTACAGAAGTAGTCGGTTTCTGGAATTCTTTTTTTATATCCTAATGCTTTATTCATGAAAACTAATGGTTTAATTTCTCTTATATTTTTAGGAGGCCATTATATACTTTTTAACAGACATGGTGTGATGTGCAACTTGATTATAGTAACTCCACTTTTCAAGACTATTTTCATATCAGAAATTACGCCATGCCTGGAATGGTTTCCTCCAGCAACTTAATTGATATTGATTTCAGTACTGGTTTCAGTTGGCCGAAGTGTGAAGGAGATGATGGATACCCTGAAAGTTCATAGTTTAATAAAACAATGAAGTACACATTTTGCGGTTGACCAGAATTGATGTACTTTCATTTTCTTTTCAACTTAACTATTTTTATTTCACTTTCACTTTTAACTTTTAAATTTTTATCGATAACGTCGTCATAACAACCATTACTGTAACATAATACTTCCGGTTAACCGCAAAATGTGTACTTCACTGTTTTATTTCATGTACAAAATGTATGTACTTGTCCTTAAAGGGAAAATTCGCGATTTTTCACTTATCATCTTATTATGTTCATAATACCATAAAAAACATATTTACCAAGTTTTATTTTGATATGAAAACTAATAAAGAAGAAAATTGGGAATTATTAATTTTATTTCTTCAAACTTCCTGACTTATGTGACGTAGTTTAAGTCTTTTTGCATGCCGGGAGTGAAATTAATCTCATTTAAGTCTTGTTCGTTAACCACCTAATAACGCGATTTAAAGCGCATCGACGACTTTTGGTGTAGCTATTAACCAACTAAAAATAAGTGATAGCCATGCAACTTTTAAAATTAGATTGTAGGATTTATGTGTGGATTTTTTATACGAATTTTAGTATTAAAAGTAAATCATACAATAGAACATTTTTATGATTTTTTTCTACAAATACTTTAAACAAACATATGAAACTGACATGATCGATAGTGTATTAAAATACATGTTTGTATTCTGACCTTTTGCTTCAGTCCAGCAAACATTTTCTGCTTGTACTGTCTATTGTTATGTGACACTTAGTGAATGTTGAATGTGTAGTTAAACTCAAGGTAATTAAAAAATTAGCATTATGTAATTCTAATCTTTTGATCTTCATTCAGTGAATTCTAGCCGTCACGGTTCACCGTTCCAGGTGTGAACAACATTTCGTATGAATGATCCTTTTGCGCCACAACTTTTTTCTCCAATGCTACGTTTGCGCCACCTGTTTTAAAATTACATGGTTTCATTTGCGCCAAAAATAAAACATACGATTGCGCCAATTAGAAGAAAAATTACTTCCCTCCTCCTTTATTGGGACTTGGAACCGGCAGTTTACACTGCAAAAGTTTCTTTTTCTGAAACATACTTTCTTCTTACTGCTGCTGCTACTACTTCCCAATTTAATGTATGTAGTAGCTTGTATATTCACTTTATTGTCCAAAAAGACAAAACACTGAAGGATGAAATGCAGTTCATAATAAATCCTGTGGAATGCTTCTGCTCCATGACTGGTACGTCTTGCGTTAGATAGAGTTGCAGCCCATACGGATGGTGGGAACAAAGCAATGTGTCATCAACATATGTGGCTAAAACATAATCAGCAAAAGCTTTTATTTTCTTCTCTTTTTGACATACATGTATCTTGTACATGTATTAAATATTCAGCAAAGCAATAAGTTTTCTCTCTCTGTACAATGACTGTCTGAATGCTTTTTAAGTCATTTCTCTCCAGATGTCCATCTTCATTGTGAAATTTCCGAACATATGATACTTTTTAAGCCAAAATAAGAATACATATTAATCATTAATATTTATGATAGATATGTTTACAGGTAAATTGGCGCAAATGAGTTCAGAATATGGCGCAGTTGGAAAAAAAAATGTGGCGCAAATGATACCCCTGAAAACAGTAATTGGCGCAAAGGACTGCTGCCGATAAACGGGAGTGATAGTTTTAAATTTTAGACACAGAAATGTAAAAAAATGAATTAAAATTAATTTACGGGAGTAATAAGGTCGCACAATAACTGGATAGCCGTTGTATATTTTTATATTTTGCATAAGCTCACTTTTAAATTAATTATGACTTCTGATTACTTTTGTAACGATGAATCAATTTAATTGAATAAATTTATAAATAATAATAGCCTTCTAAACACGAGTGTATTAACCCAAAATTGTACTATTTTAAATAAGAAACGGTAACTTTTAATATTTGAAACAGATCATTACCGATTGCAATTATATAATTTAGTCCATCCAAAGCGATCTTTATTTACATATTTAGGAATTAATGTTCTCTTCAAAATATTTTAAATCTCACAACGCATAAATATACTTCAGCTATTTGAAAAAAAAGATGTTTAAAAAATTGACAGGAAATTTAAGGATCTTCTTGGAATGGAATCGAAAAATTACGAACAGATATTCTTTTCAAGTGTGAAAAACATCAACAAAATTTATACATAATCGGGAATGTCCTTATTAAAATAGTCTTCGTCTCACAACGTATAATACTTTAAGCTATTTGACCAACGATGTTTTAAAAAAAAGACAGAACGAATTTAATGTCATCTTTCCCTATTTTTGAATGTAATTATAAGTCTGTTTTAACTGGCAAGAATACCCCTAAAGCGGACAAGCAGTTTATTCTTTAAATTTCTGTTATTGAATATCAAGAAAGAAAATAAATCCCGAAATTGATTTGAAACTTTGATACTCAATAGTTTTCCTGGAAAATATTCACATCCCTTGGGGATTATTAGTGTACGTCCAGTTGCATATATAGTACATGCATGTCGGAACAATTGTGATGATGACGAATTTCTTCCTTTATTCGAAAACAATCTAATTGAAATATAAATCTGTGATTTTACTATGTCCATAACTTCGAAGCAAGTTATATATCGACCTGTATTTAAATCAAATTGGTTCTCTTCTTCTTCTTCTTCTTTTGGTATACAATAGTCTATCGACATTCGATGATTACATACTGTTGGCATACGTGGACTAGTCTATTTACAAAACTTTTACCCCAATTTACACAAAATGTATGTTTCTTTCTTATGTTCAATGTATGCATGTATATATTTCAAATTGCGCTATAGTTCCGTAACTTTCTATCCAGGCGTATTACGAATGGTCGACAAGTGCGTACATTTTTTTAATCAATATTTCTGGTATGTTCCAATCTGTCCTTCACTATTGACAACGAGTATAATTTTATACTTACATTTTCCCAAATTTACCCTTGGAAAAAATATGTAAATAGATTTTTATTTTATCAAATCTTTTTTTTTGTATTATTTAGATTTTTATAAACAATATTCTTTACACCAGAAATGTTATTTATAAACAAGCGTATGAGTTAAGTAATAACTAGTATATCACTTTCGGACACGCAAGACAGAGATGTATATTATACATCTGATAGTTCAAAATGGAAAGTCACAAGTTATCGGCCGTGTACACTGATCAATACCATCAGAAGTGAAACGATGCATTAACTTGCAAGCCCGACAGGAAATCGCTTGAATACCTGGACGTGTCACCTCACAATACCCTTGAAAGTAATACCTTTAGCCGTGCTGGTGATCAGATGAGGGAAGGTCCGAATGTATTTAAATTAAGTTTATTACATAAAAGAATTATAAACAAATTAGATTTTCGAAAACAATTTTCACGGAACACTTATTTATGATTTGAACTTTGACTTTTTAACTAATTCCAATATAAACAGTTTAAAAATGACAGACCATGGTTATTTAAAAAATAATAACATTTTCCGTATCAAGTTAGTTAGTCGGATAAAACAACCGTACGATTGACAAGATATCGACACGCAATTATGACTACATCAGGTTACTGTAGTTTTTGTCCTTTGTGGTTTATAGACATATCGTGGTTTCTAAACGGAGAAGATGACAAAATGGCCGAACGCAGAGAATTGATACTCTAAATTTAAAATCGATGGTGATCTCTTATCTAGCAGAATAAAACTTTAATATCTATGAATTTGAGCATTTTTATACAGAATGGACATAATATCAATTTTTGATTTTTTTGCGAAGTTTCCTTTTAAGATGCCACGCTTGCTGGTGAAACATGTCGACCAATAAAACTATTGCAATGATTAAAAAAAACATTTGAGTGTTGTTGTCTTTTGTGGCGACATATTCTTACTTTTTTATGACAACTGTGTATATATACATAGCGGTATGCGCTCGTTTTTACCCTACTGCACACTCACCACTTCCGGTGTTGGTTCACTTAAAGAATATCATGATATTAAAATGTTTAAGAAGTAAAGGACTGGCAGTTCATATTTTCCCTGTGTTTTGTTATAACAAAATAATTTTTTTTTAGTGACTTGAATGACTTGTTTATTCAATTTACGGGTAAATTATAAAGCTTTTTTGTTTTTATGCCCCCGCAGAGGGGGCATTAAGTTTTACCCTTGTCCGTCTGTACGTTTCCGTTCTCTAACTTAAGTTAGCCTTAACCAAATGTTGTGAAACTTATACACAATGCTTATTACCACAAAATACTGATCAAGTCAGAATTTTGGTGGTGTCACTTTAAGCGTTCTAGAGTTATGCCCCTTTACAAATGGAAAAATTGCAGATTTTTTTGTTTCCGTTCTCTAACTTAAGTTAACCTCAACCAAATGTTATGAAACTTATACACAATTGTTATTACCACAAATCTCAGATCAAGTACAAATTTGGGTAGCGTCACTATTACCGTTTTCAGTTATACTTTATATGATAGACAAGCGGGGGCGTCATCTGTGTCCCATGGACACATTCCCCATTTATTTTTTTTCATTTAGTTTTATATGCTTTTTCAAAGGTCCCATAAACCTCTTATCAAAAATAATAAAAATTAAAAGATAAATTTTACTGAAAAGAGCTAATTTTGACAAATTCATTTTAATGAACTAAGATACATATAGCAATATACAATTTTGCTTACATTATGCAGGTTTTGTTGTGTTTGAAAATTCTAAATAATATTCCAGGTAGAATTAGTGATAGTGTTGCCATAGAAACAACAAATAATATGCATAAACTTGGAAAACCCTAAAACTGGACTAAATCTCTCATACAAGAACTCAATTCTGTTAGTTTTCAATTTAATGCATGTGTCAAAGAATGATGATTTTTACCAGTCAGTCCATCAACTATTATTAAAATGCTGTAGTGAAGATTAAAGATCAAAGTGCCACTTGGTGTTGACAGTTTGGAATTATAGCCACTAGCTCCAAACTATTTATACACAATAAGAAGATACAATTAGAAAATTGACAGGTCAGGAAAGGCCAAGCATAAAATGTTTTGTGGTTTTGTGTGAGGCACAGAAGTAAGTACTTATTACAAATGCATTCAATCAATTTCATATAGGGGGATTAAGATTTTGTAAAAAAAATGATAAATTAGTTGTGGTTTGCTTTATGTCCAGTGGCAATTCAACAAAATAAATAAGGCAGTGGCTATTTTGCCGGCTTTGATTAAAATATCTAAATTCAAGCCGGCAAAATAGCCTATTTCTATAGAAATGGCTATTTTACCAGCACTAGCAATATAGTGAAATTGTTGCCGGCGCTAGAAAAATAGATAATATGTTATTTTGCTGGCATTAGGTAAGCGGAAGCTAAGTGAAAAACTATTTTGTTTACACATATATGCAATTCAAATAACTATTATTTCAAAAGCAGGTTTAATTTAAACATTTTTGATTTTTGAAACTATGTGATTGACTTTGTTATATTGTGTAATGTTTTATCAAAATTTACGTTGCAATGAGATTTTTAACTTTTATTTTTTTTATAACATACAGTGAAGTTGAGATTTTATTCTTATGCATACATGTAGCATTAGACTGACTGATTTAAGAAATAATTTCAGCTACATGTTTAGATATGATTTCATTGCAACAAATGGATGCTCAATATTTTTATTTTGTTTTTTTTTTCTTGTTATAAATTCTTATGTTCACTTTGACTGATAAATGTTTTTAAACGATTATATGTGTCTCAAATATTGTTTGCTGCTTTCTTATTTAACTACTGGTCCCTCAGTAATTATTTGATTCTTTTATGTTGACAGTGCACATTTTCATAGTACTTTTCAAAAGTAAATATTAAATTTCACTCTTTACAAAGAACCGGCAAAATAACGAATTCACTATATAGCTGCTGCAGGTAAAATAGCCACTGCCAATAAATGAATGGAACAAAACAAGTCAGACATTGATCCTCTATATCTATAATAAAATGATTATAAATAAATGATACGTAGTTGACAGTTTAAACTTTCTTTCTATAAGGAAAAAAAAACACCTATATTATGAGCTGTTAAATTTTCTTATGCAGTCTTAAACTGAATGTTGAAATGGCAAAGCATATATAGCTATACATTTTGAATAATATTGTATTATTAGATGCTGAGTGTGTATACAAAGATAATTTTTTAGGTGAAGTTGAAAAAAATAGACAATTTCAAAAAGGTCCTGCGATAGGGGTAGGCTGGGATGAAGGCGGACAATTTTATATCACTAGAAATCAGGATCAATTGGAAAAGGGAAAGAAATTTCAGCAGGCCACCTTAGGACCCCCGAAGAAATTGTCGCGAGGGTATAATATATGAATATGCAATTGATTTAAACATATTTTTTTACTCTATCCCCATGTTTTAAATGTAAACGTGTGGTAACAGTGTGTTTTTAAGGATATTTTAGGAACAGAATTGCATACCTAACTAACCAATTCATACATTATGGTTCAAGAAACAGCCAATAAAAAAAGTAACTGTTGTTAGACATTATCCTTCATAATAAAGCTTTTTATCCATCTGAAGCAGTTTTCTGGATTTACCTTTATAAGAACGCTGAGCTATTTTGTGGCAGTCAGTTTTTATTGGTGGAGGAAGCCAAAGTGCCAAGATAGAACAACCAACCATCTGAGTATCACGCATAAATCTGTTACCAATTTTATTGTGAACTAAGTATAATGGCTAAAGGTGTGTCCATATTAACTAGATTGACTAAAAGACTTGTTACTATTAAGCCTGCTCCTTTTCCTTAACTTACATAAAGTGTAGTATTTTTGCTGCAATCAATTCCTACATTTGTATTTCTTAATTTACTGGGTTTTTTTTGTTACAATTGTCGACATTTCTCACTCAATAAGCTTGCATTTTAATATGTTACAAATTTATTTAAACACTAAAAATGTATGAATGCATTTATTCTAATTTCTATTTTGATGTACTCTATTAATATGCCTCTGTACATGTTGAAATTCTTTACCACACACACCACACGAAAAGGATTTTTCACCCGTGTGTATAGCATAATGATTTTCACAGTTCATTGCTCAGTGTTAAATTTTTATGTTTTGGTCTGTTTTTCTTAAACTATAAGCAATAGGTCAACTATATTTGTTGTATGGAAGGATTGTAAGCTGTATATATCTGTCTGGCAGGTGTCATCTGACCTTGACCTCATTTTCATGGTTCATTGGTCAATGGTAAATTTTCATGGTTAAGGTTGTTTCTTAGAAACTATAAGCTATAGGTCAATTTTATTTTGTGTATGGAATGATTGTAAGGTGGCCTCATTTTTTTGGATCATGTTAAATTTATGTGATACTTGTATTAAAGGTTTATATTTAGGACTATTAATATACAATCAATGATCAGTAAAGCAGGCGAAACCTTTGAGTTTCAGCATGTGCACTCTTGTTTAGCACATACTCATCCAAAAACTGTTGGATCCGCCCCTGACAATTTATAAATGACTTTATTTCTATGTCAAGCTTAAGAAAACTAATCTAGAAAAAGTGAATTAATTAAGCCGAGACTATCAAAATACTGCCATCATCAAAACATTTGCAAAATAACATTTTTCAGGTTCATGGAATATTCAATTTGGATGTTGGGTAATATTTTGTTCATTGTGCATAATTAGCAATTCAATAAATTCAAGATATTACCAGGTGTAAATGGTCATAATGAATTCTCTTATGCAAAGGGTAATTAATATATGCACTACATTATAAATAGACAGACAAAAATATTTTTATTCTGAAGTAATTGTACTAATGCAAATAAATATCAAATAATGAATTCAGAAATACATCTTATTTACTAGCCATATCTGTACTAACATTTAACAATCAATCTAACAGACCTAACATTTTTTCCTTTTATATCATTGGTATGTCTAATTTGTTTCATCTGTTTCATCTGTTTTATTTTAGTGAGGTACTTGCCTGTCATGACACATTATAATATGCACCCTAGCCCATATATATTAATATTTAATGAACCTTTGTTCACACAAAAGATTTAAATAGTCATTTATGAAAAATGGCAAAGTGCGCTTGATCAATTAATTTGTGGAAAGAATAATTTGTTTTTCGTAAACTGTTTTGTTATAAACTAGAGCGTTAGTTTTCTCAATTGAATTGTTTCATATTTTCATGTCGGGGCCTATTATAGCCGACCTTACGGTATGTTTTTTTGACATTGTTGAAGGCCTTACGGTTGCCTATAATTGCTTACATCACTTCGTTTGAACTTTGGTCGATAGTTGTCTCATTGGCAATCATACCACATCTTCTTATTTTTATAACAAATATAAAGAATAGAGAAAAATGGACCACAAAATAAAGAATAGAGAAAAATGGCTTAAGAAATGAAAGAATGTGTCTCTTTGTGATATTTCTACTAAAAACAACTCTAAAGCACCTTACGTCATATTTATGGTGTTTGTCATACTTATGTGTTCTCTGTTAGTCACTTCTTCAAGTAAATTATTTGGCACAAAAGTAAATTGATGACATTTATTACATTATGTGTTATCGAGTGTTTATCTAAATAACCACTCTCACTGAAACCTCTACCACATACATCACATTTATAAGATTTTTACCATTATGTGTTCTCATGTGTTTCTTTTTAAGTCACTACTTCCAAAAGTAATTTACCACATACATAACATTCATGGAGTTAATCACCTGTATGTATTTTCATGTGAATCTGTAAACTATCATGCTGACTAAACCCTTTACCACATACATCACAGTCATGAGGTTTACACAAGAATGTGTTCTCATGTGAATCTGTAAATCCCTATACCGATTAATTCCTTTACCACATACACCACAGTCATGAATTTTATCGCATGTATGTGTTCTCATATGAATCCGTAAATTGTAATGCTGAATAAACCCCTTAACACATACATCACAGTCATGAGGTTTATCCCCAGTATCTAATCTAATGTGTCTCCTTAACTCGGCACGTTCAATAAATTCTTTACCACATACATAACATTTATGGGGTTCATCACCTGTATGTCTTCTCGTGTGAATCTGCAATTTACTAAGATGACTAAATCAGTTGCCACATACATCAAAGTCGATTGCCACATACATCACAGTCGATTGCCACATACATCACAGTCGATTGCCACATACATCACAGTCGATTGCCACATACATCACAGTCGTATAGTTTATCACCTGTACATGTATGTGTTCTCATGTGAATCCGCATACTACTAACATGCTGACTAAACCCTTTACCACATACATCACATGCATGGGGTTTATTACCTGTATGTGTTCTCATGTGAATCCGTAAACTACCATGCTGACTAAACCCTTTACCACATACATCACATGCATGGGGTTTATTACCTGTATGTGTTCTCATGTGAATCCGTAAACTAACATGCTGACTAAACCCTTTACCACATACATCACATGCATGGGGTTTATTACCTGTATGTGTTCTCATGTGAATCCGTAAACTGACATGCTGACTAAACCCTTTACCACATACATCACATGCATGGGGTTTATTACCTGTATGTGTTCTCATGTGAATCCGTAAACTAACATGCTGACTAAACCCTTTGCCACATACATCACATGCATGGGGTTTATTACCTGTATGTGTTCTCATGTGAATCCGTAAACTAACATGCTGACTAAACCCTTTGCCACATACATCACATGCATGAGGTTTATCACCTGTATGTGTTCTCATGTGAATCCGTAAACTAACATGCTGACTAAACCCTTTGCCACATACATCACATGCATGGGGTTTATTACCTGTATGTGTTCTCATGTGAATCCGTAAACTAACATGCTGACTAAACCCTTTGCCACATACATCACATGCATGGGGTTTATTACCTGTATGTGTTCTCATGTGAATCCGTAAACTACCATGCTGACTCAACCCTTTGCCACATACATCACATGCATGGGGTTTATCACCTGTATGTGTTCTCATGTGAATCCGTAAACTAACATGCTGACTAAACCCTTTACCACATACATCACATGCATGGGGTTTATTACCTGTATGTGTTCTCATGTGAATCCGTAAACTAACATGCTGACTAAACCCTTTACCACATACATCACATGCATGGGGTTTATTACCTGCATGTGTTCTCATGTGAATCCGTAAACTGACATGCTGACTAAACCCTTTACCACATACATCACATGCATGGGGTTTATTACCTGTATGTGTTCTCATGTGAATCCGTAAACTAACATGCTGACTAAACCCTTTGCCACATACATCACATGCATGGGGTTTATTACCTGTATGTGTTCTCATGTGAATCCGTAAACTAACATGCTGACTAAACCCTTTGCCACATACATCACATGCATGAGGTTTATCACCTGTATGTGTTTTCATGTGAATCCGTAAACTAACATGCTGACTAAACCCTTTGCCACATACATCACATGCATGGGGTTTATTACCTGTATGTGTTCTCATGTGAATCCGTAAACTAACATGCTGACTAAACCCTTTGCCACATACATCACATGCATGGGGTTTATTACCTGTATGTGTTCTCATGTGAATCCGTAAACTACCATGCTGACTCAACCCTTTGCCACATACATCACATGCATGGGGTTTATCACCTGTATGTGTTCTCATGTGAATCCGTAAACTAACATGCTGACTAAACCCTTTACCACATACATCACATGCATGGGGTTTATTACCTGTATGTGTTCTCATGTGAATCCGTAAACTAACATGCTGACTAAACCCTTTACCACATACATCACGTGCATGGGGTTTATTACCTGTATGTGTTCTCATGTGAATCCGTAAACTACCATGCTGACTAAACCCTTTACCACATACATCACGTGCATGGGGTTTATTACCTGTATGTGTTCTCATGTGAATCCGTAAACTAACATGCTGACTAAACCCTTTACCACATACATCACGTGCATGGGGTTTATTACCTGTATGTGTTCTCATGTGAATCCGTAAACTACCATGCTGACTAAACCCTTTACCACATACATCACATGCATGGGGTTTATCACCTGTATGTGTTCTCATGTGAATCCGTAAACTAACATGCTGACTAAACCCTTTGCCACATACATCACATGCATGGGGTTTATTACCTGTATGTGTTCTCATGTGAATCCGTAAACTAACATGCTGACTAAACCCTTTGCCACATACATCACATGCATGGGGTTTATTACCTGTATGTGTTCTCATGTGAATCCGTAAACTAACATGCTGACTAAATCCTTTACCACATACATCACATGCTTGGGGTTTGTTACCTGTATGCGTTTTCATGTGAATCTGTAAACTACCATTCTGACTAAACCCTTTACCACATACATCACAGACATGAGATTTATCGCCTGTATGTGTTCTCATGTGAATCCGTAAATTACCATGCTGACTAAACCCCTGACCACATACATCACATGCATGGGGTTTATCACCTGTATGTGTTCTCATGTGAATCCGTAAACTACCATGCTGACTAAACCCTTTACCACATACATCACATGCATGGGGTTTATCACCTGTATGTGTTCTCATGTGAATCCGTAAATGACCTTGCTGACTAAACCCTTTACCACATACATCACATGCATGGGGTTTATCACCTGTATGTGTTCTCATGTGAATCCGTAAATTACCATGCTGACTAAACCCTTTACCACATACATCACATGCATGGGGTTTATTACCTGTATGTGTGTTCATGTGAATCCGTAAATGACCTTGCTGACTAAGCCCTTTACCACATACATCACATGCATGGGGTTTATCACCTGTACGTGTTCTCATGTGAATCCGTAAACTACCATGCTGACTAAACCCTTTACCACATACATCACATACATGGGGTTTATCACCTGTATACTTCTCATGTGCATCTGTAAACCACCATGATATTCAAACCCTTTTCCACATACATCACAGTCATGAAGGTTTCCAACAGTGTGTGTTCTCATGTGCCTCTTCAATGTCCAACGTTACTAAAGTTCTCTGGCACAAACATTACATTTATGCAGTGTATTACCAGTCTGTGTTCTAGCGTGTCTCTGTAAGGTATCGTTGGGTGTGACTAAATCCTCTACCTCAAGCATCATATAAATAAGGATTTTTCTCAAGATTAAACGAAGGTGAATTTCGAAGTAAAATAAAATAATATCGTTTTACGAGAAATACAGATATTGGAATGATCGAAAGTTAGAATGTTTACAATGGTCACACTGGTCCGGAATCGTTTATATATTTCGATTTCAACGTGTATAGTGAATTCTGGTGGTAATGAAATTTGTTTCTCAGTCGTTGCTAGTATGTTTTTATAACATTTGACCTTCTTTGTTCTTTAAAAGGTTAATATTTGTCTGCAGGATACATTTACCAGCTTAATTGGAGTGATGGTCACTTTAATTTTTGCCAGTGGTCACTTCTGTTATTGTTTACTTCATCATACGACAATTTGTCCAAATGTCACATGTACGATTGTCAAAGATGATTGTAAAACAAAATGTATAGAATGCCAAGGAAGCACACATTTGTCTGTATGTAATAAAATTTTGTTTCTGTCTAATTTTCAGGCTTTTCTTTTGGTTTTGAGATAAGTTTCGTCTTTCTTCAGACTTACTCTCGCAGTTGTTTAGCTGCGAGATACATAAATTGCTCTTGTTGATAAATGTTATTATATAGAAGAATGGTTTTGATCAAAAACACCCCTTTTTCCAAAAAAGGGGACAAAATTCTCAATTATATTTGATGTATGGACTACTATATTCATATTCAATAAACACCTAAGACACTTAGGTAAGAACATTGTTATTTGAGTAGATATTAACAAGTTAGAACTGGTATTAATGGGAAGAGTCCGAGTCATATTGGTCACCTTTATTATCCATATGCAACTTTTCATTGTGTATCGTATATGTTACACAATGAAAAGTTTGAATATCACAAACATACTAGCCGATTAAAAGAAAAAAAGAATTAATCGTTAAGATAGATTATTTATTCAAATGTTCTCTTATATCCTTGAGGCATCGTCCCCTGGTATCAACTGCATTCAAGTTACCTATGATGCTTCCTTGTTTTCTTTTGATACAGGTAGGAAAGAGACATTTACACACATTTTACATGCCTATGGTCCATAAGGTATCGCCCCCTGGTGTCAGCTGCCTTTAGGAAACCATAATACTTTCCTATTTGCTGCTGACACAGGATGGGTCATAGACATGCTTAACTTCTACTTTCTTTTTGGCTAATTATTATATGTTTAATTGATCCAACTTATTGTGTACTATGCATATATGGATATCTATTTTTCTTTTTTTCTTTTTGGGCTGCTTGTTTGTTATCTATATCAACCACACTTGCATTAAAAGGCATAAGTATTTAAAAAGAAAAAAAAAACAAAACATATTATAGATTATCTATCTACATATTCTTTAAGAACTTAAATTTTAATAGTTCTCATTAATATTTTTAGCTCACCTGGCCCAAAGGGCCAAGTGAGCTTTTCTCATCACTTGGCGTCCGTCGTCCGTTGTCGTCCGTCGTCCGTTAACTTTTACAAAAATCTTCTCCTCTGAAACTACTTGGCCAAATTTAACCAAACTTGGCCACAATCATCATTGGGGTATCTAGTTTAAAAATTGTGTCCGGTGACCCGGCCAACCAACCAAGATGGCCGCCATGGCTAAAAATAGAACATAGGGGTAAAATGTAGATTTTGGCTTATATCTCTGAAACCAAAGCATTTAGAGCAAATCTGACATGGGGTAAAATTGTTGATCAAGTTAAGATCTATCTGCCCTGAAATTTTCAGATGAATCGGACAATGGGTTGTTGGGTTGCTGTCCCTGAATTAGTAATTTTAAGGATTTTTTTCCGTTTTCGGTTATTATCTTGAAAATTATTATAGATAGAGATAAACTGTAAACAGCAATAATGTTCAGCAAAGTAAGATCTACAAATAAGTTAACATGATCAAAATGGTCAGTTGACCCCTTAAGGAGTTATTGCCCTTTAAAGTAATTTTTTACCAATTTTTGTAAATTTTGTAATCTTTACAAAATCTTCTCCTCTGAAACTACTAGACCAAATTCAACCAAACTTAGCCACAATCATTATTAGGGTATTTAGTTTAAACAATGTGTGTGGTGACCCAGCCAACCAACCAAGATGGCTGCCATGGCTAAAAATAGAACATAGGGGTAAAATGTAGATTTTGGCTTGTAACTCTGAAACCAAAGCATTTAAAGCAAATCTTACAGGAATTAACTTGTTTATCAAGTAAATATCTATCTGCCCTCAAATTTTCAGATGAATTGGACAACTGGTTGTTGGGTTGCTGCCCCTGAATTGGTAATTTTTAAGGAAATTTTGCCGTTTTTGGTTATTATCTTGAAAATTATTACAGATAGAGATAAACTGTAAACAGCAATAATGTTCAGCAAAGTAAGATCTTCAAATAAGTCAACATGATCAAAATGGTCAGTTGACCCCTTAAGGAGTTATTGCCCTTTAAAGTAATTTTTACCAATTTTTTGTAAATTTTGTAATCTTTACAAAATCTTCTCCTCTGAAACTACTAGACCAAATTCAACCAAATTTAGCCACAATCATTATTAGGGTATTTAGTTTAAACAATGTGTGCGGTGACCCAGCCAACCAACCAAGATGGCTGCCATGGCTAAAAATAGAACATAGGGGTAAAATGTAGATTTTGGCTTGTAACTCTGAAACCAAAGCATTTAAAGCAAATCTTACAGGAATTAACTTGTTTATCAAGTAAATATCTATCTGCCCTCAAATTTTCAGATGAATTGGACAACTGGTTGTTGGGTTGCTGCCCCTGAATTGGTAATTTTTAAGGAAATTTTGCCGTTTTTGGTTATTATCTTGAAAATTATTACAGATAGAGATAAACTGTAAACAGCAATAATGTTCAGCAAAGTAAGATCTTCAAATAAGTCAACATGATCAAAATGGTCAGTTGACCCCTTAAGGAGTTATTGCCCTTTAAAGTAATTTTTTACCAATTTTTTGTAAATTTTTGTAATCTTTTACAAAAATCTTCTCCTCTGAAACTACTAGACCAAATTCAACCAAATTTAGCCACAATCATTATTAGGGTATTTAGTTTAAAAAATGTGTGCGGTGACCCAGCCAACCAACCAAGATGGCTGCCATGGCTAAAAATAGAACATAGGGGTAAAATGTAGATTTTGGCTTGTAACTCTGAAACCAAAGCATTTAAAGCAAATCTTACAGGGATTAACTTGTTTATCAAGTAAATATCTATCTGCCCTCAAATTTTCAGATGAATTGGACAACTGGTTGTTGGGTTGCTGCCCTGAATTGGTAATTTTAAGGAAATTATGCCGTTTTGGTTATTATCTTGAAAATTATTACAGATAGAGATAAACTGTAAACAGCAATAATGTTCAGCAAAGTAAGATCTTCAAATAAGTCAACAAGACCAAAATGGTCAGTTGACCCTTAAGGAGTTATTGCCCTTTATAGTCAATTTTTAACAATTTTCATTAATTTCGTAAATTTTGGTAAGTTTTTACAAAATGTTTTCCTTTTGTAATCTTCTTTTCTGAAACTGCAGTAGAAAATCAATATAGAAAACAATCTACTAATGTACTGGCAATAAAAATAATTGATAATTCTATAACATGAAAAAAAACCACATTAATACCTGATGATGGTGTTTCTTTCTTTACATTGAAAATGATGTCACAACTATAATCCCGAACAATAGGTCGAATGTCAGATATGTTTCAGTACTTTGGCTTCATTTTCTACAGATTCCGAAGTGCAAATGATGCTTGAATTCCTACACTAATTTATACAGACTTCATCCCTTTCACAGGTAATGCCTGCCTCATATTATATTTAAAACTTTAATAGAATATCAGAAATTTTGAGAGAAAATTAATCAACCATGCAAGATCTAAAACTTAATTAATATTGTTCAAATTATCAATTAACTATTAAAAAAAATTCTCATTAAAAATATAGTTCTTCATTTTATATTTTATCAGAAATTTAGGAAAAAATTGAATTTAATTGTGTCCCTTGTTCTCATTTCCTGGGATAAATCCAATACAAATTAAAGTATTGGTATTGAATTAATAATTAAGAAATATTTCAAACCTTACCATTTTCTTCACAAGAATGAAGACCATATTTTCAGTGTCATGAGTATCAGTCATCATATTTGTTGTACTTTGTTGTTTAAAAGTTGAATACAAAAAGATCAACAAAGCAATTCAAAACCACTTGAATTTTGCAACAACAAATGAGAGTTTTAACGACCTCAGCTGGCTATACAACCCTTGCACAATCAACTGAATTTTGCAGAAATCATTAATAGGAAAGATTGCCCTTAAATGATAATTTTTTATTACCTTTTTTTTTTTGGGGGTGGTGTTGCGCAACAACAAAACTTCACAACAAACTTTCTCATCACTTCGCATTTCTCGTTAGATAAATTTTACAAAATTCTCCCTGAAACTACTGTCAAATTAAACCAAACTTGGTTTAAATCACCACTAGGATATCCAGGGACCACTGTGTATGATGACCCTCCTGCCAACATGGCACACATGGCTGAAATAAAATGCACTTTTAGTCTTATATCTCTGAAACTAAACGACAGTACAACAGTTGCATTTATCATGCATCAATTGTAAATAAAAATATCAGGTGAGCGACACAGGGTCCTTGGAGCCTCTAGTTTTTTATATCATTGTTTGTATTGTATTATGAAAATTATTGATGTTGTATTAATGTTTATACCCTTTGGGATCCATAATTGATTGGAAATAAAATATCTTCATATAAAGGCCTAAAATTGGTGATAAATTTAATATAAAATTCTATAGAAAGTCTCCGTAATTTAGCAGATGCATTTTTCCCAATGAGCTAATGCTGCTTCTTTGGCAAAAATTACAAATCAATGTATATATATATATATATAATGTATCTTTGAATTCTCCGCCTATGATAGGTCGTTAACCTTTAGAGTTATCTTTCTTGGGAAATCTTCACATTTTCTGTCGGTTGACAATGTGTGAGTAAAATGTATTTATTGGTAATTTCTATGTAAATAGCTGTATTTAATGGTTACATTTATAAAATTGAAAAGTTTACTGAATTTTCCCATCATTTCATGAGATCTTTTCATGCGTTGCTTCCAATCGACAAGAATGAACTGTGACTCACTTTGTTTGGCTTTGATTTTATAATTGCATTGAACAGTGGTGGATCCAGAAATTTTCATAAGATAAAAGGGGGGGCACACTTAAGATGGTGCACGCTCCAGTCATGCTTTAGTGATTCCCAATATAATCAACCAAATTATTCCCACAAAGTGGGTGGGTGTCCTCCCCCACCCCTAAATCTGCCTCTGTTGAAAGCATCCCAAAGATAAACAATCTCATTAAAATCCGATGTTCTGATACGCTATACTCCCCTTGATTGGTGTTTGCTTTACGCCGCAGCATTAGCGCAAAAAGGCTATATATCGCAGCGAGAGCTAATTCAAATATTTAACAATTTAAAGTATATTTTTAAAATCAGACAAAAGGTCCTTCAATATACTAAAACTCAAGTCTAAATCAAAATTGTTTATTTACAAATAAAATACAACGCTAAGATAACGAGATAAAAATTAAAATCATTTTAATTTTATACAACATTTTTATATTTTATAATATATTCCAACTTCTTTTAAGAATGAAACAATATTTGTAATAGGAGAGTGTAGCGTATCAGAACATCGGATTTTAATGAGATTGAAAGATAAATCAAGTCTTTTTTTTTTCAAATTTTGCATTTCCTACCTTTTGCATGAAAACAACTCCGGCCGTATAATGTCCGATTTCATCTCATTGTTGCATTACCTTCATGAAATGTCAGATAAAGAACAAGAATAAAAAAGTTTTTCATAAGTAACTTTGCATGTGGTTGTATTGTTGTATTTTTTGTTGTTGTTTGTATTTCATTTATTTTTGGTGGTTTCATGATTATATCATCTACTATACCCCTTTCGTACTGCACAATGTAATTAAGTACCATTAATCTACAAGAAAATATGTATTTCCAATGGTCTTCTAAAAATAACTATTAGCAATTGATGAAAATATTTTTTTTACACCATGCAAATTGAAACAGAATGCCGCTCAGAAGGATTTTAATTCATTATTTTTATATTTAGTATAAAGATAACTGGTGTCAGATAAAATGACCAAGTTCGATAACTGCTACCAGATAAGTTAAATGAGCCAGTTAGAGCGACGGATTGTAATAAACGCACCACCCGAGACAGAGATGCATCATAAAATTTTCTTTGAAGTCGGCTGCGCTTCCATTCCTTATAAAAATACAATTCTTTGGATAAATGTATTATAATTTGAATGTACACAAAAAGTATGGAACACAATTAGTGACATCAGAGACATATAATACAATATTGCAATATTTATATATGTCTCTGGTGATATTATTTATATAAAAAACTAAATCCAATATTTTAAATACATTTACAATAGAAATGTGTACTGATCTGCATATGTTTGCTATAAGTTTTGAAAAATTTGGCATTTTGCTTGCAAAAATAAATGGTAAAATTTTGTATCATCAGTAGTGCTTGTCAATACCATTACCTTCAGAATCAGACAACCCCTCCCCCAAAAAAAATAACAATGCAAACATACATTTGTATATGACATAGATAATTAAGAAGAACAACACCCCTCCCCCCAACCCCAAAAAAGAAATAAAAAACAAAAACAAAAACAAACAAAGAACAAACAAACTTAAAAAACAATTGTTGAACATTATAAAATATAACTATAATTGATTTAATAAATTGCTTGGCCGAGCGCAGCTGGATACGACCGCAGAGGTCCAACCCTGAACAGTTGGGGCAAAAATGGACACAATATTCGCGCTTGATACAGGTCTAAATTTGGATTGTAATTCAATATTTGACACATAACAGGTTTCTGACACAGAATAACTGTAGTCCTGTAGTCAAAGAACTTAGAATTTGTTATATGATTTGAATTTATATTCAAATTTTTGCTTCTGTGCAATACACTATGCTGTTTTGAATTGACCCCAAAAAAAAAAAAAAAATTTTGAAGAAATTTTCATTTTGATTTCTGAAATCTCAAGAAAAATTGCCCCACCCCACCACACTAATTTTTTACCCCCCTTTTCCAAAAAAATTCTTTCCTCAAGACATGGTCATAATCTCATTTTCAAATTTCCAATGGAGTTTGCAACCATAATAACCCATTTAACTACATCATAAAAGTCTTAAAATTGAAAATGACATACATAATCATAGTATCTTTATTCATAGCTAAAATTAAAATTACCTTAATCAGCATTTTTAAAATTATTAAAATAGTAACTTCTAAAAATGAATTGACAGCTAATCACCTCAAGACATTTCTTTATACATAATTTAAAAGCAGTGTAAGGGAGGTAATTCAAAGTTGTGTTTGAATTACCTCCCTTACACTAATTTGTACTTAAGTAATTGGCCATTAACCAGGACACCCTTGTTTTTTCTACTTTTTTTTCCCTAATTCCTAAATGGTTTGAGCCATAACCCCCCAAAGCCAATCCTAACCATCCCTTTGTGGTATGGAAACTTGTGATATAATTTCAGAGAGATCCATACACTGTTCCACAAGTTATTGTCATGAAACTAGAAAAATGCTTATTTGGGCCCCATTTTGGCCCCTAATTCCTAAACTGTTGGGACCATAACCCCCGAAATCAATCCCAACCTTCCTTTTGTGGTTATAAACCTTTTGTCTAAATTTCATTGATTTCTATTCACTAATACTAAAGTTATTGTCCGGAAACCAAATGTCTTCGGACGAAGATGACAACGTGATACCAATATACGACCGCAAAATATATTGCTGTCGTATAAAAACAATGTCTCCGTCAATAATATTCATTTGTTTTCTTTAATTTCAGTCTGCTGTTCTCTGCTCATTCTGTTAAGAACAATTTTTCTACATACTACTTGAAATTATATATTGAACAACATATTTTCTGCAGACCATTCTCACTATTCAAGTACACATTTTTTTTTCAGATACAACTTTTCTGCAGATCAAGCTTCATCTGTCAACAGCAGCTTTTTCTGCAGATTCAGGTCACTGTTTCATATTTTTTTCTACTGATGCCACTCACTGGGTCAAAGAACAGCTTTTTTTCCGAAGATCTCAGCTTAATGGATAAACAACAGTTTTCCTGATACTTAGACTTAGTTTAAAACCTCTTTATGAGTGCATATGTGTTTGTTTTTGGAAATGGAAAATATAAGAGAAATATCCTCATTACTGAACAAATTATATATAAAGAGTTGAATTGTAGTGAAAATCTTGAACTCTCTCACACTAGTGTAAAATGTTACAGATGTGATCTATGTGGCAAAGAGTTCACGAAACCTAGCTACTTAAAATTACATTACCCTACGCATACTGGATACAAACGTTATAAATGTGAAGAATGCGGTAAAATGTTCACTCAAAAAGGAACGCTGCAAAAACACATGGTTATGCACACTGGTGAAAAACAATTTAATTGTGGCATTTGTGATAAAGTGTTTACACAAATAAGTAATTTGAATGCACATTTAAAAACACATTCTGGTGACAAACCATATAAATGTCAAGAATGTGGAAAAGCATTTGGCCAAAAAGGAAACCTTAAGAGACACCTTGAAACACATACTAATGAAAGGCATTATAAGTGTAATCTATGCGATAAAGAATTTACTCAGAATCACAGCTTGAAGAGACATTTAAAAACACATACTGGAGAAAAACCTCATAGATGTGAAACGTGTGGAAAAGCATTCAGTCAGAGTGGACATCTACAAATTCACCAAAGACAACATACAGGTGAGAAACCATATCCATGTGGTATCTGTGGTAAAGAATTCCGATTGGCTGAAAACCTTAAGATGCATACAATAACTCATACTGGAGAAAAACCATATTCTTGTGAAGTATGTGGGAAACAGTTTGGTCAGAAAAATTCAAAAACGAGGCACATGAGCATCCATACTGGTGAGAAACCATACAAATGTGTGGTATGTGGGCACAGTTTTAATCAGCATCATAGCTTGAGGTCTCATTTAAGAATACATACGGGTGAAAAACCTTATAAATGTGATATGTGTGATAAGGCATTTGGCAATCGTCACAACTTAACAAATCATTATGCTATACACACAGGTGAAAAATCCTTTTCATGTGGTGTGTGTGGAAAAGAATTTCGACTAAGTCAGCATGTACAGAGACATATTAATAGGGTGCATGTGAATATACATCAAAATAGAACATAGAATAAATGCATTCATACATTTTATTGTATTTACTTTACATTTGTAACATATTTAAAAGAGAGTGTATACAGCGAGTTATAGCAAGGACAAATGGCAACTATTGTAACGATATTTAGCATGTTTAGTAAATTTAGAAAACAGAATGGATGATGAGGAATTGAAAACAGCAAAAAGCTACATTTTATGCAATTTAAAAAAAGTTGCGCAGGCTTCCTAGATTTTTGCTGTGGTCATTCTTTTGTCATCAAAGGGTCAATTGTGTGCTTCTACCAAAGACTGTCAGTCAATGTAGTTCATATGGGCTAGTCTTTAGGTTGGAATGCTTCGTTCAAAATAAAATTTGTATCAGATCTATGTGTGGTACATGAACTCCTAAGGTCAGTGGTTCTTTCAGGGCAATCTGGCTTGCTCCACCAATAAAAACTGACCGCCATGAAATAACTAAAAGTGGCTTTAACAGCAAATAATCAATTATAAATCATATGCGTTATACCATTATTGTAATTCCTACAACATTTAGCTTGTTAAATATCAATGAATTGTCATAGGCGGATCCAGGGGGCCCTGAGGGCCCGGCCCCCTTTATGGGAATAATTTGGTTGATTATATAGGGAATCACTGAAGCATGACTGGAGCGGCCCCCCCTTAGGTCAGTCAGTGGGCCCCCCCCTTATAAAAAGTTCTGGATCCGCCACTGATTGTAAACAGATAAGGTTCCTGTTTAAGGACAAGCCCAAAATGGGATACTTCTCCTGTAATGTTATAGTGTGTCTGTATCTTACCTGTTTTTTTTATGTATCAAAATGCCTACCCTAAAGTTTTTAATTTCATTTCTTTAGTAAGGAAAAGTATGTACTTTTTTTATGTAACCAACTCCTTCACCTTCAACCCAGATCCCTTAAAATCATTGAAAGGTTTCAAATATATTAAATTTGAGCACCTGCTATTATGCAGAATTTACTTTTTCCCCCAACTTGAGAACTGTCATTTTTATGGAAAGTTTTCAAAAGACAATGTGCGATCTGTAATGGAGTTGTTTCAAAAGACAATGTGAGATCTGTACTGGAGTTGTTTCAAAAGACAATGTGAGATCTGTAATGGAGTTGTTTCAAAAGACAATGTGAGATCTGTAATGGAGTTGTTTCAAAAGACAATGTGAGATCTCAAAAGACAATGTGAGATCTGTAATGGAGTTGTTTCAAAAGACAATGTGAGATCTGTAATGGAGTTGTTTCAAAAGACAATGTGAGATCTGTAATGGAGTTGTTTCAAAAGACAATGTGAGATCTCAAAAGACAATGTGAGATCTGTAATGGACTTGTTTCAAAAGACAATGTGAGATCTGTAATGGAGTTGTTTCAAAAGACAATGTGAGATCTGTAATGGAGTTGTTTACCATGTTTACAGATTTAAAAAATTTTTTTTATTTTAAATTTTCTTATGTTTGAAATTAAAAACATTAATCTTAGACCTAATAGTACAATGTAGTAGTCTCAGCATTCAAAATGTACGTTGTAGACCATTCTTCATTGTTTTAAGTAATTTTCTGTACAACTTCACCATTTGAGTCTTATCTGCAATCCTTAATTTAAATGTTTACATCTCAACAGTTGGGTTCAGATTGTAGTTAAATGTTTTTTTAGAAATTTGCATTTGACCCTTCATGGCTTTTGGGCGTTCTTATGAAGGTAAATCCAGAAGAGCTCTTCAGATGCATAAAATTCATGAAGTATTAATTTTTTCCACCAGGCCATTTGATCTCACACTTAAAAAGAGTGAATAAAAAACTGAACTTATTTTACACAGTCATGACAGCTATGTACATTCATTTCTTATGATGAAAGAATAGAAATGACATATAAGATTGAGAATGAGAATGTGAAATACCTGAACGTATAAGAAGTCTGCATGTTGAGCTATATTTACGAATGATGTCCTTGTACCGATGATAAAATTTAGTAAATGTTTTGACTAGTTTGTGATATCGAAAACCCTGGTGTAATAATTTTTCAGTAATACATAAATTTCTCTCGTTAAAATCTAAAACGTTGTTACATACACGAGCGAATCGTACAAGTTGAGATATATAAACCCGTAAGATGGTGACAAGGAACGTCACCATCTAAAAATGGATAATTAACGATAGGAAATGAAAATCATCTCTTTTATCATAAATTTTTGTATTAAGCTTTCCGTTAATGATATAGATATCAAGATCGAGGAAAGGGCAGTGGTCATTGTTAGTATTAGCTTTATTTAAAGTAAGTTCAACAGGATAAATTTCTTTAGTATGACGTTGCGCACGGTATCGGTGCTTCTTTTGAAAAATGCGTTAGATAGCGGGTTAATCCAATTCACGCTCTTTTCCAACACAATATATATCCATGATCAGTATATCATTTGAAAGGAAATAAACCTCAGAAGTCAATACAATAGATGAATTTGTGCTATGTATATTATGTAAAGAAAAACTTTGCTCATTTCGACGGCTATAACGTCATTTTAAGGGTGTCCCGCTGTTACAATTTTGTTTTGTGTGTGTCTTTGAAATCACAATGCGGACTAGTTAGTAAGTTAAATGAGATAACATTTTACAACAGTATTGTATACAATTGATGAAAAATAGCGTCATAAACGTTTTTAACTGTGAGTGAAAGAAGATTGTCAGGAGCTTTGAGCTTAGGAAAAGAAAAAATGTCCCATTCAGCTGGTCAGCTCCTATAAAAACTTTCTGCCTCCACTATTACAAGATATATATTATCGGAAAATTTATACATGTCCTAAAGAAGCTTTATGAAGTCATCAATATATAACTGCAGTCTTACTTTCAAAACATCGTCAGTTTTCCCGTGTCCAATAAAATGTCCCGATGGATAAAATGACGAATAGAATAACCCAGAGGCTGTTTATTAAACGAAATTTTATTTGATCCCCAATTTTGAACACCCTTTAACCGATATGAACGGAAAATACATTTCATTTCTTCTAAAATGACGTGATATATATTTTTGTTTGAACTGCAAGTATAAAATACGAAACGAACTTAGATGTCCAATAACATGTCCCCATAACTGTAATTTGACGTTCACGTCATGATAACGCTTAACTTTATATTTTTTGCATATTTGGCATACAATTAATTTTGTGAAATGATCTGATGTATATTAAATAAAGTTCTTGTTTAAATATGCATCAAAGTAGATCTACATTGTGTAAATAATTCAAATATGACGAAATATTTAACTCGGATGCTTGACAAAGACCAGGCTCCGAGGCCAAAAATGTGAGACAAGTTCACATACGATCACAGTCTCACTTTTAGAAAAAGAACATACAGTAAAAATGAAAATGCATCACCTTATTGTTTTCCCTTAGCCAGATTATAAACGACTAAAACCCAAGCTTTACACCCTGACCTTAATTCCTAGCGTTGCAATTAAAGAATCGGAACTATATATGTGAATCAATTTTCTAGCTAGTTTGCAGAGCCGGGATTTTGTTTCCGTACTTGTATTCTTAGCTCCATGTAGTAGTATAAATATATAAATGTTTACTGTGAGTAGAACAATCTCTTATCATCTACCTAGCAACATATGTATGAAAAAGAAGGTCACAGTGTTACTTCTATAAGTAATGTGTGGCATGATGGAGTTTGTTGTCTCGAATCTCCAATAGAATTTACTGCTACATAGGCATGCGATGAACGAGTATTACAATGTTAATTGAAACTTGTCTTTTACATTAATTTGAGTGTTAGGGTAATAGTTGTCCGATAAATATGATGGATTGCACGCAACTATGTATGTAGCAGGTCCAGTGTAATAATTTAAAGACGCTCCCAAGTACATTTTAACCTTGTTTAAAACACTGGACACTTTTAATTTGCAAAACACTCATTTGCAAATCCGCCGCCGCCTCAAATAAGAGCTACAATGTCATGTATATAACCAAAATGTGCGGAATTACATGGGATTCAATAATTTCATTTGTTTTCTACTGTTACTATTATATTTATTTTGCTATTTGATTTATAAAAACATGGGATTTTCAATATCCCATGGGACAGGGCAAAATCCCATGGGATCGACCATTATCCCATGGGATTTTGGTTAAATCCATGGGATTTTTGGTCCCATGGGATAATTGTAGTCCCATGGGATATTTGTTGTCCCATGGGACAAAAAAATCCCATGGGACTATAATTATCCCATGGGATTTTAATATCCCATGGGACACATTAAAATCCTATGGGATTCAAATTATAATTATATAGATATAAATATATATTAATGTGTATGTTACAATATGTATTCTATTTGGTAGTAAATTGTTATAAGGCTGAATCTTTTAATTGAATATCTTTTTTCTTTGGAAATGTTAATTCAACATATTGTTCTATAACTGTTCAAAACTAAACTTTTAAACAACAAAGCAGATAATGTAAGTATCAATATATGTTTATTTATGAATTATAGAATACTTTCTTGAAACACAATTATTTACCATTTGAAATCAATGAAAAACTCTATCATTAGGCTTAACATACTAGTAGCTATTTAAGTAAATCTATTTTTTCACAATATCCTCCACACAAAACATAAATAGTTTCTTATCATCCAGCATTGTGTGATTGTATAGTCCACTTTTGGTCATTCAACACAGAACATTGACATTATTGTGGTTTCAATATCTTTTGGTTTTAATAGAACTTGATTCATTGACTGAGTGATGAAAATAATAACTGATCCAACTTTTGTCTTTGAATTTATTCTGGTCTTGTTTCTATGTTTTCTCCATTTATTTTAGGTGATGAATTTCAATCCTTCTGAAAAGAACCAATAAAATCTGAAGTTATGTATTATACAAAATTGTTTGCATACATGTAGCAATAATATGATTTTCAATAAAAATAGCTATGCGGTATGGATTTTACTGATTTTTTAAAAGTTGTCCAGTGTCATCAGTTGCTAACCTCCTACATCCTTTGGTCTCTGATGGAGATTTGTCAAATTAGCAATATACCGCATCTTCCTATTCTAATACTATATAACAATCAATTAATTTATTCTTCTTTATAACATTTGGGTATTTTCCCAGGTTATATATATAATATATATATAAAGATCAATGTTAAAATTTTAGGCAATTATAATAACATTCCATTATTCACAAGAATTTGCAATATATTATACAAAACGCAGACAACAGAAACAATATTTCCTTAAGCTTTTGAAATTCTGACAGAGTTCAATTTGTGTTTTATTTCAATGAAAAATACCTTGAACTCTTTGGACATATTGAAATTATAACATTGATACAAAAATTATATTGTTTTATCCTTATTTTTGTGTTGTTGGCTTGCTGTCTCATTTTATATACAGTTATACATACATCAATAATCTTCTTCTTTATTAAAAGTAACTAGAGGCTCCAAGGAACCTGTGTCGCTCACCTGATATTTTTATTTACAATTGATGCATAAATCAATGCAACCGTTATACTTTTGCTTTAGTTTCAGAGATATAAGCCAAAACTGCATTTTACCCTATGTTCTATTTTTAGCCATGTCTGCCATGTTGGTTGGCAGGCAGGGTCATCGGACACATTTTTAAACTAAATACCCTAATGACGATTGTGACCAAGTTTGGTTAAATGGTTAAGTGTCTCAGTTGTTTCAGAGGAGAAGATTTTGTAAAGATTACAAAATTTACCAAAATTGTTAAAAATTGACTTTAAAGGGCAATAACTCCTTAAGGGGTCAACTGACCATTTTGGTGATGTTGACTTATTAGTAGATCTTACTTTGCTGAACATTATTGCTGTTTATAGTTATCTCTATCTATAATAATATTCAAGATAATAACCAAAAACTGCAAAATTTCCTTAAAATTGCCAATTCAGGGGCAGCAACCCAACAACAGGTTGTCTGATTCGTCTGAAAATTTCAGGACAGATAGATCTTAACCTGATGAACATTTTTACAAATGTCAAATTTGCTCTTAATGCTTTAGTTTCAGAGATATAAGCCAAAAACTGCATTTTAACCCTATGTTCTATTTTTAGCCATGTTGGTTGGCAGGCGGGGTCATCGGACACATTTTAAAAATTTTTTAGATACCCTAATGATGATTGTGATCAAGTTTGGTTTAATTTGTCTTACTAGTTTCAGAGGAGAAGATTTTTGTAAAGATAACAAAATTTACAAAAATTGTTAAAATTGATTTTAAAGGGCAATAACTCCTTAGGGGTCAATTGACCATTTTGGTCATGTCAACTTTTTGTAGATCTTACTCTGCTGAACATTATTGCTGTTTACAGTTTATCTCTATCTATAATAATATTCAAGATAATAACCAAAACGGCAAAATTTCCTTAAAATTACCAATGCAGGGCAGCAACCCAGCAACGGGTTGTCCGATTCATCTGAAAATTTCAGGGTAGATTGATCTTGACCTGATAAACAATTCTACCCCATGTCAGATTTGCTCTAAATGCTTTGGTTTTAGAGATATAAGCCAAAATCTACATTTTACCCTATGTTCTATTTTTAGCCATGGCGCCATCTTGGTTGGTTGGCTTGGTCACGGGCACAATTTTTAACTAGATACCCCAATGATGATTGTGGCCAAGTTTGGTTAAATTTGGCCCAGTAGTTTCAGAGGAGAAGATTTTTAAAAGTTAACGACAACGGATGATGCCAAACGGACGCGGACGCCAAGTGATGAGAAAGCTTACTTGGCCCTTTGGGCCAGGTGAGCTAAAATGGGATATTTTTTATTTTGATATCCCAAAACATTATAGTTCTATCGAATAACTTATTACCAAGTTCACAAACACCAATGTGTTTTATATTAATTTCAAGACATGTATAAATGTTCCAGACCATATCAGTATTTGGACCGACGTTAACATATAAGTATACTCTTATAGTCCAACCATATGCATATAGTCAGACCATTTGAGTATACTTGTACTGTCTAGTACCAGCTCGACCAAACATGTGTTTTATTTCAACTGCAATTAAACTTTTGTATTAATCTATTAAAGATTTCAGTTATGTTGATCTGTAATGTACATTTGTTTCTAATAAACTTGACCAACTTCTTAAAATTGGGCAGACTGTACGTGTACAGACCAGATACTCATATGTTCTGGAACATAAACATGATTAACAAGCATTTGACAGAATGTCTTGCTAAAATCCCATTAATATTAGTACTAAATTTTGAGTATCTACATGTAAATCCACAAAATACTTACTGAAATTCATGGCGAACACTCATCAAAAACTTAAAGAGGATACAATTTAGAGGAAGGACTGGACAGATGAATGCACAAACACTATCAAAACAGAGCATAAAACTTACCGAACAAGATGTTTTACATTTATCCTTCAGATGCAGGAAAATTGAAAAGTTTTTTTCTTTCTCTGCCGTCCATGATATAAACTTTAAATTTATTCATGCAAAATATGGAAATCTGCAAAGGTAGGACCTTGAACCTCAGCTTATCCACATTTTGATTTTTGAACTGCATATTTGTTCTTTTCATCTTGCTGACAACCTAAACATAAAAAAATGATAAAAACATAATTCTAGATTAACTTTGTGTTTTTATTTTTGTTGGTACAAACAATTTTTCCCAACTTAAAACGAAAACATCATCACAAAAAAAGGAGGTCATACTAACCTCCAAATTTTAAACAAACCAAAATTATAACTTGATTAAGATCTTGTCATAAATTAATAGCATCGATACTCTTATTTTTGAAGACCATATATTTCTATTGCATACTTATATTCCTTTGTACAAGAGTATGCATATTAAGATTGATTCCGAGGACTTTAATGTTAAATTAGCATGATTAATATTACAGTTTCTCAGCTCCATGTGTACATTTTGAGAGAATCTTGCAATACTGTATATTCTGATATTCAGAACTTATTGTGAGGTTTTATTAATGCAACTGAGAGCTGTATCTCATTCTCATTTCTGATACATATTTATGAGCTGAAGACCAGAGCCGACCTTCAGCCGTTGTCTCCTCTTTGGTTGGGTTGCTGTCTCTTTGACAAATTCCCATTTCATAACATGTATGCAGATTTTTCTTAAATTACAATAATCAATCACATAATTTCATCCATTATTGAAAATAAGCAAAATAAATGCACAAAATTAACATTGTTATTAAAGGTTTTTAAAATTCAAAACAGCTGCCTACACCGTTAATTTCCTTGTTTGATTTATTTCATATTTTTAAAGCCTTTATAGCTAGCTAGATGGTATGCCGGGGCGGATCCAGCCATTTTAAAAAGGGGGGTTCCAAACCCAAGACAAAGGGGGTGTTCCTGCATTTGAAAAAAAAGGGGGGTTCCAAGTTGAACTTCCAACCCCTGGAATCCTCCCCCTGGATCCGCCACTGGTAAGGCTTTTGCTCATAGTTGCATTCATATCGTTACCTATATCTTACTTGTGCATCATTTGGTCTCTGATGTGGATAGGCCTACTGAAGAAGGTTCAACTTGCAATTTGCAATTTGCAATTTGCCGGATTATGGGTCTATTTATCCAAAATGTAGAAGAAAGACATGCATAATAAAACCAAAATTATGTTCAAACAAGAAGTAATTGTAACAGGATGCTGTTACTGAAGTCTCCCAAACAAAGCTCACATAACTCGCCATTCCTATTGTCCCATATTCATTTGATTTGTTGTATTGTCTCATACAAGAATATATATGGTTTAGGGTGGGGATCAGGGATCGGAAATTTTTCACCTAACCACTGGGGATCTCAACCATTTAAAAGTTTTTCAAACATGTGGGGTGGGGTGACCCCTATGGACTCTCCTATATTTCATTTGATGTGTTTTATTGTTCCATACAAGAATATATATGGTTTAGTAGTGGGGATTTTGATTGTTTACAAGTTTTCAAACAAGAGGGGTGGGTGACCCCTAGGGACTTCCTTTTATTTCATTTCATTTATTTTATTGTCCCTACAAGAATATATATGGTTTAGGGGTGGGGATCTGGATCGTTCACAAGATAATAGCACATTCTCAAATTGAACGGGGTGGGTTGACCCCCAGGGACTTCCCTTTAAGTTTTATTGTCCCATACAAGAATATATATGGTATAGGGGTGGAGATCTGGACTGTTAACATGATAATAGCACATTCTCAAATTGAACGGGGTGGGGTAACCCCCAGGGACTTCCCTTTAATTTTAATTGATTTGTTTTATCGTCCCATTCAAGAATATGTATGGTTTAGGGGTGGGGATCTGGACTGTTTACAAGATAATAGCATATTCTCAAATTGAAGGGGGTGGGTATTACCCCCAGGGACTCACCCTATATTTTATGTGATTTGTTTTATTGTCCTATCATCATTTCTGAAGACTGCGTGTGTCTATCACGCTTTCATGTCGATCCGGCCCCACGTCGATCCGGCCCAAGTCGATCCGTCCCACGTCGATCCGGCCCAACGTCGATCCGGCCCATATTTAAAGTCGATCCGGCCCCAATAAAAAAATATATTTATAAGGAATAAAAATAAAGATATATATTAATTGTAATTAATAAATGTTTATGAATTTTATTATAATGTAAAAGGTGTATGGTAAAAACAAATGGCCTTTGACAAATATTTTCTTTAGATGAGTATAAAACAAGTAGGTTGATTGTGTTTTCATTACAAGTTTTCAAGATTATTGGGTATAATTATAATAAAAACTTATATAACAGAATTTAATTCAATCAACAGACATCAACATTAATCAGCAGTAATTAGCATTTTCTTTCAATTGACTGTGACCTTAACAAGTCTTTCATCCTGTGTAATAACAAATAGTTACATACACAACGGTACAAGCCGATCCCCATGCTGATACGTACAAACTTTGTTTTTGTTTTAAGTTCTTAAAACTTCTCAAATTGAGAAATGTTGTTTGATTTGCGAATCCTTTCTATATAAGAGGAGACAGAATCGTTTGCTTTTAATATCACAATGGCTTTTCCTTGTGTGGAATATTCTTTCTGTAGCAAATCGTTCACAGAGCTAATAACCATGTCAGATATGGATTAGTTATAAAAAAAAAAAAAAAATGTCGAATCAGAAAATATATAGTCCAATGTGAATATAACTGTATATATGTTTTGTTCCGTCTGTGTTCATGTTCTTCATGTGTGTATATAAACTGTTTTGTGTGATCAACGAAAATTGACGTTCAAAAAAAAAAAAAATCATATTATATCACAAAATATAAGGAAAAATATAAACACTAAGTATAAAGATATTATCAATAGCTACCAAGATGCAAATATCATCTGTCTACAAGAAACAGGGGTACTGAAAAGATAAACCCAAATTGATATTGAAGCAACAACAAATTATAAGATTTACAGTTCAGATGGAGAAAATATGGCAAGGGGTGTATGTATACTTATATCAAAAGATGCAAAAGAAATAATTAAGAAACAAGTTCCGGCGACGCTAAAAGGAAATTTCATACATTTAGAATTTAAAATAGAAAGTAAAAAATATCAACTTCTCAATATATACGGTCCAAAGAATAACACAAGATCACAAACAGAATTTTTCGAACAACTAGATAAATATGCTGAACTAATAAATGTAAAAACAGATGTAGTAATTTTTGGAGGAGATTTTAACCTTATAACATCAGAAAGAGACTCAAAAACAGGAAAAAATAAAATAGGTAGCAGGATAATAGATATATTCAACAGTATAATTGGTTGTATATTATATTAAGATAAATTAGAATTTTCACATAAATAAGGTATTGGCCAGTTCACAACCAATCTGAGTGTTGAGAGTTAAAAAAAAAAAAAAAAAAAAAAAAAATGTGTTGTATGTGACCAACATGTTCGACCTCGGCAGCATGCACTTCAGTGTGAGCAATGTTCAAAGTGGCAACACCGTCTCTGTAATACCGGTAAGTTTCTATTTTCACTTTTTTCTTTAATATAATCAAACCGTAGTTCTGTATATAAGTCTTAAATATTTTTTTCTTTGCTTTCATCATTAAACCATAAATATGAAAAAAAAGTATATAGTTTTGTTTTAAATCTGGGAATATTAATTTGCGTGTATTCAGATGTAAAATGGTAAAAAGCTTATAATTTCTAAATAAAGATTTCAAAAGTCAATATAGTTTATTCATATTTTATTATGGGGCGGATCGACTTTGGGCGGATCGGCGTGGGCGGATCGACTTGGGACGGATCGACTTTGGGCGGATCGACTTGGGGCCGGATCGGTTTGGGGACGGAACGACCGGATACCGTCTATCACTTACAGTTTACAAGTTATATTCATTTGAAAATTGTAGAAAATAAAATCCCATAGGGTTCTATAGTAAACCCCTCCCTTCTTTCTTCCCCCAAAATACCCCTTAATAGACCCCAATGCACAGCTAATTTACATTATTTTCCCTTGATTTACACTTTAGAATACAGGTATAAAGTTTTCAAGATAATACAACTGAAGACCACAGTGGTGGATCCAGAAATTTTCATAAGTGGGGGCCTACTGACTGCCTAAGAGGGGGCCTGCTCCTGTCATGCTTCAGTAATTCCCTATATAATCAATCAATTTTTTCCAAAAAAGGGGGCCCTGAACTCCTGATCAGCCCCCACTTACAATAGGAATGGTTTAAATTCCCCAATAATTCTAGTCGGTCAAATATATGAATAAATTGATTTAACCTTTATACCATTCATTAATATCAACATATTTCATTTTTGATAAAAGAAGGGCAAAAGTTTTCTATGGGTAGAAATGGATAGTTACTAATTTGGGAAGCTTTCAAATTCACAACATGCGGTGGCTGTGTTCAAAGTGCTGGGTTTTCATCACCCTCGTTGTTTGCGGACTAACGATTTAGGCCTGTGGTGGATAATAGTGTGCGTGCATTAATTTTCTGTACCTTCTTAATCAATATTTTCAAATACTGACGACAAGTGTTGTAATGTATCAATGATCATCAATGTCTTATTTGAGGCCAACGTGCTATTTACATGTGCGATCGATAATGCAGGGGAAGGAAACTTGTCAATTATGTTTATTTTTAAGCCAAAATAAGATGATCCGCCGTAAAATTAACCTTGGGTAATCCTCAAATTGATGCAAGAGTGCTACCGGCCGACTACTAATACATGTCTTTGTCTCAAAATAACTCGGCAGCGTCAAATAACAGTTGAAGTAAGGATCGTCTCGGGGGGTGGGTCTTCTTTTTTTTAGCTATAATTTTAATAACTTACACTTTTTTCCATTATTCTCTTTCTTTCACTATTCTTTATTCCTTTTTCTTTGCCCGTTATTCTCTATTCTGTTAATTCACATCCCTACCCTCTTAAGTGGACTTTCGGTGGGTTTTTAGTTCTGGTATTACAGTGGCAGATTTACCGGGGCACAGGGGCACGTGCCCTCCCAGTCGAGGTCACCAAAAAATTTTCAAACATAGTTTTATTGCTACTGTATCTGCTTATTTAGATATCTAGATCGAAAATCAAGACACAGCTTGATTTGACTTCTTAAACTGGTCGTTAATTAACCCCAGCTTCAACATGTGTGATTTATGACAACTTATCGATGGGTGTTAATTTGACAACTTTGTGTATATATAATGTCTATATCCAAAAGCATTTATGTAAACTACATGTACATGTACATGCTGATTGGAATTAAAACGAACATATTTATTGGTTTCTAATACAATATTACAGGATCAAGATCGATTAACAAGTGAAATCTTCTGATCAGGAAAGAAATTACCAAACTATAAAATCGGTCTTAAAGAATATGTAAAAATAGATGTTTAGTGTCAGGAATGTTAGTATTGATATGAGATATGTCTTTTTACCAAACACTCACATTGTATACAGTTTTCTGGAGAATGTGCCTGTCTCAGAACAGTCTTTTCGGATTTTATTAAACAACAAACGATTTTTTTTCAATGCATACATCATTTTTTTTATACGACCGCAAAAATTAAAAATTTTGGTCGTATATTGGTATCACGTCGTCGTCGTCGTCAGCTTCGTCCGAAGACAGATGGTTTCCGGATAGAAACTTTAGTATAAGTAAATAGAAATCAATAAAATTTAAACACAAGGCTTATAACTACAAAAGGAAGGTTGGGATTGATTGTGGGGTTATGGTCCCAAAGGTTTAAGAATTAGGGGCCAAAAGGGGCCCAAATAAGCATTTTGCAGTTTCAGACAATAACTTGTGTTTAAGTGAATGAATCTCTGAAATTATACCACAAGTTTCCATACATATAAAGTTTTTTTTCCTCTTATTTTTTATGGAAAAAACCCTTCCCCTCTGCAAAACATGAATGGTCTGTGCCTTATATATAACCATTAATAAAATTATATTGTATCATAGAAAACCTACTTATATTTGAGATGAAGAACAACAATAAAAGCTTATTGTGTGTTTTTTTGCTGTGCATGTGCTGATTTTGTGTCATGGATGGATACCCCATATCCTTTGTTTTCTATTATAGTACAGTAATATGTGTAGGCCTATATTTTTCTTGTTTTAATTACCATGTATGAGGGTATGAATAGGTTACCGTGAACTAGGGTATGAATGGTTTACCCTGAATGAGGGTTTGAACGGGTTTTACAGATTAGAGAATAATGGTCAAAAGGTAAGGCTAGAAAAAATGGGCCCAAAAATATAGAAAACAGATTAAAGCTGTGATGAACTGTAAAGAATAGAGGACAATTGGCAACAAATAAAAGAGTAGAAAGAAACGGACCCCAAAATAATGAAAAGGTTTAAAATGAAGACCCGACCTCCTACCCTCCCTCATACGACCACCATCATCCCCAATACATGACACCACCACCACCCACACTCGCATATATGCATATATAAAAAAAATCTTTAATTTTGGTTTCATGGTGCCCCCCTCCCCAGACATCGAGGTTCTGGATCCGCCCCTGTATTATGCGATAAGTCAATTTTTCATGCAGTTTCATGAAATAATGGTTTTATGCATATCAGCAAGGAATTGTATTTAAATATACAATTCCTTGATATCAGCCAAGATTGTGCGTGAAATTTTAATAAACAATTCAACACTACACGTTATGTGAATTTGATCAAAATCGATGAACATGAATTTGACAGCTAGTGCCCCTTTAACAGGTAAAATTCAATTAACAAATTCTGATCTACTGGCATTCAACACCAAATTACTTACTTGCTGTATATTGATAAACGTGATTGTATATTGATAAACGTGATTGTATATTGTCAATACCACAACATCGTGAATACGCCATGTGAGGTGTTGGCTATGTTATGGGGTCACCGGTGGCGGCTTCGAAACCGAGAAAAAATCAAGGTAAAAAGTGTAGAATTTTGTTGTTGAAAATTTAAGTTGTAAATTCCTAAAAAAGTACTTAATTCCGTTCAACTGCTAACATGTTAGTTCGATACGAAAATAGGATAAAAGCATCCGGAAAATTTGTGATCAGTAATTATCATTCGAATATATGAAGAGTAATGGGTATAACAAAAAATGAACAAGAAAATATTAGTAAACAGACAGAAAGTCGTTGAATTAATTATTTTACAATTGTTTAAATATATGAGAGAATTTTTAGGCGAATTGTCTTTATTTACAGATAAATGTATTTTAGTTCGGAAGTGATTTATTCTTCTGGCGGCTTCAAATATTTTTATCAATAACTTATTACACAAGGAGACATTTTTGACTTTTGACAGCATGAACCCCAGTTAATTAGCAAACACAAATTAAGAAACAAAATCGTTTACAGTTAAATTTTATAGAAGGAAAAGGGGGTGTAAATAAACAAATTTTACTATACGCTCACATACTTCTAAAAAGATTTGCATATGTAAGCTGTCTATAGATAATGTTGAATTATTTCAGGAGTTTTGAAAAAAGAATATATACAGTTTAATTTTCGACGTCTACTGCTACAAAAAATAGTGATTATTTTATAAATTTGGTACTTCGATCAGTTTCGACTCAAAATTTCTTTTGGAATTGTTAGATGGCAAACTATTTAGGAGAAGATTGTATCTGTACTTTATGTAATTATGGTGATATTGGCGACGAGATTCATTATATGATAGCAAGGGCTTGTACAAATCCTTGATTATAGAATGTTCGGCAATATAAATAGACGAAAGTAGACAAACCCTAATTAAACGGGGTTTTGATCTCCAAGCAGGCCACATCGAATAAGATCTATATTTCTAAACGTTTTAAATGAAATAACTTGAATTGAAAAATTTTCCAGCTATGTGAAGGTTTTTATATTTCTAAACGTCTTCAATTATTACATACGAAAGAAAAAATATTTAGCATATTCACATTTTTTATAATTTTTCCAAGGAAACTTTTTTTGGAAAAGTTTACTTCTATGTGTTTATAACCATCACCAGAGACATATTCTCTGCCATCACCAATCAGTCCTAATCATTAAAGATCAATTAACCAAATTCAAATGATGATTGGTATTGAATATGATCATCGGCCATCCGTGACGTATCCCAAATACCGGCGCATGCCGATAGATAGATAGAATGATAGATAAAGATGGTTTGTATGGCAAGCCATTGTGGAATTTATTCCTATTCAGTAATATTAAAATGATTTTTAATATTACAAAATCATTTTAATATTAATAAATCGAATTTTAATATTAAAAATACTGTCATTTTAATATTAATAATTGAATATTTAATATTAAAAATCATGTATTAATATTAAAAATCATTTTTAACATTAAATTTTCAGTCTGATTTTTAATATTAATAAATGAATTTGTAATATTAAATAATACGCTGATTTTTAATATTAAAAATCAACATCAATGTTACCTTAGCGTTTAATATAAGGCACACCAATCATTTGATTTTATCCGAGAGATATAATACATGTATTATATGTCTCAATACATGTATTATATGTCTCTGATTTTATCAAAACAAAATTACAAAATTATAAAAAATTATCAATCGAATGTATACCCTCAACGCTCACTAAAACTTATATATACATGTCCTAAGTGACTTTTATGTCCTGCGTGCACCCAGGAGATCCTGAACGCTTTTAGACGTACCATTATTTTATATGCATATATTTGAAGCTGTTCTTAATTTTGTACACAATAGGTATATATATATATGTGTGTATCAGACCAAATGACTTCCCAGAGGCGGATTTAGGTTTTTCCCAGCCCCCATCTTGGAAAAAATTGGTAGACTATATACGGAATCACTGAAGCATGACTGGGAGGGACCCCTCTAAGGCAGTCAATGGGTCCCCACTTATGAAAATTTCTGGATCAACCACTGCTTAGTTCTAGTTATCTTAGGTCCTAGTGTGAAATAAAGCCAATGGGAATTGGTCTTTTTAAACACATCTACATACATGTATACGTTTTCTCAAGGGTTGGTTCATGCAATTTTGAAATTATGTTTACTCAATGCGCAATTCTTCTTTATTTCATATAAATGATTTTTTTTTGAATTTGTGGTGTTGAAATAGGGAATGGACACAGATACCTAAGCACATTTAACAAAAGAAATTTTGTGTAATGTCATCAATCTGTATTACGCGTAGACAGGATGTTCTCTAGAAAACTATACGTTATACACACCCGAGGGTACACGCACTGTCGTAATGGAAAATTACTGTATGTTATAATTACCTGTAATCAGCTTTGCAACAAATCAGTTGACTGACCATGTCATTACAGTTCAAAAAGATTTTCCTCAAATCAAAATGGAATATTCATTTTATCTTTAAATTTAAAACTTTAGAAATAGAAATAGAAAGAATTGAACAATTTAAAATCGTATTTTAACAAAGATCAAGGATTTGTATAGTGAGAAGGATTAAGATATAATTTTACAACGATCCTAAGAAAATATGCAAACAAACATTGAATCAAACCTACGCAGTTTTATATTATAAGACTGACACACACCAGTTTGCTAACTCAGTGTGCTGGGTGAGGTGCTGGAACTTGATATACATGTATCATTAAGTTATAGTTCTGTTAGGATTTGACTGCCTTTTACAGGGACTTTCTATTCTTACTGTTAACAGTTAGTAATAGACTGTTCCTGACTTAGAATGATTCTCTGCTCAGCAACTGTTGCGTAATTAGCATTTGATTCAAATATCTTGTAGACTAGCAGTAAAAACACAAATTAATGTATTTAACAGCTTTATTCAGGAGCACAGTCTGTTAATCGTAAATAACTTCGAGATTTATGTAAGTTTACTCTGCTGCTCGAGCTCTGCTAATCGATGTTCCAGTATTTCAGACTTATATTTATTCGTGAGGCCCTCGTCATTATTTATATTCACTCAAAGCACAGTTCCTGGAGATTTAATAATTATAGCGAAAATTATAGCGAAAAATAGCGACAAATGGGGAAATAAAATATTTTTAATAGCATTATTATTAAATCTTCAGGCGACTGTGCTCAATTAAGAGGTTCTCCGTTACTTGGAAAATCTTATCTGATTCAGGATCAATTCATCGGTTACACTCCCTATCATCAGTGATTCTTTGTTTTTAAAAGGTATTGTGTAAGTGTTGACTCTCAATTTGCATGATTAATAACAGATATCGACTCGCTACCCGGACTACTGCAAAAACAATTATTCAGTTCACTGATTTAGATGGAAGGTAAAAGGACAGAAAGTCACAGGACAAAAGTCAAATGACATAAAGTCACAAATTTGATAGGACAAAACATCCATTTTAAAAGGGGGTTCCAACTATATGTCCTCATTCAAATGCATTGATCGTCCAAAAAGGGGTTCCAACCCGGAACCACCCTCTGGATCCACCACTGCAAAAGTCACAGGACAAAAGTCACAAACAATTTGTTGACAATTGTTTGAATATATATGAAAAAGATCTTGAAATATTTTCTTTTTATAACATATTTTCATTTTAATTTAAGGAAATTGCTCATACATGTCATAAACCTTGATAAATGAAAATGTATTAGTTTTAATCATGCAAAGGATATATTTATTGGCAAATTGAAGCCATTTAAGTACCAAGCCACTTTGACATTTTGTTTTGATAACAATTATTTCATCATTATTGATATTTATTGAATACATTTCAATTTCAAAGTTGCTTCATGTATAAAACTTCAAGAAAAATACAAAAAAGTGTTTTCTTGTTCAACATGTTCAAAGAAAATAATCTCAAAACTTAATTGTGACTTTTGTCCTGTGACTTTTTGTCTGTGACTTTTGACCGTGACTTTTGTCCTGTGACTTTCTGTCCTACATTCAGATTGAATAGGGGTTTGGTTGACCCGTCTCCTCTATCTGAGACTACCATCTCAGTGATGAGCTTTATGTTTTATGTATTGTGCTTGTCATATATGTATGTCGGATAAAAGCTCTACAGAGCTTATGTTGTATTGTTATATGTATAACCGACTATAAATAAATCTTTTTGCTAGCCCCTAACAACTAACAAGTAAGAATTAGGTTACTTTTGTAATACAAACAATTAAGATGTCTTGCAAGGCTTTTACCATGACGGCATCCCATAAAAAGTTGAAATAGCCATGCAAGACGTCATTATCATTTGGACTAATATTATGGCACATATTGTCGTACCACAGGATTTTGTGTCAATTTTTCTGGTTTTCTATCCTCACGAACCCCAAAATACTAGTGATAAAATGTTAACTTACTTCTTAATTAAAGCCTAATATTAAGAAGGCAGAAGACCTGGACCATTCATACTTTGTATATACATGCCTTATGTTATGAAGTTTTCGTCTGTCATATGTTCATTGACCTTGAGTGACCTCTTTTATGGCTAAGTGACTGCATTGAAAAAAGTTAAGGTGTTTTAGTATCCTTAATTTCTATTATCATGATTATAATGAGTAATAGGATTCCTATTACTCATTATAAGAGAAATCAAGAATACTAAAAATTTAAGGATAACTATATTTGATATGTGCATACCTTGCAAAGTCTTCATGTTCGCCAGACAGTTTTCACTTGGTTTGACCTTATTTCATGGATCAGTGAACAAGTTAAGCTTTTGTGGTCACGTCCATATCTCAGATACCTTAAACATTGTGTCTACTATATTTACTTTTAATTATTGTATGGAATGATTGTAAGGTATGCATGTCCAACTGGCAAGTTTCATCTGACCTTGACCTCATTTTCATGGTTCAGTGGTTATTGTTAAGTTTTGTGTTTTGGTCGAGTTTTCTAATATTGTATGCAACATGTCAAGTATATTCATTGTATGAAAATTTTAGGGATGTACATGTTGGTCTGACATGTTTTATTCAATCTTGACCTCATTTTATGGTTCATTGCTTGATGTTACCTTTTTGTTTTTTTGGCCAGTTTTTCTATTTTCTTATTTTCAAATTAGCAAAGGTCAACTAGGTACATATGTCTGACTGAGAAGCTTCATCTTACTTTATTTTCATAGTACATTGGACAATATAAAAAAGATGGGATATGATTGGACAACTCTCCACAAGAGACCAAATGAAACAGAAATTAACAACTCAGGGTCACTGTAAAGCCTTCAACAATGAACAAAGCCCATGCTGCATAGTCAGCTATAAAAGGTCCAGAAATGACAATGTAAAACAATTCAAACGAGAAAACTAACGACCTAATTTATGTACAAAAATGGAAAACAGATATGTTACACATAAACAAACGACAATCACTGAATTATAGGCTCCTGACTTGGAACAGGCACATACATAACGAATGTGGCAGGGTATAAGGAACTATGAAAATGTTTAGTTTTGAGGTTTGGTCTATTTTCGGATACTGTAAGCAATAAGGCCCCTTTATTTAGTGAATGGAATGATTGTAAGATGCACATATCTGTCACCCATATTCTATATGACCTTGACCTCATTTTCATGGTTCATTGGTCAATGAAACACTGCATTGTTTTGTCAGTTTATCATATGCTTAAAGTTACAGGTAGATTATATTTGGTGGATATGTAACAATTGTAAGGTGTGCATGTCTGTCTGGAAGATTCATATAACCATGACCGCATTTTATGTTTCTTTGGTCAATGCTAATTTTTTTGGTTTTGTCATTTTATCAGATATTATAAGCATAGGTCTACTTGTTGTTGTACGGAATGACTGCTAGGTGTCATATAAGAATAAAAGATGTCTGTCTGCCAAGGTTAATTTAACTGTGACCTCATTTTCATAGAATAATGATAATATTAAACAGCAAGAATGATGAGCAAGTCGACATTATATACAAATGAGGCAAAATTTTCAGTTGCCTACTGATTATGTAATAGTAGTTACTTTTGTCATTAAATGATAATGTTTACCCTTTTATGTGTAGGGCAAGAACATTAAAGATAAAGGTAGTCGAGATTACTCTGACGTCCAACGGCTGTTTTGCCAGACAAGCTGGGGCCGTGGGACGTCAGAGCTCGTCCCATATCAAAAAGTGGATATTTGCCCGTCCAAAATAGATGCGCTGCTTCGTCGCTTCTGGTGCCAACGGACGGCCTTGGAATTATATAAATCGGGTATTAATTTGTTCATTTTTCATTTATCTCTTCATTTATGTAAGTTTCACCTACCTGCCACCCTTTATTTTCTCATATTTAGACAGTTTTCACAGTGACCCATCGATTCAGACATTTTTACTTTTGTTTTCAAATAGACGTCAAGTTACGAGAGATTTCGCGACCTCGAGACTCAAATATGCAAATATTTATACTTTTTACACCTCCTTTATAGGAGATCGATATTTAACATTTAGTAGCCAACCACTATTTTTCACCTCCTTTACAGGAGATCGATATTAAGCATTTAGTGCCAACCACGATAACATTCGGAAGCTCTCGGATATTTACATTGCTTGCATTGTAAATGAGCGAGGTGTTAGATTAAATATATTCATATTGACCTAGGGTCATATGCAAACATCATTTCCCATAGTCCATTGTGCCTTACTTTTTTCTCGTGATCACATGACAATCTTTCAAAATGAAAGTTAAAATGCCAGAATCGGTGGGTCACTGTGAAAACTGTCTAAATATGAGAAAATAAAGGGTGGCAGGTAGGTGAAACTTACATAAATGAAGAGATAAATGAAAAATGAACAAATTGATACCCGATTTATATAATTCCAAGGCCGTCCGTTGGCACCAGAAGCGACGAAGCAGCGCATCTATTTTGGACGGGCAAATATCCACTTTTTGATATGGGACGAGCTCTGACGTCCCACGGCCCCAGCTTGTCTGGCAAAACAGCCGTTGGACGTCAGAGTAATCTCGGACTAGATAAAGGAAACTATAAACAGAAGAAATTATCAACAAAAATAGATTTACAGAGGTCAATAAAGCCTAAATGGTAAGTCCACTGTTATAAAAGTTTTGCCCTTGAATAATGATTAAATATTTATTAAAATAAGATGTGGTATGATAAATGAGAAAACTATCCATCAGAGTTCAATTAAGTGGATGTAAGCATTGTAATTACGTATTAGAGGCCAATGATGACCTGTAAGTAATGAGAAAACCCATACCCTATACATGATAAAGTAATCTATAAAAGACAACACTAACAACATTTGAAACAAAACATCAATTCAAACTTCAAATATACCAGACTAATTTATAAAACAAAAATTATGAAAACAAAAATAACGGATATGAACCAACATCAACCACTGAACTATGTACAAGCTCCTGATATTGGACAGGCATAATATGGCTGGGTTGATATAAAAATAAGAAGCAGTCTGATTTCCAATGAGACTTTTCTCCAATAGAGATCAAATGACATTTAACATGTGTTTAAGGAGGCTTGAGGGTATAAAATTTCAGAAAATATTAAAAAAAAATTTTTCATAACTAATTTTATTTATAACTTTATTGTTGTTACTTTATCATATGGTACAAAAATCATTCAAAACCATCTATTCCTTTTGGCCCCAGATGACTTTTAAAATGTATATATCATTGAAAAAGCTCCAAATTATCTCCTTTGGTGCAAAATGCCATTTATTGACATTAGAATTGTAATATCTTTTTAACTCATCAGTGACCTATATTTTTTATTATCATTTTCAAATAAGCTGTACTTAAACTAAACTATTGTAAAATTTAAGCGATTTCTGTAATTTAGTTCTTTTTTATTTCGATATTACCTCTATTAGTCCTATTAGTTCAACAGAAAAAGTACCTTTACAAAATGTATGCTTCTTTCAAGGCGGATTGTGAGCGTAAATGAACGGTGACCTGTTTTTTTAATTTTATTTTTCTATTAAGTATAAGATAAAGTTCATTTATAGAAAAATATAGCGAAATCCTATATTAAGAAAAAATTTGATTTAGACCTGAGCCCCTTAATTTAACAAAATAGTTCACTGTATAGCCTTTGACAATGAGCAAATCCTATACCCGACAGTGGTTTTAATAACAGCACAACATTTGAACAAATTGTAAACATTTGTTGCAATGGGCTTAACTCAAAAGACTACAACAAGGAACCAAACAACAACCGGTAATATGTAAATCATAGACACAAAGCACTGAAATAAGAGTACTAACAATGAATATTCAAATGAAAGTTTATCAAAATGTTCATAAACATGATAAAATAGCCATTTTATTGCTGTATTTCTCTTCACTGATCATTTTTGAGTTTTGTGTATTTGTAGGTCAGACATCTCAGTTTTCATGGTCATCATTCAACAGATCAGTACTGAACAGAAAACTTAAAGTTGATATTTTCTCCATAGTGCGACTTTTTATTAATTTGAAATGGAACGTGTTTTTCCTACATTTATTAGAAAGAGGAAATTTCAACATAATGACTTTAAACAAAAGAAGTCATATCATCACGATCCTAGATGCACAAGAACTTGATCATGTAAATGCAACAATGTAATTATCATTTGAAAGAAGGAACGAATGAAAAAATATTAGTATGTTGTTGTCCAAATAAACTTGCTTTGTCTTCGCATTTGAATCGCTCCAACCAATAAAGATGTACGGAGGAAGATCTTTGAAGAACAGATTGAAAAATGTGTTGTCTAAGAATTGCAGGAATATTCTAGTGGATGAAATAATTTATTGACTTGACTCTTATATAGTGGACTGAATAATAGTACATAGCAAGTAGTGAAAAAGAAAACTAAAACTTTAACAGAAAAAGTGTTTATATTATAAATTTGCAAATATAAGCTTAATATTATGTACACCACAAAGGTATATATTTCAAATTGTTTGCATATTCATGTATTGCAATGAAACTATAACAAAGAAAACCTTACCTCATGAAAAGAGTAAACTTGTCAGTCAGAATATGAAATATTTTTTCAGTTCTATTTTTCATAATAAAATAAACAAGACAAAGATTTCAAAACAATATTTTCATTTATTTAGACATGTCATCATTTTGTTTCAGTGAAAGGACTTTACTCTTTGACCATAAATATTATTATGCATTCCAAATTGCAAAATAAGAATAATCTTTATTGTCATATAAACAAATAAAAACATGTTTGTGACAAAATGAAAAATAAATAAAATATATATATATATATATATAAAAATATAAAAACTCAGATACATTTAAAACTTTTACTACCAAACAGCATTCATTGTAACATACACATTACTGTATATTTATATCTATATATTTATAATTTGAATCCCATAGGATTTTATTTTGTCCCATGGGATAATTATAGTCCCATGGGATTTTTTGTCCCATGGGACAACAAATATCCCATGGGACTACAATTATCCCATGGGACCAAAATCCCATGGATTTAACCAAAATCCCATGGGATAATGGTCAATCCCATGGGATTTTGCCCTGTCCCATGGGATATTGAAAATCCCATGTTTTATAAATCAAATAGCAAAATAAATATAATAGTAACAGTAGAAAACCAATGAAATTATTGAATCCCATGTAATTCCGCACATTTTGGTTATATACATGACACTGTAGCTCTTATTTGAGGTGCGGCGGATTTGCAAATGAGTGTTTTGCAAATTAAAAGTGTCCAGTGTTTTAAGCTCCTTTAGAAAAAAGTCACCATGCACTCTACCCCATATCTTCCAAAAAAAAAAAAAAAAAAAAAATTCTATCCATATTTCTTGAAAGCGTATATTTTGTGGGAAGTACATCATTGTTTGCATGCATAACCAATTTATAGAAATACTAAAGAAAGAATATTAAATACAATAAATATACTGCATTGAACACGCTGTATGTGTAACAAATTGACACCATAGTTTCCTTTTTTACCACTAAATCAACTACAACATGTCTGCTGTGTGTATCGGCGGTTCTCTCTGAGCACTTCGGCTTCCTTCATCAATAAAAATTGACCGCCACGAAATAGCCAATCGTGCCGAATTTGGCGTTAAACACAGATAAATCAATCAACCAATCTGCTGTGTGGAAAAGTTCATTTTTGTGTATAGTAGATTTATTTTTTCTCTTCGCAAAACGTCACAAAAATGGCTGGAATATTGCTTTTTATAGTTGTTAAAAAATCAAAAACACTCAAAACCGAAACCCGAAACCCGGAACTTGATAACCCGTTTGAAAACGGTCTAAAAATGTCAAAAATTTTTTTTTTAGTGTTAACCAATACCCAGTTATATTTTAAAATTGGAAGCGCTAAAAAACCAATTCATAGTATAAAACGTACATGAAATGCACTCCTGGTCCATAGTACTTCCTTTCAGAAAACATTGATCCATGTATATTTACGAAAGCAGCTACTTGAATAATATATATCTTGTCACAACAAATTGAGTGTATTTTAAAAATCTGTTTCACCCTGCTGTTGGTCAAATATCAATTGATGTAGCTTTATTTGGGTCTTTTAAAAGGGTAGAGTTTTCATACTTTGTCAAAATGCTATAATTTCAAAAACATAGTAAAAAGTATGGATCGCCGACCTTGTTTTAGAGCTTTTAAAAGTTTGTGAAAAATTTTCAAATTTTGTAAGGATTATACACGGGAAATGTAAATTTATGCGAATATAAAGAGAACTAAAAGATAGAGTTTTAAATAATATATATATGAGAAGACAGCACTTATAATGTGCTCTCCGAAAGCAAAAAAAACAAAAACAAAAACAAAAACAAAACGGAATCCCCGTTCTCGTTTTCTTACTTCATCACAAAATAGTTAAAAGTTTTGTAAATTCCTTTATAAAATAAATTATAAACATTCTGGATTATTTGCCTGATAAAACAATCATGATTTAAAAATTTTAATCAATGAAACCTTTTTTTTTAAAATGAAAAAGATGTAACCATAACACAGTGTATGTACTATTCTGTACGCTATCCGGAAGTCGCGATTTTCGAAGCGATGATTTCCAACTGGCTAACAGGACGGTTTTGCATACGGTGACTTTTCTCATCATTTGTTTACTCCTATATCTATAAAGTGCTTTGAACATCTTCAAGGTATGTATAGCATCATAAATATGAGTAACTGTAACAAAAACATGCATTAGAATATAAAATATACATGTGCATCACACCAACTTGATAGAAAAAGTGAAATCGATGGACAATTTTGCTCTCGTAGTACAAAGCAAATAATCTTTTATTGCAAATATTTGCATCAGTTTACAGTTAAATATATACTTTTTCAATATTCTTTTCGTATTTAAGTAGAATATTCGTATTTCCCATAAAAAAATATGTTTTCCTTGAGGATCCCAAAATAAATTACTGTACGATCAGTCTAGAACTGACTGTATTCTAGAAGCGATTTCAGATTTTTTGACTGTATGACCAGTCGTGATTTTGAAGAAAAAACAACGGCAATTTGAAGGTATATACGTGTCTATGTGATATTATGAACTGTCCAGGGAACTATAACGTGTAATTTCTTTCATCAGACAATACAAATATATTTCTGATGATTTTTGTAGACGGCAAAATAATTGTATTTTTGTTCCGTCAGTCTTATTTAAAATCAAATGCCTAAAAAGCAATATATGATTCGCTTGTGGACTTTGTAATAGTGTATCGTTGCAGTTATCTGTTTAGCTATTACATTTTTAAAGACTGTTTACACCGTCCGCCGTTGACCAATTGATGATAACATAAATCAAGCTTGTCTCTTTTAAAATTACAAAAAATGGATAAAGAAAGCTTTGCGTAGGGGGATAATTCATGTGATATAATTTGGGTAAGTTTACAGAAATCATTACCTGTATCAATAACGAATGAATTTAAAATGAAAAGGATTTTATCAGTTTACTTAAAGCGATTTCTGGGTTAATCCATATATGTCATTGTACTGATTGCATTTGTTAATTGCGTGGCAATTTGTGAAAATGATAATAATTTGCTTATGTACTTTCACCCTTTTTAACAGGATTTTCCACAGAAAAATCGGTTGGTAAGTCTAAGGTTGGTGCGACCATTAAAACGTTTAAACCCGCTGTACTAAAATTTTAAAATAAATTGGGACTTGGATTGAGAGTTCTCTCATGGGCACTCATACCACATCTTCTTATTTATATTATTTTGGTGATGTTAGAATGCTGCCAAACATTGTCCATGCCCTTTACTCATGAACCGTTCAATTAAAGCTTTTAGAATGTTAATTTGTCGTTACTGAAGCCAAAATGGAGGTCAAGTTTGATATTGACGATTTTTACTGTTTCTGATCATGAGGTATGCTTCTTGAAAGATTTAAAAATGGTGTTTCCAGTCGTGTCCGTGCGTTAACTCATGAATCGTTCAATCATACAACTTTTCAAACTTTAATATGTTGTTACTGATGATAACATGGAGGTCAAGTATGATATTGATGATTTTCACATTCAACGTTCAAGAGAGATGGTTCTTGAAAGATTGAAAAATGCAAGATATAAATAAAAAAAATCTGGATTGCTGTCTTCTGAAAGGCTCTTGTTTTGATTTTCCTTGGACCCCTCTCCATTTAAAAATGGCTGGAACCCCCAATGTATATTAAGTGGTTTATGAGGAGATGCGCTTACAAAACCGGCGAAACATATTGTACCGGTCCAACGGACGAACGGAAAGACGGACTTCATTATCACTATAAACCCCCGCTTTACAAAGTGGTGTACAATTGAGTGTCAAAGAGACAGCTCTACATCCAAAACAAAGTGAAGGAACTGTGATCAATTATAGGCTACAGTACGGCCTCGAATGTGTGTAAATACATGCATTTTTATATAACAATTAAATCTGTGTGTTTGTACAATTTTAAGTATAACGGAGGACATTTCTGAAACTTATATATACAACAAACCTTCCTCTTATTTTAGCATCCTTATACTTAATGTAGTAAGTCGAGTACACCCTATCAAGCTAAAACAAGTTTCATAAGTTTTCAGGATGTGAATTTATTGAAATATATTTGTGTTATTTAGAAAATGCCACCTTCTAATGTATCGTAAATAACTTTGAAATCACCACTAGAATACAGTGAAATAAAGACTGATCATACATTTTCAAAATACACAAGCGAGACTGATCGTACAGTGAAAAATTCAAACAAGTGTAATTTTCTTATTTCTGGCTTCAAAGATCTGGTTGAAACTTTTAACACCACTTGAAATATACTTCATTTAGTTAATTAAGTCTGGTTTTACGTTAATTTGTACACTAAGAGGGTAAAAGATTGTTTTAGGTTCACCGACTGATTTTCCTTAGTGATGCACTTGAAAATCTCTTGATTAAGGCAAAGATACGAATAATGAATGTGCTGAATTTAATTCTAAACCATTTGAGAATATCGATGTCAGCTGAATTAATCATTAAGCAATGTACAGATGATCAGCTTACCGTTTAATTCAGTATATCTGTCAAATTTAAAATGTGATCCAAAAAGATCGCGACTTCCGGATAGCGTACAGAATAGTATCTACACTGTGCATAAGATAAGCTCATTATTTATTCTTTTTTCATGAAAATTTCACAAATTAATTTCATTTATTCATCATTCAATCCTGCTTACAATAATAGTAAAAATTTTAAATCGATTATTTGTAGCTTTCTGCAATAAAATATTAATAATTTAGACCCCGTTCTACCTTCAAGTATTGGAAATCAACAATGGCAGCACAAGAACACGTATTTCTATTTCAAACGTGATGCATATTCCATAAATTTTTTCCTAAGGGATTTATCAAAAAATATTGCCAATTTTAAACAATTTCCACAAAATCGTTATTGATGTCAAAATCGTGAACTAATACGCATATGATGATGATTCTTCTAGTTAAACCGATAATATATGAAATATGAATTATAACACAAGTATAAGCAACTTTTATTTTTAGAAAAAAATGAATACAACGGACCTCTTATGAATAAAGTGGAGATAAAATAAGATTATGAAAAGAAAAATATCAGGCTATTGTCTATCAACATCTTTCAAATAATCAAATTAAGAAGCATTTGAATATTAGCTAAATTTTAAAAAGACAAATTGAGGGAGAGAAAATACCAACATCAACAACGTGACAAAATGAAACTAATAATAGAAGGGATGAAACAGAAACAAGAAAACAAAGTATTAACAATTTTACTAGCCAAGATTGAAGAAGTCTTGCAGCACAAAGAACATTACTTAATTTTTAGAAAAAGAAGAAACTGATAATACAGATATATATGCACATTATATTTTGGAAGCACACTCTTCATAAGAGAAAAACGGCAGTGTCAGTTTTTCCCTCCATTTGTTTCGCTTATTGTATCAAAATCAGTTTTGAAGTTTCAAAACATTCTGGATTTTGAAAATGGAAGACGCTAAATAATATACAAAAAAGATGTTAAATCTTCTCACATACAAATGATTCAAAACGTCAAATTGTTATTCAGTGCTAAACATTGCTGTTGGGGGCAATTTTTCATGAGTGTTTTAAATATTTTTTAATTCTATGGAAATTTGGATATCAATGTTTGCATTTATTAATGCCAACCCCAGCATGGAAAAATGAAAATACATAATGAAGCGACTACGAAAATCTCTGCAAAATGAAGACTTCTTAAAAGAATGTAAATTCTACGGTAACTTTAAGTGGCATTTTCACATAAGTAAAAAAGCTTGTATGCTTGAAACGTTCTTTGGAACAACGTCAACATCCTTGTTTTATTGGGACGTCGTGTAACGCTCAGTGGTACCAATACCGTGCGCAAAGTCTATACATACTGAAGTCGTCATTATTGAGAGCCAATATATCATCCAAATATCTAAAAGTATTATTAAATTTTTGTATCAGATGTTGTTTCGATGGGTCTTTGCTGATTTTAGTCATAACTTGTAACTCATAGCAATACAAAAACAGGTCCGCAATAAGTGGTGCACAGTTAGTCCCCATTAGAATTCCGATAACCTGACGATATACGGAATCTCCAAAGCGAACAAAAATATTTTCTAGTAAAAATTCAAGGGCAGATATAGTATCAAAGCATGTCCAATTGACATAGTTCTTTTGTTTATTGCTACTAAAAATGACCTAAAAGAGTTAGAACATATGTATTCACATTCTGACTTTTAAATGCCCATTTAATTAGGTGTGTGAATTTTTCTTAATGAGAATGTGAGGCAATGTGGTATACAGGGTAGAAAAATCAAAACTTTGAACAGATTCAAAATCACCAATATAAGCATGCAATTTATCAAGTACTTCCAACGAGTTTTGACACTCCAAAAGTAATTAATTCCACTATTTTCAAAGGCCTTATTTGAACAATTTATTATCAGGTTTTTGATTGTACCAAGTGAACTGGTAAGAAGAATAGACAATTTAGTTGTGGAACAATGGCTTGAAGACGAAATAAATCTATATCTGTAAGGTGTTTTATGTAGCTTCGGAAGCCAGCACATAGTTGGGACTTTCATTGTATTTGGTTCTGCTTGTAAAGAGGTAGCTAAAAGTTTATGTTTGTTACAGATGTCGTTTTCTGAAAATGGAGTCAGTTGGAATGTTGGTGAATTGGTGATTTCTTTTTTCAGAACCTCAATGTAAAATTTACGTCAAACAATAATGATATTATTAGCAGCTTTATCGGTCGGGACAAAAACAAATTCCTTGGCTAGTTCTTTAAGTTTATGTTTGATACGAGAAATAGGTTTATTATGGTTGTTGTTAAGAGTAAAATGTTCTTTAAAATGTTGAATACGTATATCAACTATGTTCATTACTGAATTAAAAAAAGAGTCCAAAGGTTTTTTGTCAGCTTTTTCCTGTTTTATCCATTTCAAACAGTAAGTACGGAGTGAGTCGTGGATGATATTACGACACTCATTCCAATTAATGATTGACGGGGGACGATATTTAGGTCCTTTACTGAGGAATGATTTTAACTCTCGGTCTTGAACGATGTTAAGATCTCCTGTTATAACATGGGAAATGGGTCCATAAATGTGTTCGGAATTACTGCAATTACATGAAGTAGGTGTATTTTCACTGATATTAACATCTTTACACAATTGGCTATAATTAAACACATATTTCCGGGTAGATTTCTTGTAAATATAACAAATAAGAGGGAGCTCAGTATTATCAAAATATCCAGGAATTTGTTCTTTAACAGAATGGTCGTTAAGAATACCGGCAATATTTACAAAATCAAAACCTTTATTGACATACTTTATTTTAATAAAATGTTTTTTATGATCTTCAGGGCGATCAATTTTGGGAAACAGTTTAGAATAACAATATGCCATTATAATTTGAACGATTTCATACTTAGGACTGCTATATGAAATTGTGTTGCAATCCTCTAAAATTTTATTTAACTTATTAACCGGTAATGAACAGAGCTTTGTTAACAGATAATGTCTGCCGTTGTTTTTGAAATAGAAATTAGGTCCGAAATATTGGTATGATTGGTCCGAAATTTTCTTTATTTGCGATTTTTCTACGACCATGAGAACGGTTTTACGAACAGTTTTAGAAACTATATCCAAAATGTTAACAGAATCGGTTCTTGATATATTACCAATTCCATGATATTATCATTAAGACCGAGAGGGTAGACTGTCTGTAATTTTTTAATCCAATTTAATTCAATTATTTTCCGTGATCGTACAAACTTTGAATGAGATTCACCAGGCTGCTTATTTACTACTTCTAAAGGTTGAACTGTTAAATATTTAATAGGATGATTGTGCTTCTTAAGGTGTTGATAAATGATACTTTTGAATTTATTGGGTCTTTTAAAACGATACAGGTGTTCTTGCGTGCGTTTAGATAAATATCGTCCAGTTTCACCTACGTACTGAATACCGCATCCCGCGGTTTGTTTCATGTGAGTAAATAAATAATACTGTTTGTTTTTCAAGTTATATCAGTTTCAAAATTTAAAGAAAATATGCGACCATTAAACGTGGACCTTACCGTATTGTTGGTGGAAAGACGGGGACATGTAAGTCATTTTTTGGCATGACACTTATCGATAGAAGGGTAACCACGATTTTATTGTTAAAAATGTTAGCGATGGTAGTATTTTTAGATAAGCGATTTTGAAGATTGAGACGTGTAGATACCCTTTGAACGAGTTTAGTATTTAATATTTTTCCATTTCTAAGCTTCATATTTGTTTTTGTTTGTGGATTTTATTAGAAAGGAGCAAAGACTGGCGTCCAGAATATGAACCAGCATACAATCAATTAAATTATGTAAAAACAAGGATTTGTATAGTTACACTATACAAATCCTTGGTAAAATGATAATTCTGTTCGGCTAAAGATGTCAAACGCTATCCGTCATTAATTACTGGAAATATAAAACAAAAAGATAGGGTATATCAGGGTAGCGACTGACATCTGACTAAATAGTAGAATGGGGCTGACAATTGAAATACTACTTTTTGATAAATATTCCTAAAGTAATGAACTAGAGAAGTTCTCGCTCGGACACACACTCCATAATCTAGTATATTATAAGAGCATAAACCTGAAGCACGGGGAGGCACTCTACTGTCTCCACACGGCACTAAAGACAAACTCTGTAAAAAATAAAATTTAGAATGGAAATGGGGAATGTGTCAAAGAGACAACAACCCGACCACAGGACAAACAACAACAGAAGGTCACCAATAGGTCTTCAATGCAGCGAGAAATTCCCGCACCCGGAGGCGTCCTTCAGCTGGCCTCTAAACAAATATATATATATACTAGTTCAGTGATAATGGACGTCATACTAAACTCCAAATTATACACAAGAAACTAAAAGTAACAATATATATACTCCATAAGAATGCCACAGACACGACAGGGAACTGGTCAGCTACAAGTTGTGTCCATTCTTAACCCACTTCTACAGTGGAAGGTGTCTGCAGTGGAAGGTGGAAATCACAAAATCCAACTGACCTGTTGTCATGGTAGTGTACCTTTAATATAACATGAAATCTGTACACCGCTTTTGAATTTGCTATTTCTATTTTTGTTTTGTTGCCCGACAGAGAAGCTATAAGGATACATAGGTTAACTTCAGCATCTCTACTTTGTTTATCTGCAATTCCTGGAAATTGTTTATTGAGAATTTGTCTAAACATGCTCAATTTCTTATACAGAACATGACATTGTGCACTTGAATTTAAATTTTTCTCGAAGTGATTTTAAGGGTTTCCCAAAATGGAAACATGGTTCTTACCATTTCTGTTTATACCAATTTGTTTATCCCCCTTCCAACTCCTTGAAAAAGACTGACAACAGTCCAACAAACTTGCATTGATCTTCTTCAGGTCTTGAAGTTTTAATCTCAAGAGATATTTTGGGTTCCATATACCAAAAAATGGACTTTTTGTTTATTATTCAATGGCAAAAAGCAGGCAACACACACCTTCCTTTGAAGACTCGTATATTTAAATTACCGGGAAATTAAGCTGTACAATGCCTTGTGTTGGCAACAGTAAAATCAAGAGTGTACATGCTGAAATGTCTTGCCTGCTTTACTGATCATGATTGATTATATGTTAAAAGTCGCTACAATAAAGGTTTACTACAAATATCACATAAACTTAACATTATGAATAATCCATGTAAATGATGTACACCTTACAATTATTCCACACACCAAATTTAGTTGACCTATTGCTTCAAGTTTCTTAGAAACAGACAACTGGAAGTCTTTACCATGTTTACATTGACCTATGAACCATGAAATGAGGTCAAGGTCAGATGGATCCTGCCAGACAGATATATACATCTAACAATCATTTCATTCACCAAATATAGTTGACCTTTTGCATATGGTATCCAATTACACTAAAGAAACCCAACATCGACAAATAAACCATGAAAATGAGGTCAAGCTTGGATGATACCTGACAGACAGACAGACATATATAGTTCAACTAATGTTTATAATATCTGAGAAACTTACAAAAACACAAAAAAAGTATTGATTAATAAATCGTGAAAATAAGGTCAATGTCAACTGAAACCTGCCCGTTGGACATGTACACTTTGCAACAATTATTCCATTCACCAAATACAATTGATCTACTACCTACAGTATCTGACAAATGGACCTAGTCACATAACTTTAACCTTGATCACTGATCCATGAAATGATAACAAGGTCAGGTGAAACTGGTCTGACAGACATGGATCTTATATACCAAATATAATTATCTTATTATTCATAATCAGTGAGACATTTACATGATACAGTTTTTTATGCAATCACTGAGCCATGGAAATAAGGTCAAGGACAATGGACATATGACAAACACTTCGTACCACAAGGCATCTATAAACAAGGTATGAAGCATCCACACATCTACGTTCTTAATGTTACTGTCCAAAGTCAGGAACCTGTAATTCAGTGGTTGCTGTTGGTTGCCATCTGCCATATTTGTTTTTAGCAGAAATAAGGCTGTTTGCTATATCTTTTGTAATGACCACACCTTCTATATTTTACCAGACACTATGTGTTTTGCTCATTGTTAAAGACTGTATGGTGACCTATAATTGTTTACATTCTCTTCCTTTTAGTCTCAGGTGGATAGTTGTCTCATTTGTAATCATATTAAATCACCTTAATTTTATATTATCTATTTTAAAATTTTACTTCCAGAATATTGTGCCAACTTTTACTTTCTAATGTAAATATTTTCTTATCTTTCTGGACAAACTATTGTGTTAGAAAATATCTAATATTTAAATTCTTTTATTTTTCATAATCAATGTTGACAGCTAGCTTTCAAAAGTGTCAATGTCATGACCAGTCTGCAGCAAGGTGAACTCTGTGACAAACTGCTGGTTTAACTCTCCATCTAACTGGTTGATAGCTCGGTAGTGTAAAGTCCCTACATTTTCCGGTTGACCTTTTGGATGGTTCATCTCCATTTTAATGAAATCAAGCCAGAGATCTGAAAAAGGTATAAAAGATAATAGTAATAATCTGGAATGATTAATCCCCAACCCCAGTGCGTGGATACAGGAATTTGAATAAACACGAGAATTCTGTCAGTTGTATATTATTATCTTATGTCAGTAAGATACGTCATATAATGCCCCTTCATGTGAAATATATTATTATGGATTCATCTATTCTCTTGGGTACCATTTTTCATGGATCGAGGAAAATTTATATTTTGTAGATATTTGATTTTGTGTGTCACTGCATGTAAAATGTGTTATTGTGGGTACCAATTTTTCAAGCCTCTGTGAATTTTTTTCTTTTTTTGTGGATAATTGATTTTGTGTGCCCCTGCATGTGAAATATATTATTGTGGATTCATCTATTTTGTGGGTCCAAATTTTTATGGATCAAGGAAAATCATATTTTTGTGGACAATTGATTTCGTGGTTTTGCCAAAATCTCATACTAGCCAATAGAAAATTTGTACTTCGTGAACAATTCATGGTTCGCCTATGACCACGAAATCTACAAAAAAAAAGTATCCTATGAATAACAATGAATCTATAGGATATATAACTGTTGTACTTAGATATGTCCTATTTTCGGTGCAAAATATAGTTACCATGCATTTTGTGTCCGGGGATACATGGACACGTATGTATGGCTTCACCAAAAAGAGTACAAATATAAACAGTGTTATATCTATATATAAACATTCAATAATAGTGGATACAGTAACCCAGTGCTGTTTCTTATATAAAACTTAGGATTCAGGCTCACACAGCTGGACACAACGTTATTTCTATATAAAACATATAAAAACTAGTGACTACAGGCGAACACATCTGGACACAGTGCAACTCCTATATAAAAATTATAAAAAAAAAATAGGGGTACAGGTAGACACAACGATATTCCTATATAAAACTTTGAGATATAGGGCGTTATTTCTTTATAAAACTTATAGAAACTAGTGTCTACAGGCGGACACAGCTAAACACAGTGCTATTTCTATATAAAACTTTGAGAAACAGGGGGCTACAGACGGACACAAATGGACACAACGTAATTTCTTTATAAAACTTACAGAATCTAATGGCTACAAGCGGACACAGCTGGACACAACGATATTTATACATAAAACTTCTAGAAACTGGTGGCTACAGGCGGACACAAGTGGACACAGTGCATTTTCTATATAAAACTTAAAGATATAGGAGATACAGGCGGACACAAGTGGATACAGTGTTATTTCTATATAAAAGTTATAGAAACTAGTGGCTACAGGCGGACACAGCTGGACACAGTGCTATTTCTATATATAACTTTAAGAAACAGGGGTTATACAGCCGGACACAAGTGGACACAACGTAATTTCTATGTAAAACTTATAGAATCTGCTGGCTACAGGCGAACACAGCTGGACACAACGATATTTCTATATAAAACTTCTAGAAACTGGTGGCTACAGGCGGACCTAAGTGGACACAGTGCAATTTCTATATAAAACTTAAAGATATAGGGATACAGGCGGACACAGCTGGACACAGGGCAATTTCTATATAAAACTTTAAGAAACAGGGGCTACAGATGGACACAAGCGGACACAACATAATTTATATATAAAACTCATAGAATCTGCTGGCTACAGGCGGACACAGCTGGACACAGTGCAATTTCCTATATAAAACTTATAAAACATTTGGGCTACAGGCGGACACAGCTGGACACAGTGCAATTCCTATATAAAAATTATAAAAAACTAGGGATACGGGCGGACACAAGGTATTTTCTATATAAAACTTATAAAATCTGCTGGCTACAGGCGGACACGGCTGGACACAACGATATTTCTATATAAAACTTCTAGAAACTGGTGGCTACAGGCGGACACAAGTGGACACAGTGCAATTTCTTTATAAAACTTATAAAATCTGCTGGCTACAGGCGGACACAGCTGGACACAACGATATTTCTATATAAAACTTCTGGAAACTGGTGGCTACAGGCAGACACAAGTGGACACAGTGCAATTTCTATATAAAACTTATAAAATCTGCTGGCTACAGGCGGACACAGCTGGACACAACGATATTTCTATATAAAACTTCTAGAAACTGGTAGCTACAGGCAGACACAAGTGGACACAGTGCAATTTCTATATAAAACTTATAAAATCTGCTGGCTACAGGCGGACACAGCTGGACACAACGATATTTCTATATACAACTTCTAGAAACTGGTAGCTACAGGCGGACAAAAGTGGACGTAGCTTCAATGCATATTTTAGCGGCGATCAATGTCTTCCAAATTACTTTATTTTTATCAATAGTACCGCTTAAGTCGATGCTAGGGGCCGTCTTGACCTTGTTGTGGGGTATGAATGATTTGTTCATTGTTGAAGACCCTACATCAACTGTCAAGATGAAGAACAGGAATAAAAGCCCTGTTCATTGATAATTTTCTATGTTTTCTATGTATTGTGTGCGATTTTGTCCCATGTACATTTACTCCATATCCTTTCATTTTCTACAGTGCAATTTCTATATAAAACTTTAAGAAACAGGGGGCTACAAACGGACACAAGTGGACACAACGTAATTTTTATATAAAACTTCTGGAATCTGCTGGCTACAGGCGGACACAGCTGGACACAGTGCAATTCCTATATAAAAATTATAAAAAACTGGAGATACAGGCGGACACAAGTGGACACAACGTAATTTCTATATAAAACTTATAGAATCTGCTGGCTACAGGCGGACACAGCTGGACACAACGATATTTCTAGATAAAACTTCTAGAAACTGGTGGCTACAGGCGGACACAAGTGGACACAACGTAATTTCTATGTAAAACTTAAAGAATCTGCTGGCTACAGGCGGACACAGCTGGACACAGTGCAATTCCTATATAAAAATTATAAAAAAACTGGGGATACAGGCGGACACAAGTGGACACAATGATATTTCTATATAAAACTTCTAGAAACTTATTGGTTACAGGCAGACACAAGAGGACACAGTGCTATTTCTATATAAAACTTATAGAATCTGCTGGCTACAGGTGGACACAGCTGGACACAGTGCTATTTCTTTATAAAACTTTAAGAAACAGGGGGCTACAGACGGACACAAGTGGACACAACATAGTTTCTATATAAAACTAATAGAATCTGCTGGCTACAGGCGGACACAGCTGGACACAGTGCTATTTCTTTATAAAACTTTAAGAAACAGGGGCTACAGAAGGACACAAGTAGACATAACGTAATTTCCACATAAAACAAGGCCGATTCCTACTGGATATTTTTATTAAATTACGTACTATTAATTATTGGGCAAAGCTTGTAACTGGAGAAAAACAGAAACTACCTGTTATTCTATACAATCTTGTTACTGGTAGTTATAATGAAAATATAGCTTGGTGAAAAAATGTAAAATCTGTGCTTGATAATTGTGGACTATCAAATATATGGAACACTAAATATTTTATAAGTAAACACTGGTTGTATGATACTGTTAAATTAAGATTAACTGACCAGTTCAGACAGACATGGTATGCTTCTCTACAGAATTCGCCAAAAGCTCTAAATTATAAATTATTAGAAAATAGTATAAATTTCGAAACCTACTTTGATATTTTATTATCCTTATTGCTAATGAATAACATGTTATTAAAACAATGGTTTTAATCACGTTATACAATATTTTAAGTTGTTTGAATTGTTTCATGTCATTAAATTTAGTTTATCGTTGAGCATTTTACGATTATGAATAAAAAAAATTAAAAAATCACTTTCAATGCATTTTAATAGTTTCTCTTATGATCTTTGCCTGTTATATTCTTGCATGTAGACATATTTTCCGTATCGTACTGCATGTACAGAGTGTGATACGAAAATGATTAAAAAAACTTAATTTTGATTATTAGAAAAATACCCAAATACGATGAATGACAGAAACTGAGAGGAAAACGGTGATAGACATATTTTTCAGAATTTATCTAAATTCCTTCAAGGCTTGTTATATTGGGTCCATATGCATCAAGCTTCTTACGTTAAGATTTGTTCCGAATGAACGGATTTTTATACAAGTCGTCCTACGATAAATTACGATACAAAACAAAATTTGCTTTATGAAAATTAAGGGGAAATGTTGATGAGAAATTCCTTCTTCAAATTTTATTTCCCTTTTCAAACTCGTTCGAGGAATTTATTAATGGACAAGAACGAGCTAATATTCAAAAGTGGAATAAATCTTACTTCATGATATTTGAAATTAGATCGTATTTTTTTTCACAAATCTTTATCTTCATCGCAATAAAGATAAGAGCTTAATATAATAATATTTCAGAATTTCACTCGTTCAAGAAATGTATTACTGGACAAGAATGAGTTTAAATGGATTTTTTTTTTTTTTAATAAAATTAACATATGTAAGCAGGAACATATATATTTACATATTTAGATATACTGTTCCCAGATGTAAGCTGTTTATTAATAATGTTCAACTCTATCAGGAGTTTCTAGAAAATAGGGAAACAACGATTAGACTATGCAAAACACTCTTACTTATGAAGCCTGCTTTGGTATTCTATGCAACAAAAATAGTGATTCTTTTTGTAGATTTAAAACTTTGAACACACAAATGTCTTTTGAAATTGGTAGATGGCAGATTAATCAGAAAGAACATTTTATTTTTATTAAATGTAATTCCAGTGATATTGAGGACGAGTTTCATTATGTTTTAGAATGTTCGGCAATAGGCTAAAGTAGACAAACACTGTTAAAACGGGGTTTGATCCCTAAAGATGCAACATTTTGTAATGAATTCGATCTATTTTTTAACGCTTTCAAATGAAATCAATTGAATGGAAAATTTTCCGACTTTGTGAGGATTTCTCAATTGGCTTCAAAAATTACAAAGTTGAAAAAAAACGAAAAGTTAAATTAACATTTTTGCAAAAACAATACATGTTTATTATTTTTCAAAGGAACCCTTTTTTGTTTTTGTTTACCGAGTTTACTTGTATGTGTTTATTATCCTCACTAATCACATTGACACACCTAATTAATAAAGTTAAAACGATCTAATCAACACGCTAATCGGTATTGAATATGATCATCGGTCGGGGCGCATTGCATTTGCGCCAATTTTTATAATATCCAATCTTTCATTTGCACCACAAGCTTATATTTCATTTGCGCCAAAAAATAAAAACTACATTTGCGCCATTTTACAGGTAATATAGCGGAAAAGTTTAAAATATTCATTGCTTCATCGTGAATAAGATTTTTTTAGAGTATTCAATGTACGCAACTATGTAAGTTCAAACTCAATTTCTAATATAAAACTGAGAGTCACTTAGTGATCACATGTTTTATGTGTCAAGATGGAAATTGTGAATTCTTAAAACAAACAAGCCGTTATTTTTTTCAATTGGATTGTTTCATATATTACATGTTGGGGCTGTTTATATCCAACTATATGGTATGGGTTTTTCTCATTTTTGAAGGCCGTACGGACGTCTACAATTGCTTTCATCCACTTAATTTATACTTTGGTGGATAATTGTCTCATTGGCTATCATACCACATCTCATTTTTATATAGAGGAAATGAGTATTTCTTTATGACCACACATATAGGTTATCCTGTGTACACGAGGACATCCGAGCCCTTGCTAAAAAGTCTTGTTTCAGAACAAACTTTTGGTTTTACTCCAGTGTATAGTGCTTACTTTTAGGTTTTATGATCTCTTTAACTTATAACAGAACTGTGTTTTAACATTATCATGAAAAGTCTCTTATCAGAACGTATCAGTGTATAGTGCCTTCATCATAGTTACGATGATTTCAGGGGAATATGTTGTATTGTGCAATAAAAACAAAGGGTCTAAAAGTTATTATTAAAAGTCTCTTTTGAACAAAACTGTTTCTTATACTATTTACCTGTATCTACCTGTATTATTGGCGCAAATGAAATATGGTTTGTGGCACAAATGAAATGCCAATTGGTGCAAAAGCAAAGCACCGCATAACAAATCCCAAATAACGGCGCGTGCCGATAAAAACATAAATAGCTTCTCAAATATTGAATTGATTTTATCAAAACACAAAATCTAAGATAAAAAATTTAATTATTTATCGAATGTATACCCTTAACGCTCACTAAAACATCTATTACATGTCCTGAGTGCACTCAAGAGGTCCTAAGCGGTTTTAGACGCACCGCAAAAATATTGCTTTTTTTGCAGATATAGAACTTTGAACACAAAATCCATATCGAAATTGGTAGATGGCAAAATATTCAGAGAGAAAATCGTATTTGTACTTAGTGTAATTCGGTGATATTGGCAATGAGTTCCATTACATTTTAGAATGTTCGGCAATAGACATAAGTAGACAAATGCTACTAAAGCATCATTTTGTAAACAGACCAAATATTTAAAAATGTCAGGATCTAATGAATATCAACAACCCGTATGAACTAAACAAGCTGTGCAAGTTTATAAGAATATAATTATTAAATGCTTAGAAGCTCCTGGGTAACCACTGTATGTCTCTACTTTTACATTTGTATTTAAAATCTATACTGTATGCATTTTATTTTATGTGTATATGTCTCTATATAATTGTACTTTGGTAAACGAGAATAAATATATATATATATATATGTATATTGAAGCTGTCTGGATATCCTGGATATTGACTTGTTGATTGTCAAAACAAATACCGTACTATAATGCCTTAGGGTTTAGGCTTTTAATGATCTTAAATGACTGCATCCTTTGATCTGCCGACAAAGTACATATACTTTGAAAATTGAGACTGGAAGGAATGAAGGTCTTTAAGTTGAAAATAGAATTTGTTATAACAGCACTTGTAATGAAAATCTTTTAATTGAAGATGAAAACATGTATTGATGAATTGTCCAGTGTATGAAGATTTGCGTTGTTATTTGTTTTATCAAGGATTTGTATAGTGACACTATACAAATCCTTGGTTTTATCAAGCATCTCTATTTAATGTCAATTTTATGCATTTGTCTGATGACGATTAATTTATATTTTTATTCACAGATGAAAATATGTACTTTTATACTGCCAAAATCTGCAATGGCATTTTATTGAAAAGAAGATGTATTTTATATTGCTAAATTTAGTGTCAATAAATTAAAAGAACAAAAAATAAAAAATAAATAAATACCCTTTGCCGAGGATTTTTATAGTGAAAATATTACAATTAAATCAGCCTAGACACATAAATATCAGAACTTTAAAACATTTCAGATAGAAAGTCAGCATTGTAGATTTGGATAAAAACTTGAAATGGAAAATTCTCGAGGCTGTTTTTGGGCATATAATTCTAAAATCATATACATTAATTACATTTCTAAAATTTTCTATAAAAAAATGGAAACAAGATTTATTTTAAAACTAAATGTAAATTATGTTGTATTTATTTTATCATAATTTTCAAAGGAAACAAGCTATTTTTTACTTCCTGTATAAATTCACTTGTTTTTTTTCTTCAGAAATTAAGGATTAATTAATTTACCACCCTCCCCTTTCTTTTCGGACCCTCTGTGTTTTCTCAATAATCTATAGACTAATAAGACCTTAACAGTGCGTGTAGTGAATCCTTTTAAAGAAACATCTACCTGCTCAAACTCAAATCATGGATAGTTGTATGTCACAACTTGACAATTTAATTCAGTTTGACGTACAGCTCCGTGAACTTATACCCTGAGAACCGGTATATCAATGTTCAAGATATACTGAACCATATCCAAATGAATATGGTTTCATCTTTAAGGCATAAACACACATAAAAATTGGGAATGCATAAAAAAATAGGAAGACTTCAGTGGTAGAAATACACTGTTAAATTCACACTATATGAAAAAGGCTATCATAAAGCTCCCGCTGCATGAGGAATATCGGGAAGAAATGTCACAGTCGCCTGAAGATTTCATAGTAAGTTATAAGCGAAAAATGGGGAAATAAAATATTTTTAGTAGTATTAAATAGTAATATATTTCTTCATATAGTATTATACTATATAATACTACTAAAAATATTTGATTTTCCCATTTTTCGCTATAATTATGAAATCTTCAGGCGACTGTGAAACGTCTAATAAGCCTACATCTGATAATTATCAAGGAATCAGATCATTGTTTCTATAGTTCTATATCTTTTATTTTTTTACCATTTCACTCTATTCTTTATTCTTCTGCCAATTGATCTGTATTATAATTGTCCTAAGTAATGTATGTAATATTTGCCACTGGACGTTAAGCAACAAACTATCACCTCTTTTTCTGTTATTCATATTCATTTATATTTATTGGTCCAATCATTCTCTTTTCTTTAAACCCCATCAGAGACATATATTATATGTATCTGACCCCATTCATATCTTCATAAATGGTGACCCATTCCTAGCCTAATACATGTTTGTAAATGGTAATTGAAACAGGAAAAATATACCGTTATATATCACTGTATTCTTGGACTAATAGATAAACCATAGATATAATGGTTCCTGTATCTATGGATAAACGTACTAGTTCCAGATTAGGTCTAATAACATACAATTACGTTTTATTAATGATTATATATTAGACAATGACAACCAAATATTCTTTTTTTGTGGAAAGAGGGGGGGCAGTTTTTTAAACAATTTATTGGTGTCCTTTGAAAATAGGAGTGAAAAGAAAATACGACAGTTAGTTTAAAAGAAAGTCTTATTTGAAAAAAAAGTTTGTTGTTGAATGCCCCTCTTGAATAAAGTCACAAAAAATAATTTTGAAATAAAAATCACAAAAATGGTAATACCATATATCGATAGTATCTTTCTTGGCACTGTACAAATCTCTTTCCTGATCAGAAGATTTCACCTGTTAATCGATCTTAATCTATGATATTGTATTAAAAACCAATAAAAATATTCGTTCTTTTCAAATCAACATAGTTTACATCAAATCTTTAAAAAGAGACATTACACACATGTGTCAATATTTACACACCCACCAATAAGTTGTCATAAATCACACATGTTGAAGCTGGGGTTAATTAACCGGCCAGTTAAGAAGTCAATTAAAGCACGTGCCCCCTGTGCCCCCGGTAAATCCGCCACTGATATAATATATATTCTTACTTTGGAATAGTTGCATTGTCATTCGATTTTATTATCAATAGTAGGCCCAAATTAAAAGTCGTCTCTTTACATTTGGATGTACGCTGGATTACTATAACAATCGATTTTGCATGCGCCTGCGCAATGCGAATTTAAAGTACAATACAGTAAAAGTTGCAAGATTTTTGTCAACGCAAGTGTGTCCTTAATTTTACATACTTCACATAAGGGTATACAATTGTATAGACGATTAATTAACTCTTTTTCTTGAATTACACAGGAATTATTTGAATATTAAATATTGGTATTGATGTTCTAGATGGATGTGTCCGGTGCCTACACAACTGCAAATACGATGATTAACTGTATAATTTGCGTTTAAGAAAATTGTATCTGATTGAAATTTACATTTGTGTTATTTTACATTAGAACACGGTCATTTGTATTAAATTTAGCCTTTAAACTGAATTATTATATTCAATATTTATAATTTATCGTTGTGTCCGTGTGTCCGGCTACAAAATGCATGTCAATAACTATATTTTGCACAGGAACCTTGCCACTAATGGTTGTACTAGATAAACAATTTCTTCCTTAAAAACTGTAAGAGACCAGTTACAAAACCTGCACCTACATGGAAAATTTCTTAGATTTAATATCTGGTAATTAAGTACAAAGTTGAAGAAGATCAAAATCAGTTACATTTGCACATCTCTGATTACCAAAATAAAATGGTTCTACATTTTAAACAATGAGAAAAGTTTCAGAAAGACTTGCCATATATCCCATGTATGGACAAACAGAAGGACAGAATGATAGGTTATAGTAATACCAGTGTTCTCCCCAGAAATTTTGGATAGCATCACATTTGGCGTAAAAAAAACTATTTTTTTCAATGTCATTTGTCGCGTCATGCGATGCTCTATTTCCTTTATGTTATATGTTTATATTGTTCAAATCATAACTGAGAATACAATTAAACTATACCCATGATAACAGTTGTTTCAATTTATGTTTTCTATATCCATTTATAGTTATTTTTTCCTCTTGGGCCAAATATAAATAAATGTGTGGTTCCAGTTACCCTACCTACCCAACTAAAGAATGAGTGAATGAATGAATTTTATATAAAAAGGGAAGAGAAAGTATCATATAGCAATAAAATTTCAATTTTTTCTTTGTCATGACTATGAAATTCATTGTTTCATGGTACTCAATGAATTAGTCCCAGTTGCTTCTTTATATCAAAATGATATATATTTTTAACAAAAGTTAAGCTACTTTAATCAGTATATTGAAACAATTCATTTTCAAAAAGAATACATTTAGTAAGAAGTTCTAACAATTACTCAGTTAATGCGTTTGAAATGCGTAGTTTTCTCTTTTGAGATAATTTTTTCTGTCAGCTGTACCATTTGTGCATCTGTAGTCATTATCGTAAAATGCCGATTTTATCATATCTGGCCCGGTTCGATCCGTAGTTTACACAAATATTTCAATGTCGGCCGAAGGAAAATTTACGAAAATAAACAATGTTTGACAAGAGATTGGGAATGCATATGACGTTTTTAATGCATTAAAGGGATGAAACATTAACTAAAGCCAATTATGATCACTTTCAAAATAAGTATCAAACTTATTTAGCTCAAAATCGAAATGTTTTACATACGGTCTTGATTGACAAGTAGTACCGGAAGGGAGAGAAAGTAATTTTTTGAAAGTAGTAAAAACATACGACCAAACCTCTTTTCTAAAGAGATAAATCGTTTGTATCTTTGAATTTTCATTATGCAAACGTAGATTTCGAATTGTTTTATGATTTTCTGATTACATTTTCTGCATGTCGAAATTTGCGGTTGGACCACGTGGTATAAGTCATGTCACAAGTGTCAGCTTGGGGTATTCGTATCCAAACAGTTATCACCCAAAGGGCAATTAACACCTATTTAATCACTCTAAATTGTCTCTAGTGTCCGACTTGCAGGGATTACAATTAAAGGTGATATAATTTTATGATCACAAGCGGTAATTAGATGAAAGTTCAAAATTTCGGACATGGTTTTACGATAGAGACAAGAAAAATAGCATCCTCAAAATAATTATAGCGTCGCGGAAATTATTATAGCATCACGGGAAAAAAATATAGCGTCGCGGCACCGCGACGCTAAAACGGCCTGGGGAGAACACTGGTAATACTTCCCACATTGACTTTTTAGAATTCAGCATTAAACAACAGTAGCTTGTTTATGGTATAAATGTCACCACGAGTTATTAGTTTAATAAATTATTACAAAAATGAGAAAGGATGATAGCAACACACAATGATGAAAATGAAATAAAGAAAATAACCAAAACTGTTGTACTTTATGAAACCTCAAACAAAGAGATGATGGGTACACATCAATGTGACAGCAATACGAAGACACAATTAACCAGAAAACATCTAGATGTCTCTACAATTTCAAATGACATAATTTGATTTTGAGTTATTTCCCTTGGCTGCCATTTTGGAGGGATAAACATTTGATTTTCTTATTTGACAGACTAAAACACACATGCACTACAAGCAATAAAATTGAGAATGGAAATGGGGAATATGTAAAAGAGACAACAACCCGACCAAAGAGCAGACAATAGCCGAAGGCCACCAATGGGTCTTCAATGCAGCGAGAAAATCCTGCACCCGGAGGTGGTCCTCAGCTGGCCCCTAAATAAAATTATGTACTGGTTCAGTGAAAATGGACGTCACACTAAACTCCAAAACATATAAATGAACTAAAATTAAAAAAAACATACAAGACTAACAAAGGCCAGAGGCTCCTTTGATAAGAGATGCTTACTAGATCATTGTGATGAATTAAGCAAGGTTAAAAGAAATACAAATTGTTCAGAAAAAACTTTTTCTTAACATATTGAATTCGGCTGATTTATGAAGAAATTTGTGCACTTAGACCTCCAACATGGCAACCAAAGGGAAGTAAATCTTGCCTAAATTGTGTCAATCAAAACCTATCTATAGACAACATATCAAATTCTTACATGTTCTAACATATACATGTAGGTGTTGTGTTTGTATTTTACTCATTATGTAAACTTGAGGCCACTTGATCAAATATAAACACTATAATGTCATGGTATTGACTCCAGTTATATTTACTCTCTGATTTAAAGAACAAATTAAATGAGAACAATTAATGGCGCAAACCTTGTTCATACATATATTTGAAATTTAACCAAACATCTTCTTACAAGCTGTTTATACATTTGTATCTGATATGTAGGATTTTTTTTACTATACAAACTAGATCTGGTTACCTGCACTACTGTTCCCAAACTCCATTGTGGCATCTTCATATGCTCTTCTTAATAGTTTAATCTTTGAGGAGGCCTGCAGGAGAACAAAAAAATCAATACTATATATCATGTATATTGTGGTAAAGTTAAAAAAAAAAAAAGCATAAAGAATACTGAGTGAAAATGAATCAAAGGTGTATGGTTTATATGTCAACGAGACGGTAAAACATAAAAAATATCCAATAAATATCTAAAAGGCAAAATACAGTCTTCAACAATAGAAACACTTTTACAGCCCATGTATGAAACACAAATGTAACAAATCTTATAAAATACAGCATATGGGCAAGTCATTTCCTTCTGAATATCATCCTGAACATGCATGAAATATTTGCCACTGGATGTTAACCAATCAATAATCAATCAATCCGTTTCAATATCTTTCTGATTCGTTTATAATTTGAAAATAAAAAACAAATTCAACAATCTTGAACTCATTTGCAAACAGGTGTTCATAGTTTTTTTGAAACATAACTTTTATGAATTTGTAGTTTTAACATTAACTTTTATTTTTTTTAGTTGACAGAAGTTACTATATAGGTATACAGTAATACTATCATGTAAAAAAAAATGATCTAACATCATATGAAACTTAACATGTATTTCTCGATCATTGGTGAAAAGGTCACAAAAATAATGAGAAAAAATGAATACATGTGGGGGAAGTTAAAAAAATAAAATAAAATGACTTTGGTCCACATATTGTCTACTTTTGACTAACAACCCCATCCTATGTTTTTTCTTCATCAACACAAACAATTCTTAAATTTAAAGACTTGCTTTGCTGTATAGTGTTATCATTATAATTAAATCTTGCTGGAGAAATATTTTCTCAATTATACTTTAAATAATATATTTTTATTAAAAAATAAATACTGTAATTGTTTAATGTAAGCATGAAATCTAATTTTGATTAAATCTCCCTAGAATATACCAGATATCATGGCTTTCCAAGGATCAGCCTAGAATATACCAGATATCATGGCTTTCCAAGGATCAGCCTAGAATATACCAGATATCATGGCTTTCCAAGGATCACCCTAGAATATACCAGATATCATGGCTTTCCAAGGTTGTTTTTGTTATTGTTTTTGAAATAATGAAAAGTTCTGTAAAAAATTTAACCACAATTTTGACCAGAACAGTCTAATAAAACAAGTGTCAAGTACTTAATCATTTCCTTTTGAGGTCAATTTTGTGTATGAACAAAAGATACCGACCCAGAAGGAAAGTATTCAATTCAAAAAGATTAAATGATGGATGTAAATGGATTATGTAACCCTTTACAGAGAGTCATCTATTTTCAAGGGTACTGTTTATGGATTGGGGAAAAATTGTTTTTTTGTGGATATTTGATTTCGTGGTTTTGCCAAAGTCTGCATCCAAGCTTATAGAAATTCTGTACCTTGCTGAACATTTAAATGTATAGTTTACCTTTAACCATGAAATCCACAAAAATTGATATCCCAGAAATAATAATGAACCAACAGTAAGTCACTTGATGGTTGTGCTAATATAACGCTATTTGCTGCATTGAAACTGAAAACTTCATTTGGTTTTATCAAGATTAAATTTGAATTATCTCCCTTTGTATAAAATAAGATGTGGTTCATTGCTAATAGGATAAGTATTAACCACTTACAACTGATGTAGATGTAAGCAAATAGACTCCATTGTATGGCCTCCAATAATGAGTAAAACCCATACCATATAGGGTATGTCACTTGATAGTTGTTCCAATATAACACTATTTGCTGCCTTGTAACAGAAAACTTCATTTGGTTTTATCAAGATTAAATTAGAATTACCTCCCTTTGTATAAAATATGATGTGGTATCATAGCCAATAGGATAACTTTTCACCGGTGACCAAATTACATAAAAGTAAGCAACAAGAAGTCATTATAAGGCCTTCAACAATGAGTAAAACCAATATCATATAGTCAGCCTCCAAAGGCACCAACATGACAAAATCTGCAACAATTCAAACAAGAAAACCATCACAAGCTTATTTCTGAGAGAAAACTTTTATGATATGATATAAGGAAATGTAAATAGACAAGTCCATTCTACCCACATATGTATATCAGGATCTAACAAAAGACCATGTTTCATATAGATATGATAAAACATGTAGGAGTTGTGATGACAAGGTTGGTGCTAGACAAGGCCAAAATTTCTTAGGTGAAAGGGATATATTTTTGGAAACATGGACAGACAAAAAAATCTTACCATCATGCACATCTGCATACTACAATCTACAAATTTACTTATTTGCATGTAGATATACTAAACCCTGTAGGAAGAGTTGTGATGACAAGGTTGTTTTTAAAAAGGCTAAAAGTTTCTATTGTGAAAAGGGCATAATTCTTCATAAACTTGACAGAATAAAAAATCATAAACTTATGCAGATCTACATATTAAGAGCTAACGAATGGAATGTACTTAGTTTCATGTAGATATGATAAACCATGTATGAGAATAGATATAGGAAGATGTGGTATGAGTGCCAATGAGACAACTCTCCATCCAAGTAACAATTTATAAAAGTAAACCATTATAGGTCAAGGTACGGCCTCCAACACGGAGCATTGGCTCACACTGAACAGCAAGCTATATATATAAGAGCCCCAAAAATTACTAGTGTAAAACCAATCAAAAGGTAAAACCAAGTCTAATCTATATAAAAACAAGAAACACGTATGAACTACATAAACAGACGACAACTACTGTACATCAGATTCCTGACTTGGGACAGGTGCAAACATTTGCAGCGGGATTAAACGTTTTAATGGTACCAAACCTTCTCCCTTTTCTGAAACAATAGTATAACATCACATCATAGAAAGACACACTATAAAATATCAATCAAAAAACGTAAATTAACACACAATGAACGAATAAATTTGATCTGTGATACCTGAATGCAAATACATAGTTATAAAAATCATAAGGGATAAATAAGTTAAGACAACAAAGTCGCTTCAGAAAAAGGTAAAAATTTTAAGGTGAAAGGAGCATTATACTGGATACAGTGGATTCATTTATTTTCATGGGTTTCAATTTTCTTGGATTATAAGGACAAATTGTATTTTTCGTGAATATTGAATTTCCTGGTTTTGCTAAAGTCAGCATATATAGTATGGTTGCCTATAATAGCTTACATCCACTTCATTTGTACTTTGGTGGATTTAAGTTGTCTCATTGGCAATCATACCACATCTCCTTATTTTTTATATACGGTATACAAGCCTATAGAAAAAATTCCTACTTCAATAGATATAGGAAGATGTGGTGTGAGTGCCAATGAGACAACTCTCCATCCAAATAACAATTTATAAAAATAAACCATTATAGGTCAATGTACGGCCTTCAACACAGAGCCTTGGCTCACACCGAACAACAAGCTATAAAGGGCCCCAAAATTACTAGTGTAAAACCATTCAAACGGGAAAACCAACGGTCTAGTCTATATAAAAAACGAGAAACGAGAAAGACGTATAAATTACATAAACAAACAACAACTACTGTACATCAGATTCCTGACTTAGGACAGGTGCAAACATTTGCAGCGGGATTAAACGTTTTAATGGTATCAAACCTTCTCCCTTTTTCTGAAACAATAGTATAACATCACAACATAGAAAAACACACGATAAAATATCAATTGGAAGGCTTAACTCAATCAAAATGAATATTTAAATTCCTTGTTTCACATGTACCCATGCAATCCACAAACATTGGTATCCTACAATTAATATTAGTTACATAGTGTGTTAGTGACCTAATACGATATATACGGGGTTAGTAAATTCCATATGGGGTGAGAGCGATGCTCGAACCCCATATGGAATTTACTGACCCTGTATATCGTATTAGGTCACTAACACACTATGTAACGAATTTATCTTACCAACTATCTTTATGTGTTGCATTTAGACTAGAGTTGTCTCATTTGCAATCATACTACATCTTCTTATTTTTATACTAAAGTGTTCAAGTGTTCAATTTTAAGAACCTAATTCCATCGGTCTGCACACAAAAAATAATGTCAACAATAACAATTTATTATCAACAACCTTGATATAACGATATTAAACAGAACTTTCAATACATTTAAACAATCAAATAGTGCCAAAGTCGTAACTCCACTACTGACCCTGTATTGAAATAAGCCTCGCCTCCCTACTAACCTAATATGGAATATACATGGTCTCCACGCGGACGCTTTTAACCAATCATATTCCTAGAAATGTGTAGGAGGTAAGATAATAATGAATCCACAGTAAAATATTTGATACTATATCTGCCCTTGAATTTTACTAGATAATATTTTTGTTCGCTTTGGAGATTCCGTATATCGTCAGGTTATCGAATTCCAATGGGGACTAACTGTGCACCACTTATTGCGGACCTGTTTTGTATTGCTATGAGTTACAATTTATGACTAAAATCAGCAAAGACCCATCGAAACAACATCTGATACAAAATTTAATAATACTTTTAGATATTTGGATGATATATTGGCTCTCAATAATGACGACTTCAGTATGTATACTAAAGAAATTTATCCTGTTGAACTTACTTTAAATAAAGCTAATACTAACAATGACCACTGCCCTTTCCTCGATCTTGATATCTATATCATTAACGGAAAGCTTAATACAAAAATTTATGATAAAAGAGATGATTTTCATTTCCTATCGTTAATTATCCATTTTTAGATGGTGACGTTCCTTGTCACCATCTTACGGTGTTTATATATCTCAACTTGTACGATTCGCCGTGTATGTAACAACGTTTCAGATTTTAACGAAAGAAATTTATGTATTACAGAAAATTATTACACCAGGGTTTTCGATATCACAAACTAGTCAAAACATTTACTAAATTTTATCATCGGTACAAGGACATCATTCGTAAATATAGCTCAACATGCAGACTTCTTATACGTTCAGGTATTTCACATCCAATCTTTTATGGTAATATTCTTTATAAAGCACTCAAATGTCAGTATTCACCTCAGAAGCTAACAAAACCTTTAAATAGACTTATTAAGAAGGGATATAGTTACGATACTGTTGTCAGGTCATTAAAGATTGCATATTTTGGCTTTAATATTGATTCACTTATAGGGTCTTTGCATCGGAACTAAACACATTTATTTAAAACCAGTTGTTGGCATGACACGGGTTATGCTCTTCTCATATATTTTATGATGGTATGATACTAAACCCTAACGGGAGGATTGTGCCTGATATTCATATGATGAAGACATAATCTTTCAATCAGTTTAATTGAGGTCTGGAGCTGGCATGTCAGTTAACTGCTAGTAGTCTGTTGTTATTTATGTATTATTGTCATTTTGTTTATTTTCTTTTGTTACATCTTCTGACATCGGACTCGGACTTCTCTTTAACTGACTTTTAATGTGCGTATTGTTATCGTTTACTTTTCTACATTGGCTAGAGGTATAGGGGAGGTTGAGATCTCATAAACATGTTTAACCCGCCGCATTTTGCGCCTGTCCCAAGTCAGGAGCCTCTGGCCTTTGTTAGTCTTGTATTATTTTTACTTTTAGTTTCTTGTGTATAATTTGGAGTTTAGTATGACGTCCATTATCACTGAACTAGTATATATATTTGTTTAGGGGCCAGCTTAAGGACGCCTCCGGTGCGGGAATTTCGCTGCATTGAAGACCTATTGGTGACCTTCTGTTGTTGTCTGTTCTGTGGTCGGGTTGTTGTCTCTTTGACACATTCCCATTTCCATTCTCAATTTCACATGGTGGAGGGGCCTGATGGGGGGTCTCATCAGGATTCACGAGTTGATTTTTTTGTCAATCACGATTCACAGAAAATAAATTTCCATGATCACGGATCACGAAAATATAAAAAAAAAAATCTGTAGAAAAACGTATCACGATAGCGAAAATGCGCCGATCACGAAGAAGGAAAATAACCCATCAGGCCCCTCATGGTGATGTTTGTATATCATGATCAATAATTCTACTAAGTTTGAAGTGAATCAAATAATGGATAAAGAAGTACTTTGACAGACAGACCGAGGGACAGACAAGCTGACTCCTATATACCCCTCTAAACTTTATTTGCCAGGGGTAAAAATTTGAATCAGAACTTAGACAAAAACAAATTATAATTTACTTTGTCAAAAACTGTACTTTTACCTTTCTTTCACAATATTGCAACCCACTATGCAAATTAACCAAATAAACAGAAAAATAACTGGTGTTAAAATAAACTTTAAATGTCAAATTTCCCTGTTCTTCTTGGGAGATAACACTTTTAATTCTTTTTTCCTTTGTGATACACAGATTAAAAATTCTAGTCTTTTATGGTTATGCATCGTTTCAGTATAAAAACTGACAACAATTATTAAACCCGTACAGAATACTCCTCAAATTTCAAAGTAGAGCTCAGTCTTGGTGCATTTAAATAATTGAAAGTATAAATCCAGACATAAAGTTAATCCGAACTCAAATTTCATGCTTTCTTGTCAAAATAAAGCAGATTATATCTACAAAATGAGATGAAGTCTTTGTCAGCATTGGCAGTTTGCTGATAAATGCTTTAACATACCCATTAATCTATTCTGTGATATTTATTGAAAAATGTCTATAAATTCAATGAATGGTGAAAAATTGACTTTTTTTTATCAACTAACTTCAGATATATTGCAACTGCTTGGCAGGTCAAGTGGAAAATTTCCAACCTTTGGTGTTATCATTGCTGTTTTTCATATGTAGATATTACACCTGAGCGATCTTGGCATCCCATAATCCAATTTTCCTACTGATAACTCGTTATTTGAAATATCCGATTTTTAAGGACTATAAGAACTGTTTGAAGATAGCTGTAATGCTATTATTTTGTTTGATAAGTTTTAATTCGGATCATTTCAACTGAAAATTATTTGATTGAAATCAAAGCTTAAAAGGAAATGTTGTTTATAACATGCAAAAGTTTTAAGAATGAGGTTTAAATGATAAGAAATATATTTTATCAAGTTATAGAATAAGGTTTAGCCAATTTTTGCTGTATTGTTTAGGCCAAAGAGATATCTGTATTTGTTTTTATAAGAGCCAACAGCACATGATAACATACTGGAATTTGAATATTTAGAAAATTGGTGGGGATGGCTGACCTTTGATAGTAAAGTTAATTATGTGAGGTCAGGATGGAAAAAAGGGAAAAAAAGGGGGGGGGGGGGTTGTCATTTTTGTATTCTTTAATTTTTGGGCCATTTTTGTCTATTCATTATTTTCTTTGCCAAATTTTCTCTATTCTTAAAGGGGCATTAACTGTCAAATTCATGTTCATCGATATGACCCAATTCTGATATTTTATTTATAACAAACTGAAACGTATGTATCCAATTTACAACAAGAGGCTGTCAGAGTGACAGCAAACCTGATTTTCCTGCAGAGGTCGAACCCTGAACAGTTGAGCAAGTATGGACACTACATTTAAGCTTAAAACAGCTCTGAATTTGGATTGTGATTGAATATTTAACACAGCATAGGTTTGTGACACAAAATGAATGTGGTCAAAGAACTGAAATATTTGAAACTGGACATTTACCTATTATGGTCCAATATCCAAAATCTAAGTACATATTAGAATCAGCATATCAAAGAAACCCAATAATTCAATTTTTGATGAAATCAGACAAAAGTTTAATTTAGGACCCTTTGGACCTCAATGTGGACCAATTTGATAAAGGAGCCCACAATCCAAAATCTCTCAATACATGGTTAGATTCAGCATTTCAAAGAACCCCATAAATTCAATTTTTGTTGAATCAAACAAAGTTTAATTCTGGACCCTGATTTGGACCAACTTGAAAACTGGGCCCAAAAATCTAATATTTAAATACAGGTTTAGATTCAGCATTTGAAAGAACCCTATATATATTTAATTTATGTTAAAATGAAACACAGGTTAAGTTTATCCATAATATTTTCTGTGCAAAGGGAAATAACTCAAACTGGATAAAATTTTTCTAAAATAAGATATGATGCAATTTATCAAATTATAATCAATAATATAATAACAACAACCAGTGATGACTAAGTTCTCTAAAATTAGATATGATTTAACACTCAAACATTGTTAGAATCAGCATATCAAAGAACCAAAGAATTCAATTTTTGATGAAATTAAACAAAAGTTTAATTTAGGACCCTTTGGACCTCAATCTTATTAATAATGAAAAGAAATACCGGTTCAGATTAAGCATTTCAAAGAACCCTATATTTATTCAATTTATGTTGAAATTAAACACAATTTAATTTTGGACCCCGATTTGGACCAACTTGAAAACTGGGCCAAAAATCAGAAATCTAAATATATGTTTATTAATAGACAATATAAGCTTAGTTTTTAAAGGAGTTCACTTCACCAAAAAAAAAAATGTATAGCATTCAGAAAATTAGTTTTTACAGAATAACAAACAAACTTGCCACAAAATTCTTCAAACAATTTACCAAAGAAAAGAAGAAAAAAATCCAAAATCTTATTTATCATTACATTATAATACAATGTCTTTTCAAAATCTATAAAACTTATCAGTAACAAGAAATAATTGTAACAGGATGCTGTTACGAAGTCTCCCAAACAAAGCTCCAATAATTCGTCATTCCCATGGTCCCCTGACATTGGGCAAAGTCCAGTACAAATTGGTTTGTGATATGCATAAGTGACGCCTATGGATTGACCCTGTTTGTCATTCAAATCTTCTTGAAATGACGAACACGAATATATATGGTTGTTTAGGGGTGGAGATCTCGACCGTTTACAACTTCTCAAAAGGAATATATATGGTTGTTTAGGGGTGGAGATCTCGACCGTTTACAACTTCTCAAAAGGGGGGGGGATGTGATCCCCAGGGGACTTGCCCTTTATTTCATATGATTTGTTTTTTTGTCCCATATAAGAATATATATGGTTTAGGGGTGGGGATCTCGACCGTTTACAAGTTCTTAAACAGGAGGGGGTGAAAGTGACCCCAGGGGACTCGCCATTTATTTCATTTGATTTGTTTTATTGTCCCATACAAGAATATATATGGTTTCGGGGTGGGGATCTCGAACGTTTACAAGTTCTTAAACAGGAGGGGGTGGGGGTGACCCCAGGGGACTCGCCTTTTAGTTCATTTGATTTTTTTATTGTCCCATACAAGAATATATATGGTTTCAGGGTGGGGATCTTGACAATTTACAAGTTTTCCAAAAGAAGGGGGGGGGGGGGTGAACCCAGGGACTCCCCCAATATTTCATTTGATTTGTTTTATTGTCCCATGCAAGAATATATATGGTTTAGGGGTGGGGATCAAGACCGTTTACAAGATAAAAGCACATTCTCAAATTCAAGGGGGGAGGGGGTAAGAATATATATGGTTTAGGGAGACTTAATTATCTACAAAATGTCTAATAATGAACAGTAAATTACAAACTTCATTTATACAGTCCTTCTACACTGTGTAGAACGCTACATGCGGGGTGTCGGCTATGTTTGACACGAGGTGGCGGTTTCAAAGCGGAGAAAAAACAATCAAGGTAAGTTCAAGTGTCAAAATTTCATTTTTGAGAATGGTTAGTACCAAATAATGTATTGCACGGAAGGAACCAAACCAAAATCTATTTCCAGCAAGCAGAAGCAGACATTTGCAGTGCTCTCTTTTCTCAAACACCTCTCCCTAGTTTTCCGTGTTGCAGATTTTGATGCTTCATATGCATGTTTCAGGATAAAAAACTACTTTTGACGAATTTTCCCGTATGATTTATATAAAAATGAATTCCTACCATGGAATTTAACCAGATGCCAGCTTCCTAGTTAAAATTTATTGGTTTTAAAACTAATTTTTCATCAAAATATAATGTGTCGCTCAGGGTGTCAGATTTTGCGTCTCAAGGGGTAGAAGAAATTATTAAAGAAAAGAATAACATTGCATTTTATTCAGCCTTTATCTGATACTTTGTAAATCAAACACACCTATTCTGTTATGATGACAAATAACAAACTTAAGGCATTTCATTTGGCCCTTATTTTAGTCTTTTAAGTAATGTGCATTTTTAATCTTTGAATAGAGAAAAAGCCTCAAAGTAAACAAATAATGGAATATCGAGAGAGGTAATATGTTATTTGTTATTGTTTTATATGTTTTAAGCATAAAACTGTTGAATAACACACGTATGTACGCAAAAAGGTGTACACTATTCATTATTATTTTCCAAATAAAGTTGCACAGGAAAGAAATTCAAGTTAATGTTATAAACAGATCAATATTCTATCTTTCCGTGACTTTTTTTAAGTTGTATATGAAAACGTATATTCGAGATCGCAAATAATTTGCACACATCTCTTTTAGCTCAATGCTATAATTTATGTATGAATAATTTTGACAGTTAGCACAAGTATTAGAATATGCAGTCACATTTCACATTCAAAGACTATAGAAACAGATTTATGACAGAACAATCTATCTTTAAACTTTTTTTTGTTTACTTTGAGGTTTTTTTTTCTATTTAAAGATTTAAAATGCACATTACTTAAAAAAAGACTAAAATAAGGACCAAATGCAATACCATAAGTTTGTTATTTGTCATCATAACAGAGTAGGTGTGTTTGAATTACAAAGTATCAGATAAAGGCCGAACATCATGCAAATCTATTCTTTTTGTCGAGCCTTCGACTTTAGTCGAAAAAGCGAGACATAGCGATCCTACATTCCGTCGGCGTCGTCGGTGGCGTCCACAAATATTCACTCTGTGGTTCAAGTTTTTGAGATTTTAATAACTTTCTTAAACCATCCTGGATTTCTACCAAACTTGGACAGAAGCTTGTTTATGATCATAAGATAGTACCCAGAAGTAAATTTTGTCAAAATAAAATTCCATTTTTCCGTATTTTACTTGTAAATGGACTTAGTTTTTCTGCCGGAAATATTACATTCACTCTGTGGTTAAAGTTTTAAAATTTTAATAACTTTTTATACTATCCTGGGTTTGTACCAAACTTGGACAGAAGCTTGTTTATGATCATAAGATAGTATCCAGAAGTAAATTTTGTAAAAAAATAAATCCAGTTTTTCCTTATTTTACTTTTAAATGGACTTAGATTTTCTGCTAGGAAACTAACACATTCACTCTGTGGTTAAAGTTTTAAAATTTTAATAACTTTCTTATACTATTTTGGTTTGTACCAAACTTGAACAGAAGCTTGTTTATGATCAAAAGCTAGTATCTAGAAGGAAATTTTGTAAAAATAAATCCATTTTTTCCGTATTTTACTTTTAAATGGACTTAGATTTTCTGCCAGGAAACAACACATTTACTCTGTGGTTAAACTTTTTAAAATTTTAATAACTTTCTTATACTATTTTGGATTTGTACCAAACTTGGACAGAAGCTTGTTTATGATCAAAAGCTAGTATCTAGAAGGAAATTTTGTTTTCTTCCTGTTAAGATTACATTCAGTCTGCAGTTAAAGTTTTTAAACATTTATTAGATACATAAACTATCCTAGATTTTTACCAAACTTGGACAGAAGCTTCTTACAATCAAAAGATAGTATCAAGAGGAATATTTTTATTGATTTACTTCCTCATTTTTGTTGAGCTTACGATTAACAGAAAAAGTAGGCGAGACACTGGGTTCCGCGGAACCCTTACGAACTTTTTTAATAAATGCCTCTAACCCTTGAGACGCAAAATCTGACACCCCGAGCGACACATTATATTTTGATGAAAAATTAGTTTTAAAACCAATAAATTTTAACTAGGAAGCTGGCATCTGGTTAAATTCCATAATAGGAATTCATTTCTATATAATTCATAAAAGTAGTTTTTTATCCTGAAACTTGCATATGAAGCCTCAAAATCTGCAACATGGAAAACTAGGGAAAGGTGTTTCAGAAATCAGAGCACTGAAAACGTCTGCTTCTGCTTGCCGGAAATAAATTTTGGTTTGGTTCCTTCCGTGCAATACATTATTTGGTAATAACAAATCTCAAAAAAGAAATTTTAATACTTGAACTTACCTTGATTGTTTTTCTCCGCTTCAAAACCGCCACCCCATGTCAAACATAGCTGACACCCCGCATGTGGCGTTCTACACGGTGTTCTAGTAAATTTCAAACTTTATATATACAGTCCTACAGATCTTATCAGGAAACAGAAAATTTTCAAATAAATCTGTCACTCCAATGATTATCATATGCTAAGATATTGCCAAGATCTAATTAATAATGAAAATCATACTTGCAAATCTGAAGGGTTATTCTTTTGAACAGAACTATAGTTTAACATAGTACTCTAACATTACATATATAATAATTAATAATGTAATTAACTTCAAAATGTCTAATAATATAGCTTATAATCATCACCACTTAGGAAATAGAAAATTTTCAAATAAATCTGTCACTCCAATTTTAATTTTGAGATAAGACATTCACTATGCTTAGTCATAATAAGATAACAAGAGAAAAATACTTAAAAATACCACTTTTGGATATTAACAAGAGGCTCTCAAGAGCCTGAATCGCTCACCTGTATTTCAGAGGAGAAGATTTTTAAATGTTGGCAAACTTGATGAACAAATTGTGTAAAATTGTCTTTAAAGGGCAATAACTCCTTAAGGGGTCAATTGACACTTTTGGTCATATTGACTTTTTTGTAGATCCTACTTTGCTGAACATTATTGCTGCTTACAGTTTATATATATCTATAATAATATTCAAAATAATAACAAAAAACTGAAAAATTTTGTTAAAACTACCAATTCGGTGGCAGCAACCCAACAATGGGTTGTTCGATTAGTCTGATAATTTCAGGGCCGATAGATCTTGACCAAGTAAACAATTTTACCCCATGTCAGATTTGCTCTAAAAGATTTAGTTTTTGAGATATAAACCAAAAACTGTATTTGACCCTTATGTTCTATTTTTAGCCATGGCAGCCATGTTTGTCGATGGATACAAACTTCGGATACAATTTATAAACAAGATACCCTAAGGAACATTTAGTTAAAGTTTGAAGTTAATTAGCCCAGTAGTTTCAGAGAAGATTTTTAAATGTTAGCAAACTTGATGAACAAATTGTGTAAAATTGTCTTTAAAGGGCAATATCTCCTTAAGGGGTTAATTGACAATTATGGTCATATAAACTTTTTTGTAGATCTTACTTTGCTGAACATTATTGCTGCTTACAGTTAATATATATCTATAATAATATTCAAAATAATAACAAAATACTGCAAAATTTTGTTAAAACTACCAATTCGGTGGCAGCAACCCAACAATGGGTTGTTCGATTCGTCTGAAAATTTCAGGGCCGATAGATCTTGACCAATTAAACAATTTTACCCCTGTCACATTTGCTCTAAAAGATTTAGTTTTGAGATATAAGCCAAAACTGCATTTTACCCTTATGTTCTATTTTTAGCTATGGCGGCCATGTTTGTCGATGGATACAAACTTCGGATACAATTTATAAACAAGATACCCTGAGGAACATTTAGTTAAAGTTTGAAGGTAATTGGCCCAATAGTTTCAGAGGAGAAGATTTTTAAATGTTAGCAAACTTGATGAACAAATTGTGTAAAATTGTCTTTAAAGGGCAATAACTCCTTAAGGGGTCAATTGATAATTATGGTCATATAAACTTTTTTGTAGATCTTACTTTGCTGAACATTATTGCTGCTTACAGTTTATATATATCTATAATAATATTCAAAATAATAAAAAACTGAAACATTTTGTTAAAACTACCAATTCGGTGGCAGCAACCCAACAATGGGTTGTTCGATTCGTCTGAAAATTTCAGACCTGATAGATCTTGACCAATTGAACAATTTTACCCTTGTCAGATTTGCTCTAAAAGCTTTAGTTTTTGAGATATAAGCCAAAAACTGCATTTGACCCCTATGTTCTATTTTTAGCCATGGCGGCCATGTTTGTCGATGGATCAAAACTTGGATAAAATTTATAAACTAGATACCCTAAGGAACATTTAGTTAAAGTTTGAAGGTATTTGGCCCAGTAGTTTCAGAGGAGAAGATTTTTGAAATAGTTTACGATGACGACGACAGACGACGGACAACGACGGACGCCAAGTGATGGCATAAGCTCACATAGGGCCCTTTGGGCTCTGGTGAGCTAAAAATGGTGATAACTCAAAAAGGATAAATACTAAAATAGTGAAAATTGAACTAGACCTTCATTTAGTCACAAGAAACAACATATCTAAATTTGAAAAAAATCATCACAGCGTTTTCATGTTATTGAAGAGACACTGTTTTGCAGCCGCCCGTCTGCCCTCCGCCGGCCGTCCACCCGCCGTACATCCCCGAATCAATAACCGATATTTCCTTCGAAAATCCGGTTAAAAAGTCCAAAAGAAACAATTTACAATGCATGGGCTCACTATAATATATCAGCATTTCGTGTGTATTAAAGACCAGATGTCATCTATCTAATTATCTATTGAGATGACCTCCGAAGATTGCTGATGGTCATTTAACCCGATTGAAATGAAATGGTTATTCCAAGTGTCTCCTTTGTTTCACTTTTCAAAGTTGACATTCTTTTCTTTTTTATGAATGAATCACATGCGGAACACATGCGCAACTAGTTTCCACTAAAGGTTAGATTAAAGGTTACATGAATACCGATTCTAATGAGTTGAATTATTGACTTGCAAGTCAATAATACACCAGTGATGTTTTTTTTGGCTTATCTTGATAAAACTGAATCAAACTGACTGCTTATAGCAAAATATTATTTCTTTAATCTGCATTTATTAATGTTTGAAACAGGAAAATTATATTTTATTTTTTTGTTGAATTGGTAACTAATATAAAAATAAGAAAATGTGGTATGATTGCCAATGAGACAACTCTCCACAAGAGACCAAATGACACAGAAATTAACAACTATAGGTCACCGTACGGCTTTCAACAATGAGTAAAACCCATCAATGTCTGTTTAATATCTTTTAGCACTATATATTAAAGTGCTTCTAGTTTAAGGGTCACTAAATCACAAAATAGATTTATGGTCCTTTGAATAAGCAGAAAGCTGCTCAAGTTTAAAAACGTTAGTCAGCAAAACCCATTTTAATGTGTAATTAGCAACCAAAGAAACAAAACTACATTTCAACTAAAAGAGGTCAAATCTCACATAATATAAACATTATTCAACATCTTTAATGATTCATACAAGAGAACAAGGGAAACAACATTCCGATACCAACTCACTGCTATTAATACCAATACATACTTCATACACTTTGCATGTCCAAAGTCAATAAATTAGAATTAATTAAACCAGAATCCTTTGGTTCCTAGTTAAATTTTAATATAAATTTTCCCATTACCTAATTTGTTATAATAAATAGCATTCTTTAGTATTAAGGATATTTAATATAGACAAATCTATCTATAAACGACAAACCAACAGAACTTTAGCTACCGGCAGTTACATCTCAAATTCAGGTTATAAACTGACTCATGGAAATGCCATAATTTTGCTTTTAAATGTTGTGCTTTCCATACCACAATGAAAAAAATCAAACTCTGTTTAAATATATCAAATGTTTAAACTAAATCTTCTAATTTTTATCGATATAAAAATAAGAGGATATGGTATGATTGCCAATGAGACAACTCTCCACCAGAGACCAAACGACATAGAAGTAAACAACTATATAACACTGTACGTCCTTCAACAATGAGCAAAATAAGATTGGCATAATTTGGTATTGATCTGTTATGGCAGACCGTTGATGATCTCTATGAAAAACTTTTCTAGACTGAGGACAGTTTAAAGCTTCACATTAATTAGCAGACACTAGTCTATTTTTGGATTTTTTAGTTTTTGTGTTAGATTGCTGTCTCATTTGTGTTTTTCTCATGTCTCCATTCATTCATAATCAAAATTGTATAACATACCATTAGTACTGCCGGAAAATCATCAAAACTTTGGTAAATGAAGCGGAGTAGTGTATAGATGATGTGTGCTTATATCAGATATAAGTCACGATTTTCCAATAATAAGACTCATCTATTACTCAACCATTAGTAACAGAACAATAAGATGCTGAATTTCAATGCCTCAATTATCATGACCCTGATAGCAACATCTACATCATACAACTGGAGTTTCCTAATGGTAATTTGAATTAAATATTTATAGGAATGCCTTACATTTAAATTCAAATTCTTCCATGATGGTAATTAAGACCTTCAATTAACCAAATGGTTTTTTTATGACCATCTGACACAAACTTACAGATAATTTTTATTACTTTTTGTTGATTTTTTGGCTCCAAAAACAAAAAGGATCACATAAAACTGCCTAAGTGGAAGAAATCCAGTTCATTAGAAAACTACAATTATCAAAGCACATGTTTACCCTGACACATTTATGTAACAAAATGCATCTGTAATAAATAATTATCATAGACTTGTAATTATCTCCAGTAATATTTTATGTAAAGTTGATAAATGTTTATTAACACTACACAGATGCACAAGTAAATAGAGTTATCTCCCATTTTAAGATAAATATATACTGTTATCAAATGTAGTTTGAATATAAATTTCTGATCATAACTTCTACAAATTTATATACCAATGAGACAACTACTGTGGATTTTTGGAGTGCCAATTTCCCTGTATTTCGTGGGTAAAGTTAAACCACAGTTGTCAATTTTCTATAGGATGTATGAATAATAAAAATGATAGATGATAAATATCAATGAGACAGCAACCCATCAGCACATTTTAAAAATAAAATAAATGTTCATTGAAGAATCAGTTTTCTAAAGGTTTGTATGCAGACTTTGGGAAAATCCACAATGTCAAATATCCATGAATATAAAATTTATCCTCAACTAGAAAAACATTGGGCAGATCAAATTTCAGACAGATGAAAATCATGCTGGCTGTATATCATATCATTTTTTCGTTCATTATTTTTACATAAATCAGGCTGTTAGTTTTCTCGTTTGAATTGTTTTACATTTGTCATTTCGGGGCCTTTTATAGCTGACTATGCGGTATGGATTTTACTCATTGTTGAAGGCTGTACGTTGACCTATAGTTGTTAGTTTCTGTGTCATTTGGTCTCTTGTGAAGAGTTGTCTCATTTGCAATTATACCACATCTTCTTATTTTTATATGAGCCATTGAGCTTTTGAGCATCATGTTAATTGTGGCTAGGTTAATTTAGTTTCCTCATCCTGCTTGTAAATCTTTTAAACATTAAACATTTGATCCTTCAAATTGTCATATCAAATCTACAAGTAACCAAAATACCTGTGCATTTTCTATCTTCATATATTCATAAAACAGCTGTAAGGAAACAGGTTTGGTCTGAATCAATCTGAAAATATAAATAAATAATTTCTCATAACAACTGAAAAATTAGGTACAATAAAATGGTCTTCAACACAGCAAGAAAATTTTGTACCCGAAAGCAGTATTCAGCTGGCCCCTAAACAATAATGTATACTAGTTCAGAGAAAATGGACGTCACACTTAACTCGGAAACATATAAATCAATAGTACCGCTTAAGTCGACGCTAGGGGCCGTCTTGACCTTGTTGTAGGGTATGAATGATTTGTTCATTGTTGAAGACCCTACATCAACTGTCAAGATGAAGAACAGGAATAAAAGCCGTGTTCATTGATAATTTTCTATGTTTTCTATGTATTGTGTGCGATTTTGTCCCATGTACATTTACTCCATATCCTTTCATTTTCAAATGAACCAAAATTTAAAAAAACATACAAGACTAACAAAGACCAGAGGTTCCTGACTTGGGACAGGCGCAAAAATGTGGCGGGGTTAAACATGTTTTGTGAGATCTCAACCCTACAGTCTACAAAACATTACCTAAAATATTAAAGACTGAGCTAGACAAACCTCACAAAATACAAGGTTGAGCTCAGGTGCTCCAGTCATTCTAGTGGTCATTGAGCCATGCAAATATGGTCAAGGGCAGTTAATAGACTTGTGGCAGAGTGAAATTACTGACTATAAGGCATCTGTGAAAAAGATATTGACTTTTAAACTCTTCTAACTTCTGAAATATACAAAACTTAATGCTGTTATCAATGCCACAGCATTACAGCTTCCCTATACCTTGCATTTTGTCACAGGCATGACAATAAATAGGGAGATTCTAAAATCATCTTGAGGCTAACTAAATTGCACATCCATTAATCTGTGATGTACTAATGCCACAGTAAGAGCAAAATTTAAATATAAATATAGTTTATCAATAAATGTGCTTTGGCGAGTGCAGCTGGATACGACCGCAGAGGTCCAACCCTGAACAGTTGGGGTAAAAATGGACACAATATTCAAGCTTGATATAGGTCTGAATTTGGATTGTAATTAAATATTTGACACATTATAGGTTTCTGACACAGAATAAATGTAGTCAAAGAACTTGAAATTGGTTATATGATTTGAATTTATAATCAATTGAAGATTTCTTGCTGTTGTGCAATACACTGTGCTGTTGCGCAATACTTAGTAAATCTGTTTTCAGACTATATACAAAGAATTAGCAAAATAAATTGTGACCCCTCATTTGTTTTGGGGGAAAATTGATAATTTCTTAAATCTTGAGGAAAAAAAATTGACCCCCCAAATTTTTTTTTACCCCCCCTTCTAAAAAAATAATGGAAATTGATAATTTCTTAAATATTGAGGGAAAAAAATTGACCCCCCAAAAAATTTTTTTTAACCCCCTCCGAAAAAATAACAGTTGAAGAAATTTTCTTTTTGTAAAATGTGGTACAATTTAAGAGACATCCATACACTTAAACACAAGTTATTGTCTGAAAACTAGAAAAATGCTTGTTTAAACTGGTTATATGATTTGAATCTATATTCAATTGAAGATTTCTTGCTGTTGTGCAGTACACTGTGCTGTTGCGCAATACTTAGTAAATCTGTTTTCAGACTATATACAAAGAATTAGCAAAATAAATTGTGACCCTCACTTTTTTTTGGAAAATTGATAATTTCTTAAATCTTGAGGAAAAAAAATTGACCCCCCAAAATGTTTTTTTTATCTCCCCCCTCCAAAAAAAATAATATTTGAAGAAATTTTCTTTTTTTAAAATGTGGTACAATTTAAGAGACATCCATACACTTAAACACAAGTTATTGTCTAACAACTAGAAAAATGCTTGTTTTGGTCCCTCTTTAGCCCCTAATTCCTGAACGGTTTCAGCAATACCCCCAAAATGAATCCCAACCTTCTACTTGTGGTATTGAACCTTAAGCTTCAATGTGGTACAATAACAGAGCAATCAAAATACACAAGTTATTGTCCTGAAACTAGAAAAATGCTTGTTTTGGGCCCCTTTTTGGCCCCTAATTCCTAAACGGTTGGGACCATCACCCCTAAAAACAATACCTTCCTTTTGTGGCATTGAACCTTTTGGTTAAACTTCATAGAGATCCATACCCTTAAAACAAAAGTTATTGTCCGGATACCAAATGTCATCGGACGACTACAACGTGATAGCAATATACTAAGGCAAATTTTTTGCGGTCGCATAAAAATTCAGCTTAATATTTACTGTTTCAGCCAGTAGAGTTGGGTGGTTGAAATGTTGTGCCTTCGTTTCTTAAATGAAACAGAATATCTTAGACAATGTTTGATATAAAGGTTTAGTACATATATCAAGAAAACAAAGCACTCATATCTATGAACCATGAAAATGAGGTCATAGACAGTTGAACTCTTTTAGATGGTAACAAACAGGTTAAAATTCAATAGACTTTATATAGATCCTGATGAGAAGCTGGGTTCCGAATGGAAATATTCAACTTCAATAGTCATCTGTGAAAACTTGTTAGGGTAACATCTCCTTGATTTACAAATACTAGAAAAGAAGGGGTATGGGGTATCCATCCATGACACAAAATAAGTATATGCACAGCAAAACAAAAAAAAATAAATGGGGAATGTGTCCATGGGACACAGACGATGCCCACGCTAGCATATCATATAAAGTTATAAAGGGACATAACTGAAGAACAGTAAACGTGACACTACCCAAATTTGTACTTGATCTGAGTTTTGTGGTAATAAGTATTGTGTATAAGTTTCATAAAATTTGGTTGAGGCAAACTTAAGCTAGAGAAGGGAAATGATATATTCAGCAATTTTTCCATTTGTAAAGGGCATAACTCTAGAACAAAAAAGTGACACCCCAAAATTCAAACTAGATCTGTATTTTGTGGTAATAAGCATTGTGTATAAGTTTCATAACATTTGGTTGAGGCTAACTTAAGTTAGAGAATGGAAACGAAAAATTCAGCACATTTTTCCATTTGTAAAGGGGCATAACTCTAGAACGGTAGTGACACCACCAAAATTCAAACTTGATCTGTATTTTGTTGTAATAAGCATTGTGTATAAGTTTCAAAACATTTGGTTGAGGCTAACTTAAGTAAGAGAAAGGAAACGAAAAATTCAGCAATTTTTCCATTTGTAAAGGGGCATAACTCTAGAACGGTTAAAGTGACGCCACCAAAATTCAAACTTGATCTGTGTTTTGTAGTAATTAGCATTGTGTATAAGTTTCATAACATTTGGTTGAGGCAAATTAAAGTTAGAGAACGGAAACCAACTTTGGGACGTACGTACGGACGGATGTACGTACAGACGTACTGACAGACAAGGGTAAAACTTAATGCCCCCTCCGCTACGGCAGGGGCATAAAAAGGGCAAAAGAACAGTGCTTTTAACCCTGTTCTTCATCTAAAGTCAATGTGAGGCCTTCAACACGAAGCAAAAACTATCATCTCACTGCAAGTTTAAGATGTAGCCTGACAATATTACATTAAATCAAGTTGAATCAATGTTTGTACTTTTCTAAATATTTTATACCTCTTATCTTCAAACTACTTACTATAAAAGTGACAAATGCATTTTAACAAATGAAAACTGTGATACAACAATATACCCGCAATGACTAGGTTGCATGCTTGATAACCATAATCCAAAGATTTGCTACTGGTGATTAAGGCATATGAAAAAACAACTCGCCTTGTATTTCTACATCCATATTGGAAATCAATTTGTTTCAAATTAGAATCGGCTTGTTAAATCTTTTACTGCGATCACTTGATATGCCTTGAATAACATTTTTCAAAAGAAAATTAGGACATAAAAGATCTCTTCTTTTGACCACGGATCCAATTAAATTCTGTGTTGAAGAATTACGATTTTCTGAAAAAGTCCATAAATGGGAAATTTGTTCCTGAAGATTAATTTAATATGTCAGGATTTAAAAAAAATGTGTATTGTCTAATTTGAATATAAATCTTAACTTGGCAATGATAAAGGTTTATAGAACTCATGGAAATGTATGACAAAAAGGGAGATAATTGATAAATGTTAATGAGACAGCAAGCAAACAAGTAAAAAAAAATTATGAGACCATGAACCAACAAACAAAAGTGACAATGAGGCAGTAACAGACGCAGTATCCAAACAACAAAACAAATATTCTGAGACAGTAACCAAACAAAAAAACTAAAATTCTGAGATAGTAACAAAGGCACTCGTTCCCAAGGTCCATCAGACATGTGGCAATGTCCAGTAATAAATGGTTTGGTCTAGTAATATGACATCATAATTGCACCAAATGACCAAAAAAGATTTAGTAAGAATTTTGTAATACTCAAAATGTAAAAGACTGTTAAAACACTGACTGGACCAGTAATGCTTGAACAATCACTGGACCAAAAGACAAGTGAGGTCCAAAAAACCTTTGGAACCTCTGCCAAGCAACAAATAAAAAATTCTGAGACAGTAACCGAACAAGAAAAAAATGGAAGTCGGAAAAGTTGACACCAAATCTTTCAGTTTACAACTTCTTTCCCGAAAGAGTTTATTAAAAGTCTATAATCTCCCATTTGAATAACAATTTTTTCCAATTAATTCTACCTTTAAACTATACTGTACCTTTGAAATAAAGTCCTGGCTTTCTGTACACCTTTGGTTAGGTACATCCACTGCAGGTAATATTCTTTGAGTGGTAACGCCACCTGTCTACAGCTGCATATACCTTTCTGCATTTAAAAAAAAAGACGATAATTTGCTGAATATCATTATAATATTAACTAAATACGCAAAATCTGCTTGTATTGGTCTAGTGCAATATGGATTGAAAGTGGTCATTGTAGAAACCAAAACCTCATTTATTCAAAATTCTCTATAAATCAGGACTATTTTAATTTGTGATCTTTTTAAAGATGATCATCATTTTGTTCGTACTTGTAAACAAAACAAAGAAATATTATTTGAATCTAGAATAATTTTGAATTTTCAAAGATTTATAAGAAATGTATGATAAAAAATAACCCAATTTAGGAGGGTTAGCCATGCATGCATAGCTAAGGAAAGTTGGTTAGCTTATACTGAAATATCAGTGAAAGTAAAATTAACCTTAGCCATGTGTGCATGGCTAATTTCCCTCTTCAGTTTGGTTAGATTTCATCATATATTTCTTATCAATATTCCAGATTCAAATAATTCCTTGTTAAACCAGTGGCAGATCCAGAAATTTTCATAAGAGGGGTCCGCTCCAGTCATGCTTCAGTGATTACCTATATTATCAACCAAATTTTTCCCAGAAAAGAGGGGGCCCAGGGACCCCCTAAATCGCCTCTGTAAACCGATTATCTAAGCAAACCTTCACCTTGGCAAAATATAAAAACCAATTGAACCTACCCTTTCCCATATATTCATATCTTGAAAAACTTCATATCTATTTTTTGCCTTCTACTTGTTATATAAATCCAGTAATTAAGTGGGTCAATTTTCACAGATATTTTTTAAATATTTTAAATCTAAGTATGACCATTTTTATTAATATTCAGTGGCAAAATTTCCAGCATATTTTTGGACAGTAGTAATGTGTTGAATAATATATCTGTTCTACAGCCAAGCAGGCTATCTTGCAGAAAGATGATTAATCCAGCAGTAGCATCAATATATATTAGCCTAGTATCTGACTTTGCATAAAAAGGGGGAAAGGTTCACATTCTAGTACAATTTTGAATTTATATATCATAATCATTCATAAAAACATAAGATAATATTCAGAAGATAACATATTTAATATGATTTCACAATAGCTGTATATGTGTCTGTTTAGCCAACAACAATGAATAAAGACACTCTGAGTAGGTTTATTCCAAGTTAATCCAAGTAGTGAGTCTGTATGGCCTGAGGAAGACATATCCATACACATCAGTCTTTTTCCAAACTAACCAGTCTTTCTCTTCTTTCTTACTTTGTGGAGACAGAGCAAATTCTAAAGTGCTTGCTTTGACTCTGCTATGGATCAAAAATATAATCTCCAAAATTATGGGGGATAGGGGATACACACTCAAAGTAAACATCATATACATATATAGAGAATATCATATGGCTTATTTAATATCACACTTGTATCAACCCGAGACACCAATATAATCCCAAGAGCTCTGCACGAGGAATTATATTGGTTGAGGGTTGATACAGAGTGTGATATTGAAAAAGCCATATCATATACACTTTATTATATACATGTACCTCAAGTACAACTAAATAGATGTTTTTTTCACGTGACATGACGTAAAACATATACAAGGGGTTTGATAAAGCCCTTGTAACCATGATTGATATCGATTATGTGACGTCATACAGATTAGGGGTTTGATAAAGCCTCTGCATATCGATGTCATCATGGTTGGCTGATACGGCACAATTGCCATCGATTGTATTACACATACAATTTACATGTATTTACTATGAAGTATATAATAATTTGTAATAATATTAAAGCATTATCTTAAATAAATTCATTTGTTGCTTGTTCAGTTTTTGTAATGAAATAGATGAATTGATATGTGAGGGCACAGGCACTTGTCTCAGAAAAAAATTCCTATATACCTTAATATGTTATATTAAGGTATATAGGAAATTTTGTTTTTGAGACAAGTGCCTGTGTGTGAGGGTGGAACCTTCTTTCACCCATTCTGTGTCCACTACTATCATGAATATGTGGAAGTGAAGAAAAATCCACATCAATTGTAGAGAATGCTATAAAGTGAACATCAATACAATTCACACCTACCTCAAATAATTCCTCTGTTTTTTCGGACTGACATGTAACACAAAAATCCAATAAAAGTCTCCATACCTCCAGACTTTCCTGCAAGATAAAATGTTCAAATAAAATCAAAGCACTGATCTCCTGTTCTCTCATTATCTATTAAAAAAAAAGGGACTGCATCAACTCAAATTGTTGAGAATAATTATCATACTCATACTCAGACATCAACCAATCAAACTACTGGATTTAGCTTTCCAAGCACACAGTTGTACTCCAAGTACTCAGTAAAGTTTTATGACTCAGAAGGCATGGAGTTCAACTTATTTCTTTCTCAATTTAGTCATCACTGGAAACTCAAAAGATTTTGAGGAAATAACACAAAATTTATCAGCAACAGATGATGAAAGAGCATAAAGTACAATAACAAAAATACCGAACTCCAAGGAAAATTCAAATTGTAAAGTCCCTAATAAAATGGCAAAATCAAAAGCTCAAACACATCAAATGTATGGATAACAACTGTCATATTCCTGACTTGGTACAGGCATTTCCTTATGTAGAAAATGGTGGATTAAACCTGTTTTATAGCTAGCTAAACCTCTCACTTGTATGACAGTCGCTTAAAATTCCATTATATTTACAACAATGTGTGAACAATAATACATAACCACAGTTGTTAATAGTTCTTTAGCAGCACAAATAAAATGCCAATTAGAATACAAATCAAACTGAGTGTGGAGTACATGGAAATCCTAAAATTGAAGAACTGATTGTGGAAACCAAATACACCTGGGCGAGAACTACGCTAAAACTGGCTTAAGCTAAATAGAACTGTTTAAATGGACTAAAACATATGTCTTTACCCTTCATCTATAGAATATATATAGAAGTCCCTCTGGCAAGTTACAAACAATTATAATATGGGAAAGATATTGTCATGGTAAATAAGAATATATATATGATAATAGGTGGGGATCTTAACTCTTGTTCATTTCTATTTTTAAAACAATTTGTGATATGAGGGTGTGTTGCATGACACCCCTATGACAATATGTTGTAGTAAAAATGTCTTTTCATGGTAATCCAAAATATATAAGGATTATTGGAGTGCATCTTTAGAAACTAGCCTTATCATGAAAACTATATATTATACTCAGTGAAATATGAAAATGTGGTCAGGATCAGATGAACCCTGCAAGATGGACATATAATTGTTTACATCTTGTCTTTTGTTCTTAATTAACATTGTCTCATTTTACAATTATACAATATCTTCTTATTTTATATGTAGATCCTGCCAAAGATTCAATAGACCAATGATAGTTTATCTAAAACTGTACTTCCAATGCTTGAGGAATAAATTTAACCACTAAATCCTAAAAATTGATCTACGAACATTGAAAACTAAGTTAAGGTATAATGAACATTGTCAGACACACATGTACCAATTACAATGATTCTATATGCAGACAGAGATAATAAAATGCTCCGCAGGGTGCAGCTTGATACGACCGCAGAGGTCGAACCCTGAACAGTTGGGGCAAGTATGGACACAACATTCAAGCTTGATACAGCTCTGAATTTGAATTGTGATTAAATATTTGACACAGCATAGGTTTCTGACACAGAATGAATGTGGTCTAAGAACTTAAAAATTTTAGATTGGACATTCACCTATTATGGTCCAATATCCAAAATCTAAATACATGGTTAGATTCAGCATATCAAAGAACCCCAAGAATTCAATTTTTGATGAAATCAAACAAAGTTTAATTTTGGACCCTTTTGACCTCAATGTGGACAAAGTTGATAACGGGGCCCAGAAATCAATAATATAAGTTTAATTTTGGACCCCGATTTGGACCAACTTGAAAACTGGGCCCATAATCAAAAATCTAAATACATGTTTAGATTCAGCATATCAAAGAACCCTAAGCATTCAATTTTTGTTAAAATCAAACTAACTTTAATTTTGGACCCTTTGGACCTTAATGTAGACCAATTTGAAAACGGAACCAAAAATTAAGAATCTAAATACACGGTTAGATTCGCATATCAAAGAACCCCAATAATTCAATTTTTGAAGAAATCAAACAAAGTTTAATTTTGGACCCTTTGGACCTCAATGTGGACCAATTTAAAAACGGGGCCCAAAATCCAAAAACTTAATACATGGTTAGATTCAGCATATTAAAGAACCCCAAGAATTCAAGAATAAAACCCCATTGAAATTGGTCAAGAAATAAGCAATTTATATGAATTATCTTCTTTTGCACAATACTGTGCAATTGAATATTTCTTGCTATTGCGCAATACTGTACAATTGACAATTTCTTGCTATTGCGCAATATTGTGCTATTGGATATTTCTTGCTATTGCGCAATACTGTGCAATTGAAGATTTCTTGCTTTTGCGCAATACTGTGCAATTGCAGATTTCTTGCTATTGTGCAATACTGTGCAATTGAAAATTTCGTGCTATTGCACTATACTTATTATATAATAATTTACACATCCTGTTTGGTGTGTATCTCCTACCATATCATTATTATTTGCTTTTAAATATAAATCAGAAATAACCAATCCCAGCCTTCCCTTTGTGGTATGATACCTTGCAGTACAATTTCAGAGAGATCCATACACTTGAACACAAGTTATTGTCTGGAAACTAGAAAAATGTGTTTTTGGCCCTTTTGGCCCCAAATTCCTAAACATTTAGGCAATTACCCCAAACTCAATTCCAGCTTTCCTTTGTGATATTGAACCTTGTAGTACAATTTCAGAAAGATCCATACACTTACACACAAGTTATTGTCCTGAAACTAGAAAAATGTTTGTTTTTTGCCCCTTTTTGGCCCCTAATTCCTAAAATATTGAGGCAATTACCCCATCATCAATCCCAGCCTTCCTTTGTGGTATGGTACCTTGCAGTACAATTTCAGAGAGATCCATACACTTGAACACAAGTTATTGTCTGGAAACTAGAAAAATGCTTATTTTTGGCCCCTTTTTGGCCCCCAATTCCCAAACGTTTACGGCAATTACCCCCAAACTCAATTCCAGCTTTCCCTTTGTGATATGGAACCTTGTAGTACAATTTCAGAAATATCCAAACACCTACACACAAGTCATTGTCATGAAACTAGAAAAATGCTTGTTTTTTGCCCCTTTTTTGGCCCCTAATTCCTAAAATTTTGAATTACCCCCAAAATCAATTCCAGCCTTCCCTTTGTGATATGGAACCTTGTGGTACAATGTCAGAGACATCCATACACTTACACACAAGTTATTGTCTGGAAATTACAAAAATGCTTTTTTTTGGCCCCTAATTCCTTAACTGTTGGTACCATAACCCCCAAAATCAATCCCAACCTTCCTGTTGTGGTATTGAACCTTATGGTAAAATTTCATAGAGATCCATTCACTTAAACTAAAGTTAGAGTGCGAAAACCAATGTGTCTTCGGACGACGACGACGACGATGACGACGCCAACGTCATACCAATATACGACCAAGATTGCACAAGTTGAGTGCTAAGCATACCCCCACTTATAATTCAATTTATTGGAAAACAGGAAATAGGTTTCTGACAAATCGAAAAAGTGCTCACATGTTACAACTCATCATTGTCGAGATGCTGAATAATAATATAAAGCCATTCTGTTCAGTAGCAGCTACATCAGAGAAAAGTGCAAGGAAATTGTTTCATTTCATACAACATACTGAAACCTTCAAAGTATTGGCAACAGGAAGTATGTGTCTGACAGATCAAACAAGTGATCAATTGACTAATCATTGTCAAGCTACTTCCCAAATATGAAGTGATTTCTTTTCAATAGTACCTGAGAAAAGTGTGACAGAAATATATGTTGGACAAGTAGAAACAGAATGAATGGAGCCAGTGACTGCTATTTAGACCCACTCCTAGAGTTGGGGACTATCATGTAGCATACTTATTATACTTATAACATGAGAAGCTGACCATGTCACATTAAACTCAGGTATACAATGTATCTTACGATGATTCTAGAGCTAAAGACAGAGCAACATGAACTGCACCAAAAACCAGGGGTGATGTCAGGTGCTCCTGCAAGGTGAGCAGATCCTATTACACATGTGGCACCCATCCTGTTGCTCATGTTAGTAAAAACTCGGTGATAAAGTCTTATTTGGTGATGTCACATACTAGGAAAAGAGAACAGGAGTGTGGTTATAACAATTTGAACATATCCTTCATCATCAGTGAAATGATGAAAAAAAAAACAAAGTTTGAATTGTTCATTTTCATACTCAACAGATTTATTCCATCAATAAAGTTATTAGTACATGTATATTTAATTATTAGTGCATATTTGCCCAGTTACAAAAGTAAAATTATTCACAAAGTCATACTAATTCAATTCCAAAACTTCAGCACCAAATTCCGATATTAAAACTAGGGCTTATTCTTTAAAATCCAGAGTACTGCACTTTAAAAAGTTTAGCTTTGGCAGAAGGTGGACTGTATTCTGGGGTGGCACATCCTATATAAAACTGTGCTGGTCCAGACAAAGCAAGAGAATATGGAAACATCATTCCTTCATCATTAGTCCTAATGTATGTTATAATAACTCCCATTACTATTCATTCTAATATGATGTTCTTCAAACGCTTTGAGTACACACCCGTGGTAAAATATGAATATATTGTTTGGGCTGTTCAGATCATACTCCCAGGCCATATGCTTTTTTATGAATGAGCTACCCAACATCATTGAACGATGACGTAAGAATATAAGCATTTTACTGGAAAATGCACAATTGTGAAACCCAAAGTCATCAAAACAAGAAAACATAAACAAACAATGATAAAATGTGTTATAAGCCAATTTTTTTAACATTTAAGTAAAATAAGCATTTAAATTCATCCAAACCTTTCTAAATACGTTATTGTAAATAGTTAAAGCATGTCGCTAGTTCAGTTTGCTCCGTATTTTTATGTCAATATAATAGTGTATATTTACGGGAACGGCAAATATTTGCCTTCACCTAGAGCGTTTCGATCCAAAAGAATTGTCGTATTTGTCCTATTAGAATAGAAATAATTCATGGGGGCTTGAATTTATACTGATTTTACCACGGGTTTGCCCTTTATGCCAATATTTTACCCCTCGCTATCGCTCGTGGTAAAATATTCAGCATAAAGGGCCAACCTGTGGTAAAATATTCAGCATAAAGGGCCAACCCGTGGTAAAATATTCAGCATAAAGGGTCAACCCGTGATAAAATATTCAGCATAAAGGGCCAACCTGTGGTAAAATATTCAGCATAAAGGGCCAACCTGTGGTAAAATATTCAGCATAAAGGGCCAACCCGTGATAAAATATTCAGCATAAAGGGCCAACCCGTGATAAAATATTCAGCATAAAGGGCCAACCCGTGATAAAATATTCAGCATAAAGGGCCAACCCGTGATAAAATATTCAGCATAAAGGGCCAACCCGTGGTAAAATATTCAGCATAAAGGGCCAACCCATGGTAAAATCAGTATAAATTCAAGCCCCCAGGAATTTTTTCTTAAGTATATGTAGTATATGATTGTAACAGTCAGACACAACAATATTATCTGCTGGGGTTGTTACTATGCCCCTAGGTGCAAATGGACATTACTGAAAGTTGACATCAGGATGACCAGTGTATATTTGTACAATGTTTCCTGCCTGCCCCAGCACTACCACTCGACCTCTGAAAGATTTATCGTAGAGATCTACCACCCAGATGTTACCATTACTAGTACTGGTTATTCTCCTAGGAAGTGAAAATAATGGTTTATTGTTACTGTCATGTTCATATTCTCTTACACGATTCCCTGTCTCATCCAAGATTATCACTATGCTTCTTCATGTAGCCATGAATACTGTTTTAGTAGCTATGATGATTATCTGATCACCTGAAATATGTATTCCACGAGTCCTCAGTGGAAAAATGCCTAAGTAATCTTTTTGTTCCATGCATTTATAATCTTTGATATCAACAATTTTATGGCTGGTGGCATTATTGAACTGTGTAATAGGTTGGAAGTCACATGTGACATGTAAGTGATATGTAAATCTATATATATTCAGTATGCAACCACTAAAGTAAACAATTGCTGATTATCGAAAATACATATCAACGAATTAAATTACTGTGAAAGTACTTTTATTCGTGGGGTACTAATTTTCGTGGTTTTAGTGGATGGCTTTATCCACAATTTAAGTGTCCAACGAAATATAACTGTTGTCGGTCCAAATCAGGACATGGAAAGATCCCCAATACCATAGGTTTGACTACATAGAATATCAGCAAACGCACTATGAACTAAAGATGCAACTTCAGACATGATTCTGTCCATTTAATCTTTTAATGACCTAAACTGTACAAGTTTTAACCTTTAATTCTCACGAAAAAATAGTTTTGATCGATAAAGTCAGACTTCCGGTGATGATATGCGATGATGAAGTGTTCATGCTATATCCTCATAATTCTCATACGAAAAATTAATAGTTTCATAAGAAATGATTCTTCAAGTCAAAGTACATTTGAAGTTTTTTATGTACCGGTAACCGTTTTCTTAAGTGACATGTTTATGGCCCAATTAACACCTTTGGTAACCGTTAATCTGTTGATCAAACAATCTCGGTTAATACGTGTCATCACTTCTGATAACACGTGTGCAACAATTAAAAGTTTACTTTGCAATTTCCTTTTATCGAGACAATTTGTAAGAATAGATGAATCGGCTTATTTCAGAAAGCAATTATCTTATTAAAAGTTGGATGAATGTTGTCATTAATGAAAGACGAACAGGTAGGTGAAAATGAACACCTTATTTTGCAATGTTCCAGAAATTATTATAAATCAATATAATATGATTATTTTCACGACTTTTCGCTTTAGATGGTTTCAAATTATTCATCCAATTTTTTTTTCTTTCAAAAAACTAAAATCCACGAATTTAAGAACCCACGAACATGCAACTTTTGCTCAAACCACGAAAATTGATACCCACGAATAAAAGTACTTTCACAGTACATGATATCAAATAAAATAGATAGGGACTATTCAAAGGAATAGCTGTATATGCTATTCATATAAAGCACATCCCTAGAAGTCTCTATAATGCTGTAAGGAAGATTTTACCCCAGAACTTGTGCAAGTGTTAACAATATCTCATTATTTGCAGTTGGTCACACAATTTGCATTTTACCTAATGCTATTCTACCAAAATATATCTTAAAACGGATTGATGAAGGTGACCTCTTTTATCAGATTATTAATTATTTACTCTGTTATTGGACTTAATATAATCAAAACTGCCTGTGCAATACAAAAGCCACTCTGCCAATACAAAATTGCCTTTTCTCAAAATCCTGTTGTACGAATTTTCTTTTAAATTGATATGTTATTTATTGCCACTAAAATTTCCACATAGTTTTGAGTGTTCTTTTTAAACATCCACTGACAAATTAAATCACTGCTAATTAAACAAAGTTAAAGATATTAAGACAAATGAAGTACCATACAGCATAGTGAAGAAGTGATAACGTGATAACCAAAACGAATAACCAAAAGAGTTGCTGCCATTACCTTCATGTTTTCAAGGACCATATTTTGAGGAAAACTGGAGAAAAAGTTACACATTCTTATTTTAAAATTAGCATTTCCAGCATAAAAGATACTAAATATTTGTTTTTTCAACATGCAAAGCCTTTTTTCCAGAAATAGACAATACCAAAACCCAACACTAAGTGAATTCTTTGTAAATTCTTTAATTATTTAAAGTCCAGAGTACTGCACTTGATAAAGTTTAGCTTTAACAGAATCTGTAGTAGCACAACCTATCTATAAATGTCCATGTCCTGACAGAGCAAGGGAATATGGGAATCTTATTCCTACATCATCAGTCATAATGTATATAAAAACCGCTCCAGCACAGCTCAGTATATGAAGTGTATGGTTATCACAATCCGCCACAACAATATTATTTGCTGGTGTTGTTACTATATCTGAAGGTCTGAACGGCTTTTCAGGAGAGTTAACATCATGATGACCATTGTATATTTGTACGATGTTTCCTGCCTGTCCTAGCACTACCACTCTACCTCTGTATGAACTATCTAACACATCTACTACACAGATATTACCATCACCAGTACTTGTTATCCTGTAAGGAAATGTAAACAATGGTTTCTTGTTGTTATCCAATTCATATTGTTTGACACGAATCCCTTTCTCATCCATGATTATCACCATCTGCCTTCCTGTACCCATGAAAAGTGTTCCTGTTGTAACTGCTCCTACGACAACTTTCTGATCTCTGGTAACATGAATTCCACAAGTCCACAGTGGTGCTACATTGTATTTAGAACCTGATATTTGTCTAGTACTTCCATTCAACAGTTTCAGTCTTGGATCACCTACCACTGATAACAAACCATTGTTTGATGAAGTTACTGCCATGTCATACATAGGAATTTTGAATTGTGAAATTACCTGAATATTGTCTTTTGTTAGTTTCACTTGGTGCAAAACTTTAGCTGAAAAGTCTACTAGCCACAGTGAATCATCAGGAGAAGATATAACCGTACTAATAAATTTAATGTTTGAGGAAAATGTTTTAAAAACTTTAATCTCAGGTTTTAATGAATTTACTTTTCCAGGTACAATTTTTGTTAAGGTTAAATTGTTCAATTTCTTCTCACTCTCTCCAAGAGTTTCCAGAATCTTGTCCATTTTACTTTCATATTCAGCCTCATTCACAGCATCATGTCCTCGATGGGCTTTGGTTAAACACTTACCAAAGATTAATTGTTCACAATCCTTACAGTAAAAACAGCAAAACTGTTTGGTATGTTTAAGGCATTTATAATCTCTGAAAGAAGCATTTCCTGAAGCATCACCACTTCTCAATTCTTTAATAAATACGATTTTATGTCTGACAGCATTCTTAAACATAGGATTGACCATATCCCTACATCTTGTACACATCAATAATGAGCATTCGAGCATTTCCATTGACTTCTTGTTCCTCCCTCACATATCTTGTATCCTACAGAAATAGGGGCCTTATGTGTTGACTGTGGGCAACTCATACTGATGAGAAAATAAATGTATGTTGATTTCAATTAAATTGAGCTTTTATAAAATCCAATTGTTCATTCACACGAGCTTGATATCTTTTTACAAAACTGATTACCCATAAGTAAAGTAGGACGAAGTTACGTGTACATAATGATTGAGATATTTTTGTTTATTTATTCAGAATAACTTGCTGATTATACTTTATTGATACACAAAACATACTGCTCAATTTTATCTTCTAGATAAGACGAAATATTAAAATATTTGTGTTGGGCATATAGAAAAAAAGAAAAGGAGTGTTGTTAGTTATAAGGGTCCTTTGATATATATAAGAATAACTGTGTAAGGACTTCTTCCCTAGAAACTTTATTTTCTATAAAAACAAAACTCTTATTACTGTTCAGATGACTTCTGTCAAAGCATACAAAGGGTAAAAGCTCAACATATTGCAATTCTGATTTTGCATTTACTAATTAATGACCACTGACCACTGGTAACAGCTCTTGGTCTGTTATGTGAAATAGCTTTGCAGACAATATACCAGTAATTAAATTTTAACCGAGTATTATATCGACTCTGCTTTTAGTAACCTAGAACTTGACTAAATCACAAAAACTTTAAGTTGATCAATGAGCCATGAAAACTAATTCAAATTAATTTGAGTTAGGGAAAATATGATTTATTAGTTGAATTTGGCTTTGAAATAACTAAAGTAACTGTGAGTACTCTTAAATTGGTATTTTGTGCCTTTTGTCTGTAAGAAAGTTGTTTTTGTTCTTCCTGCCAATCTGATGAGTCAAGCCCCCTGACAACTGATTTTTACAGTTTGTTCTTTATTTGTACTGTGACATCCCTGTTCCAGGTTAGGAGGAAGGTTGGGCCCTAGCAAAAATAATTAACACAAATTTTTTCTATATGCCTGTCCCAAGTCAGCAGCCTGTAATTCTGTGGTTATTGTTGGTTGGTATCCTTCATGCTTGTTTTTTGTTTATTGGTTTATCATAACTCAGGCCATTGGTTTTTTCCTTTGAATTGTTTTTCGTTTTATCATGTCAAATCCATGCACCAAATATAGTTGATCTGTTGTTTAATAATGAAGCTTAACGTTGACCAATGATCCATAAAAATGAGGTTGCGGAATGTGTTTGGGTTAAATTACACTACAGATCTAGCAAACAAATAAGTATTCAGTTTTATTATTGCTCATAATGTTAACAATTTAAATCACTGTACACTTAAGTAGTCCAAGAAAAAAACAAGTTGTTCACATCTGTACAATTAAGCTTTATCTTTACAAGTATTAAATCATGTACACAAGCCTTTCAATGTATAGAATCCTTCAGTCACTGAACTTCAGTTGAACAAAGCTTTTAGAGAACAAAATTGATATTTAAGTATAGAATGTTTCAGTCACTTTAGATGAACATAGTTGTCAGTGTACATATTAATACATTAGGTTTTGAACAGTTAAATCACTACAGCTGTATCTCATGGCATTTTATGCGTTCTTTTCACATACATGTTATGATGTGTTAGTATAAATACATACTGATTAATTTCTTTATTAAATTTGTACAAAGTGATTAGTGTTCATAACCGCCATTGTTATAAAAATATAAATTATTCACAAAGTTGTATTTTTTCCATTCTAAAGCATTAACATTTTAAAAATGAGTAACCCTATCATTTCTTAAAATCCAGAGTATTGCAGCTGATAAAGTTTAGCTTTCATAGAACCTGTAGAAGCACATCCTATAATGAAATGTCCTGGTCGAGACATGGCAAGAGAATATGGGTATCTAATCCCTATACCATCAGTTCTTATGTATGTCATGAATTTGCCATCACAGTTTAGTATATGTAGTGTATTACAGGCACTGTCAGCCACAACTACATTATCTGCAGGTGTAGTAAGTATGCCTGTAGGTGTAAATGGTTTGCTCTGAGAGTTAACATCAGGATGACCATTGTATATTTGTATGACACCTGCGGTCTGTCCCAGCACTATCACTCTACCCCTGCAAGATGTAGCCAACTTATCTACCACCCAGATGTTACCGTTACTGGTACTGGTTATTCTGTAAGGAAATGTAAACAATTGTTTCTTATTACAGTCAGATTCATATTGTCTTAAAACATTCCCGTCCATATCCATGACTATCACTAACCGTCTTCTAGAAAAAGTGATTGCTAGTCCCGGTGTGACAGCTCCTACGATTATTTTCTGATCCCTTGTAACGTGTATGCCACGAGTCCACAGGGGTTTAAAATTGTAGTAGGTAACTGATATTATTCCAATTCTTTCATCCAACAGCTCCAGCCATGGTGTACCACCAACAGATAGAAATATCTCATTCTTTGACATATATGCCATGTCACCAACATGCATTTTGAACTCTGATAGGACCTGAATACTGCCTTTTGTCAGTTTCACATGTTGCATCAATTTAGCTGAAGAATGTACTATCCACGCTGAGTCATCAGAAGAGGATAAGACCTTGGAAATATGGGTAAATTCTGTGGGAAATTGTCTAATTAATTTAATCTCAGGTTTCCTTACTTCTGCCATCTTTGTGGATCCAGTACATGAACTAGCGGTACCTGGATTTGATAGGGTTAGTTTCTTGAACTTCCTCTCAGCCTCTTTCTGAGATGCAAGAAGCATGATCATTTCATTTTCGTATTCTTCATCATCTACTGCATCATGTCCACGGTGGGCATTGGTAATGCACTTGCCACAGATAAATTGTTTACAATCTTTACAATAAAAGCCACAGATTTGTGTGGTATGTTCTTTGCATTTACGATCTTGGAAGTTAACTTTTCCTTTAGATTCATCACTTCCCAATTCTTTAATATCTACAACTTTATGGCTGGTGGCATTTTTAAACTTTGGATGGACCACATCCTTACATCTGGTACACATCAGTAATGAACAATCTATGCATTTCCATTGTATTCGATTCCTTCCTTCACACAAACCACATCCTACAGGTATTTGGGCATCATGTGGCAATTGGGAGTAAGCCATTTTGACAGGAAAGTGAAAGTTAATTGTTCTTAATCAAATTGTACTTTGAACAATACCTTGTAATCATTTGAAAATATTGAAAGTGAGGTATGCAATCACATGCAACTGAAAATATGTCAATTTATTTGTTTATCATGTAACCATAAAAGAAAACAAATACATTTCAACTGATTAATTAAATGACTTGATTTTATGATATTAAATACTATAAACATAGCTTTCTATACAGTATGGTTTTGCTAATTTTTATACTTTCTGGTGAATAATTTTTTCATTGGCAATGATACTTCATATTCCTACTTTTATATTCTTCATTTTCAACTTTTGGACTAGTCAAATTTTTGCCAATAGCATTGCTATGATCTAAACAGCAGTATGATGTGCACACTGGGTGTAGTCTGTGAAATTATGTCAGCCTTTAGGCAAACATTTGAAACAGATAAATAACTTAAGTAATTAAAACTGACAAAGGGATCAATGTGGCTTTCAATATTTTTTATGGACAACCAAATACAATTGGAGCTTTATATTTCAAAAGACCATTCAACTTCAGAGGATTCAAAAGCATCTGGACCTTCACATTTCAATTTGGTGCATATATTTGATGCAGCATCAGTGGAGGTTACACATAGAGGTTTTTTCCATCAATGATAGATTGACTGTTGGGTGTTTTAACACCACTTTCATCACTATTGGCTATATCAAATTGTGGAGTTTTAATTGGGCCTAATGAAATATTCCACACAGAATGTACACGGAATATTGAAGGAATATTGCATTGAATTCCTATCAGAAAAGAGTGATATTTTAGTCAGACAGTAGTAGGAATCCACACAGAAAATAGCCGAAATATTTAAATTAGCAGGAATTTCTTAGTAGGAATATTGTATATTCCTACCAGGAATATTTAAATTAGCAGGAAAAATTTGGCGGGAAAATAAAATTCCTACTAGAAAACCTGGTAGGAATTTTTCAAAATTCCACATAGAAAAAAATATTTTCTAGTAGGAATCTAAAAATATACAAAATGTAAGTGTATATTCACAAATACACAACTGTGTCAATCATTTAAGTTTGAATCTCAACAACAAAGAACAAAGGAAATGCATGGAATATATTCATTTAAAAAAAGTTGACTTTTGAAATGTACATGAGGAAGCTGTGATATATTCAAGCTAGAAATTGTGTTATATATGTAGATGGGCAAAAATGTTGAATAGATGAAATTAAAGAGTTATGAACAAATAATGAGTAAAATTATGCACTATTGTTGAATTAACTGATTACTAAATATATTGGCAAACAGATCAAAAACTTCATCTTAAAAGTATAAAAATTACCTTCAATCTACATGACCCATATTTTCTCATATTTCAGTATTGTAGTTGTTTGACCCTTGTAGCATTGTGTTAATTCCAACACAACTTTTCATTCTTCTACCCTCCAACTTTTGAATTTCAGAACTGGAACTTGGTTGCATTTAACACAGCAAAATTTGTGTCATTAGCAAACAGGAATCCAGTTTAAGATAATCAAAGAGCTGAAAGCTCTAAGTAAAAATGACGCCATTGTCTCTCATATTGGGATATTTGTGATGCAAGTCTTGATTTTTACTTAATTTACCTACTGAATCCAAGGCAGTAACTAGGCATATTATTTTAGTGAGGCAAAACTGATCGCCACAAAAAAATTTAGGAGGGGGTCTTGGATAAATGGTGTAAAATCCTGCATTTCCAGAGAGCTTGACATCATTGCATAGATTGAAGATGTTATGGTTTCGATTTCAAACCGTTTCAATGCAGACGGAGCTAAATATCACTTTTCAATTTTAAGCCTTGAAATGGATATATTGGAATCTACTTTGCCATTTCACATTCAGGAATATGGGATAATCATAACTTTGTCATCTGATTCAGAGATATGGGGTAACCCATATGTCACTTTATGTTATTTTAGGAATATTATTTTGGTTCTTCTTTTGCCACATTCTACCTTTTTATGTTATGGATACGAGAAATCGAATATAACAATACCGTTTATGTTATTCTATTTTTTTTTTTTTTTTTTTTATGGATACGGGAAATTGGACTGAAGTTTTCGCCGTTTTAGATTATTTCTGGAAATAGTCAGTGGAAAGATATTTTAGATCAACAATCGCATAACGAGGGGTAGAAAGAGGGTTCGATCCCGAAATTCGAATTGAAAGACACGAAATCCCGTAGTCCCAAATTATAAAACACGAAATACAGTTTTCAGGTCCTACCATTCCTCGATAATGTCAAAATTGGATTATGTTCTTTCAAATTTTAAGAACGAATAAAGTTTGGGAAAACGGGAAATGAATACTTAGACAGGACTGCTCCCATGTGGTGCCCCAGTACTTGATTTGTCAGTCTATTTATAGTTTTGGATTAGTTCCAATGAAAATATATTCAATACTGGAACCCTTAACACCTGTTGTGATCACAAATAACATCCATTAGTTTACTAGAATTATTCCATCCTCACCTTCGGTATTGCTTTTCCTTTTTCTGCAAGAGCCTGTTTTAACAGAGACCCATGATGATTAGCGGTTACTAGGTTAATGTAATCGAGAAACATCAAGCGGTGACTGAGAGTTATATGGGAAGAATAATTTAAAAGGAACGATGTCAAGTTGTAGGAATCAAGGTTGAGACAGAAAAACATATGATGAAAACAAAACTGATGTTCAGTGGTTGTCGTTTGTTATGTGGTTCATAAGTGTTTCTCGTTTCTTATATAGATTAGACCGTTGGTTTTCCTGTTGGAATGGTTTTACACTAGTCATTTTGGGGCCTTTTATAGCTTGCTGTTCGGTGTCAGCCAAGGCTCCGTGTTGAAGGCCGTACATTGACCTATAATGGTTTACTTTACAAATTGTGACTTGGATGGAGAGTTGTCTCATTGGCACTTATACCACATCTTCTTATATCTACCAAATGACTATATTTCGTATTTAATTACCATAAACAAATACAAAAAAAAAAAATATTTCACTGTCGAAATTTTAGTGAGGCAATTGCCTCACTTGCCTCAATGGTAGTTACGGCCTTGCTGTATATTAGATGAACCTTAAAGGTGGATTATCAGATTATTGGTCACAGGAATATTAAAGTGATTGTTGACTTTTCAAATATAAAAATATGCACAAAGAAGGAAATATATCTGATTCCTTGTGAAAATAAAAGATAGAACATTGTACTTTAATTGATTTGGTAATTTAATTTCAAGAATGACAACATGTATGATCTGTTACCATAAGTGTAAAATTTGTCCATTAGCTACTGTTTATTATGGTTATGGTTGAACTGTATCTTTGAACTTTGTCAATCAGTCATGATTCACTTCTTAAGCTGTGTAAGAACCTTCTTGTAATTGAAAATTGGTCTGCCATGATCACGATTTCTAGCCATTCTGAGTTCCTAACAAGTTCAAAATTTAGCACATTTGAGGTTTACAATACCCAAAGATCAGGAGAAACAACGATTTTGATTGGCTGATCACAGTTGTCTCCTTGGGAAAAGTTTGAGGAAAGTTCAAATTGGGAACAATCATTATTTTTGTGTAAAATTTAACAAAATCGTGTTTTAGAGGTTTTTACTCGATCTTGCAATCGTGACAAGGTGTCAAAATCGAATATTTCAAGCCTGAATCGTGCAAGTTGACAGGTATGACAGGTTAAGAAATTAAAGAATGAAAATTCTGCATAGTACATTAAGTATGTAAAATACGGAACCGAGTTCCGAATGCGGATCGAGTCTGGCCAATGGTAAAAGAAAATTGACTGCGTCATTTGCTAATTAAAAAGATTCCATGAAGAAAGATTTTCTAGTAGAAATAAATTAATTCTGGTAGGAATCTTATAGTAGGAAAATGAATAATCTAATCATATTTTCTGTCCAAATTCCCCCTTAAGATTTTCAAAACAGAAAAAAATCCATACAGACTTTTAAAATTCCAGCTAGATGGTAGGATTTTGCTGGTGAGAAAATAAAAAATCCAGTCAGAATTTTGTTCATTTTCCTTGTCCACCTACTTTCTATATAGAATCTTTGATTCTAGGTAAAAGATTCTAGATAGATTCCTACTACATTCCTACTAGATTCTAGGTGGAATCCTACTACTGATTTTGTATGGGTACCTAAAAAAAAAAAAAACGCTGACCCTAATTTTTTTTTAGCATTGTGAGAAAACTATTGTCAGAGGGTCATCCTGAGCACTACCAATGTTTGAATACTTGCTAAAAAAAAAAAAAAAAAAAATTGCCTACCTACCCCACCTAAATTTTTTGGACATGTTACCCGAACCAAACAATTTTTTTGTTTAGGCCTTGGTGGAGGAAGCCAGACTGCCCACATAGAACTTCCCAACTACTGCATGAAACTAACAATCAAAGTCTATCAAGATTGGAGTAGAATGCACCTGCCACATACAGGGTACACACACACTCACAACCTCAGTGTTGATAGGCTAGTGATACAGTAGATGAACTACTTAGACCACTCGGCCACTGATGCCTCGTTTTCCATCAATATATTATAGCATATTATTCTATCAAGTCAAACATATCATATAAACATTCAAATAAAACTAATTCAGTCATGCTTTGTCCCTTCAGTTACACTTAAAAATGTACATATAATTCAGTTTTATAAACACTCTGTTTAAACAAATTACCAAAGCAAGTGAATTCATTATAAAAAATGATTTGAAAATTGATCCATACATTTCTTAAGAGTTAAGATCTACTAAATTGTTACATAGCCATGATAGGTTAACAAGATTAGAAAGCCATCGATCACTTTATGAATACAGATTTTGTACATTTAAATTTGATGAAAACACTTCAAAAGCATACAACAATATCTACCACTGCATTTGAGAAAGAGAGATCAAGTTCACTTATTCAATTGCAAATTAGGTATTCAGTCTCATTGTGTATCATTCCTTAGGAAACCTATTGATATTGGCCATGTACACATCGTATCACACGAACCATGCTCTTGTTGCGTCGAACAAGCTGTACTTTCTCCGTGCATTATATTATGCCCCTATCACATTAATCTACGATTATCAACAGGGGATGAGCTGTGAAGAAACGATTTCAATCATAACACAATCAGACCAACAAAAGATCTAATTATCTCTTTTGGACCAACTACCTGTCTTCTGCAAAGGAGGGCCATTAAATTTAATTAACATATGATGTCACTGCTGATAACCGCTTGAATTTTGTATAAATGACAGGATTGATTTCACTGGGATGAATGATTTTGTCCTTACAACAGATTGATGTAATCTTTAAGAAACTGTATAGTGTTATTTTTTGGTAAAATAAGTTAAAGAAGGGAAAATTGAAATTTGAGGTTATTATCTTCTTAAAAACTTGCAGCCTAATTTAAGTTTTTAACATTTAAAAAAACAACATTATAGACAGCAACCAATGATGACCATCAAAGAGGTCTACATGCACCTGTCTAAGGACAGGCACGTGAAGAATATTGCAGAGGAAATATAACAATAAGGAGATGAGGTATTATTGCCAATGAGACAGCTGTCCACCAGATTTCAAATGAAGTGGATATAAGCAATTATAGGCCACAGTACGGCCTCCAACTATGAGAAAAACCCATACTGTAAAGTTGGCTATAAAAGGCCCCAACATGAAAAATGTGGAACAATTCAAATGAGAAAACTAACAGCTTAATTTATAACAAAACAATTTATGAAAAACAAATATGACAGACATGAACCAATGACAAAATTAACCACTGAACTACAGGCTTCTAACTTGGAACAAGCACAGGGTTTTGCTTATTGTTGAAGGTCATACGGTGACCTATAGTTGTAAACTTCTATGTCATTTGGTCTCTGGTTGAGAGTTGTCTCATTGGCAATCATACCACATCTTCTTATTTTTATACAGAAATAATAATTGGATGAGAATATATTAGTTTTTAAATAAAGGTTTTCTTAGCATTTCCATTTAAATTGAACAGACCAAACACTGGTCTAATCAAAAAATGTTCAGTCCAGCAATCCTGGTAGTTTGTATACATCTACGACAATGTTGAAAATATTCTGCAATGAGGTTTAATTTTAATTAGTTTTTGATTACTGTCCTTCCATTTTAAAATGTTAAATACTTTTTGGTTATTTGATTATCAAGAAACCCAATGCAAGGCCTCATTTCTGAATCTTTGACAATTAAAAAAAACCAATTCAGTAATAAAAAGTAAAATAACATAAATACCGAACTCCAAGGAAAATTCAAAACAGAAAGTCACTTATCAAAAGGCAAAATCAAAAGCTCAAACACATCAAATGAACGGAAAACAAATATTATATTCCTGAATTAGTATAGGCATTTCCTTCTGTATAAAATGGTGGATTAAATAAATCTGGTTTAATAGCTATAGATCACTTGTATGACAGTAGCATAGACATATTTTCAGACAGGAATTATCTGAAAAAAAAAAGATGTTAGCAGGAACACTTTTTACAAAGGAATTCATTTTGTTTTTGATAAATTACCCAAATATAAGTTTACTGAGTCAGCTACTTCAATTAAATGACAAATTTACTGATCAATCTTTAATAAATTTACAAGTTTTTCTTTTTAAATGGAAAGAATAAATATTGGTACTTTACAATATAGCCATGTATACCATTCCATCAATAGTTCCTTGTCTAGTTCCCAAACGTTTATGTTCAAAATACTCATATATTTACATGATCCGAGCTTTTAATTCATTTGTTAAAACAACAACAAAATTCAAAAGCCAGACATTAAAATTACTTATAATGTAATTTTTCTCCTTAATCCAAATTTGTTTAGATATAATTATTGATCCATGCAATATGCTGACAAGAAAAAGGAAAACAGTTCACTTTAAATTTTTACAGATCGTTGTTTTATGCATTAAACTCTGTTTGGACAGGTGAGTTCTAAGTAAATTGCCTTTTAATAGTTCCGCGGCTTCATTACACCTGTCAATTTGCATATATCCGGACTGTATCCAAGATCAATTGATGCTAAATAAAACATCATAAGTGACTTGGTATTCAGGACCACTTGAATGTTTGTTAAGCTGCAAAGTTATTATGTAGTACTATAGATCTTGAATGACACGGACTTAACTATATTTGTAATTTTAGAAACTGACTTTTAAACCAATCCTGCCAATTATGGAATAACCATTGTTTCAAAATCAATTAAAAGTTATCCAAACATGGTAGCCATTGAAAACCTGTCAATAAAATCTCCAAAGAAAGACAATACAGGAGGTCTAGCACTTTAGACTACAAATAAAAACAATTATGTATCACTATAATGTTACATGTAAACTGATCTTATCTGACAAAGGGTCAGGTGTCCAAACAAAAGTCATGAATGGGCAATAAGCAAATTATATTCCGTAGATTGATTACATTTCATTTTGGTGGCAGTCAATATTTTCTGTCAGAATGATTCACAAGGATAATGTTATTTCATTCTTTATAAATAGAAAAATGGTTTCTTTTTGTTAATAAGGCCAAAAATATGATACACAAAAACTTACAAAATTTGTTTCATGGCCTTCTACAATGCATTTAAATGAACATTGAAATTTTCGCAAAGGGTAAATTTCACGGTGAAATGTCTACCGTGAAAATGACGAAAAATTTAACAAACACAAAAATTTTCTGATATGTGGCATATGAATAAAGTGTTACAACAAGTTTTTTTATCCTGATGTGTAATATCTTGTAAATAGTTGACCTATTAAAATATGTCTGTAAATTTCATACAAAATCTGTACCTGCCAACCTTTTCAAAATTTTTCAAAATAAATGACCTTCATACATTCTGAAGAGCCTGCGATCAACTTGTTTTCTTTTAAAACTTCTACAATAGGTCTATCCTTATACCAATACAACAGTCTTCAACAAGTTTGTACAGTGAAGACCCAACAATAAAAAGTAAACAAACATTATCTATTCCTGCAGTTACAGACCAGGTAAAGTAAACATTGCAGGAGCTCTGAGAACAATACCTAGTACATTTTCTTCTTTTTAATTATTGACTTTACCCAAACCTACAGACCCCTATAAATGTTTATTTCTGGCAGCTGATAACTCTCTCATAATATGTCAAAGTAGACCCTCCCAGTCGTCTACCCATTGTTAGACATGACTTAACAATGCTTGTGACATGTTTTCCTTTTAAAATTCAATATTTGTGTATAATTCAGTTTTTCATCTTAAAAACTTGTCATGCTGTGTGGTAAGGGCATCACAAAACATGTTCATCTCCCAAATTTAATAGTGAGTAGCTTACGGTTTAAAGCAATAACAGTTCAATAAAATTGCATGACATTTTTTCCTTGATTGCACTTTTCAAATAAAAGTTTAGGTTTATCCTTACAAGTTAAACAATTTTAAGTTGATAATTACATTTATAAGGAAGGTACGGCTTAAATTAACTTCAGTTTTCACACTTGCATTGCTCTGTAAAAGTGTAGATCTATATCAAAATTATATAGCACATTGTGTATGCATATCCAAATCGAATTTCTTTCAATAGCAGCTCAAGTAGTTTTTTTTTCTGTCTTTGTGTTTGAAAACAGATCCCTATGTGTAAAAGAATTCCACAGCTTACTGATAAATCAACCAGTTGTGTATATTCTATGTGCAATGAAATTGTTTCCTGGCCAAATTTTAAAACTATAATGGGAGATAACTCAAAAAACAAAAGACCAGCAAAAACAGAATTGCAAAGACTAGATATTGAATTTCATGAGTATCAATTTTAATTGTCAGGCAATGTAAAAAAAGCCACTGAGCTGGTTCACAAACTTTAATTATTCAAATGAAACATACAATTCTGAAATTGTATGACTAGATCAAGAGCTGTATTAAACAATCAAACAAACATAATCTCTAGGGCTAGTTTATCATCTATATCTCAATTTTTGTTAAAGAGGTCTTAATATTAGTTGATTTTGTATATTCCAGGAAAACAAATGAATCTTGAAATCCTAACTTTAAGATATTTTTGATAAACCTTGCTTTAATCTCTGTTTTCATCAATAAGATACAATACACCAACAATCGGATATACTGTAAAATGTTTCATTTCATTTATGCAATGATTCTATCGATTAAATTTATACAAAGGGATATTTTCGCAATTTTATCTAAATTGCAAAATTGAAAAATAAACCCCTTGTGATAATTCCCACTTTGCAGTATGGGGTACAATCTCTCAAGGAGAGGAAGCTCTTGCGAGTATTCTAGGACAAAACAAATAAAAATCCACTCAGTAGAAATACTAAGAATCGATTTTTCAAACAAAATTATCAAAAAAAAAAATCTGGAGGACTTTCTCATCAATTCAATATTCCCACGATATCTATTTTACCTGATATCACCTATCAATCTTGTTGTGTCGTGACCTTAATAACAGTACTGGTTCTGCTTGATTGGTCGAGACAGATACACATGTTTATTCGTTACTGATTGAATTACTCAAGTGACAGGTGTGAAAATAAACATATAATTTCTGATTTGACAAAACAAATATCTTTTCCAATGAGACACAAAAGAAACAGTTTTAGTTTTTACAATGAGAACTTGCTAAAATTAATGTGAAGATTTTGATGAAAGGGACGACTGTTTGGATATTTAAAAGGGGTGTATATTTCAATTTGCCAGACAAATTTGATAATTATAGTGAAAGTTAATATATTTTTCGTGTAATTTCAATTAATTATACTGAAATAAATATTTAAAATTTAATTAAAATTATCTTGCAAATTCCACTAAAAATGCACCAAGAATTGTTGGTGCATTGATTCAGAACAATTATTCAGGGTCAATGGCCAAAAATGTGATTATATGGGAAGTCATCATCATGATCATACAAATTTACATTCAATTTAATTCAGGATTTGAAGTATGTTAAAAAATGCAACTTTTTTTTCATTTCTTACCTAATATTGTTATAGAGTAATTTGAAGAATGCATATTACACACCAATATGCAAGTCACATATTTGGTTTTTGGAACAATACCATACTACAAAAAAGACAGCTTCAAAGAACATTCAGAATAAAAACTTAGTATATGTGTCCATAGGACACCATGCCCAACTTGCACGTCCACATTTTCATGTACAATGAACTGCAAAATCTTGGTCCTTACCCTAATTTGGCTTATATTTGTTTTAATTCACATTAAAATGAACATATATACTAAGTTTCAAGTTGATGTAGCCACAACTTCATCATAAACTACATTACACCAAAATTTTTACAAGATATGTAGACTTCTAGAAAAGTGGTGATCTGAAAGTTTTGACCACCAAAATTTTTAAAAGCACCGACACAATTTCTGTATTTTGCAACAGAAATAATAATGAGGACCAGCAGATTTTATTCAAGGACCACCAGGGGAAAAAGATTTTGAGAACTCTGGATATGGGAGGTATTGATGAATGGACGCCGATTAACATTATAATGACCCCTACTATAGTAGATGTAGTATAAAAGACCTAAAACAGTAAGCCTTAATTTTTTTAGACACCAACCATTTCAGGTACATGTTTCTGTGATTCTTTAAATATAAGAATTGCCTCTGTGACATCACACTGTGTTCTCATGCTCAACTGTAAATATTGTTTCCATAGTAACATACTCTTTGCATGCTGGGATACTGCCCTTTGTACAGTCTGTAGTGCTGTCTCAACAAAACCAACATTGACCAAAACTTTGACCTTAAAAAAGATAAGTATTATAAAAGAAAAGAGGTAATTTTGAAAATTTCTTAAAACAATATTAAAGTTAATTCAGCAACAACAAAAATAGATGATTGACCAATGTAGTAGGTGAACTAAAATAGAAGAAACTTTTCCATTCAATAAGTTAAAACCAGGTAGCAGATGCATTAGACTCTAATCTTAATTTACTAGGATTGCCAGTTTTCCTGCCAAAGGTCGGTGGTACTCTCTGGCATCCTCCACCAATAAAAACTGGCTGCCATGAAAAAGCCAATAGTGCTGAAAGTGGCATTAAAAAACAAAAAAATCATTCCATCAATCCATACAATACAATACAAATGCAACATATCAATCATTGGAAACTTTGTGTAGCTGAAGAACAGAACAGACTTATCTGTATGGAACAATGGGACCTGATATAACTTTCAATTTCTATAGAATCCATACAGCTTGAACTTCTTCCATGTGTCTTTAGAATTTTCCTTGTAACACAGGATTTATTTTATAGAATACACAAGAAAATCTAGAATTTAAATGAAGAAGAACGATATTTTATTCATGTTATTATATATATATAATTAGGTTATACATATAATTATATGTGGACTTATTAACAATGGTTTTCTTGTATGAATTGTTTCACATTTGGTTATGTCAGGGCTTTTATAGCTTACAACAGAGTAGTGGTTTTGCTCATTGTTGAAGGTGGTATGGTTCATTTTGTCCCTGGTGGATAGTTATCTCATGGCAATCATACCATATTAAATCTCCTTTTTCATAAAGTTCTGTAACATATTTACAAATACAATTTCATACCCATTTTAAATATAGGTCGTCTGATAAGTTGTCTCCCTTGGCTGCTGATTCAAACAAGGTCAACACTTTGTGGATTCTCTGAAATAAATAAAATACCAATGACATAAAATTATCTTTATCACAAGTGAGGACACACAAAAACTACAAGACCATAACATCCATATGACTGAATAGTGTGTTGAAAGTCTGCTAATGTCATTGAAAACTGTCATATGCAAAACAAAAATGTTCACTTTTTGGCATAATTACATATTCATTTTTAATACAAAATATGAAATAGTATATATCTTCTAACTCGCTTTATACAACTCCCCAGACCTCCACTTCCCAGGACCACCATAATAACATATTATTACATTTAGCAGCAGATTTTAGTTACATCAGATGAATCTATAAGTTGTCTTGCCTGGCTTGCAAGGTCATGGGTTCAGTTTCTAGTCTGGTTAAACCAATGACTTTAAAAAGTCAGAACTTGCTTCTTTTCCACTTAGCACACAGCATTTAGGAGTAAGATCAAAGACTGGTTAGTCATGAGTCACAATAATGTATTTGGTAAGGTGATATGTCTTCCTGTTGGCTGTTACATAGTGAACTAGATATAGGAAGATGTAGTGTGAGTGCCAATCCATCCTAACAATTTATAAAAGTAAACCATTATAGGTCAATGATGAGCCTTGGCTTAGAACAACAAGCTATAAAGCCCCAAAATTACTAGTAAAATTAAAATCCAGCTCAGCATATGCTTAGAACATATTATTAATTGAATATTTTTAAGGATTTGTGATTAGTAAAAACTTGATCACATATACATTTGTATTTGCTCAGTTTGCAAGCCAATACTGTTGTGTTTAGCTTATCGTAGGTCAAAAACAGCATAATTCACAGGTCATACAGCATGTTACTAAAAATAGATTCTAGAAATCCCCAATTTTACATTGTTCATGCTATAGTTGTTGATTAATAATATAACAATTGTAGCCTTTGGTTGAGGTCAATATGATGTTATATCGACCCAGAGAAGCACATCGATCTCAGACTTCATCCTCAGTCAATATGCTTCTCGTATCGACCTCATACAAAGGCTATAATTGTATAATAACACATTAACAATTCCTCATACCGATATTTGCCACTTGATGTTAAACACCAAACCATCCATTCATAGGTTTTCCTACTTTTGTTTTTAAAACTGTGTGTATTCATTTATTTTTGTGGGCTCCAGTTTTTGTTGATTAAGAGCAGATTGTATTTCAAGAATACTTGTTTCTGTGGTTTAAGCAAGTTTGGCATAGAAACCTATAGCAAATTTGTACCCAATGACAGTCAAATAAACTCATCATAGTTATCAGAATTGAAATTTTGTATGCCAGACTCGCGTTTCGTCTTCAAAAGACTCATTAGTGAGGTTCGAATCATAGAAAGATAAAAGGCCAAATTAAGTATGAAGTTGAAGAGCATTGAGGACCCAAAATTCCTAAAAGTTTTGCCAAATACAGCTAAGGTAATCTATTCCTGAGGTAGCACAACAATGTGAAAGTTTCCATAGTTTTATTCCAGACAACAAGCCTTGCAGATCATTCATATTGCATTAATTGTGAATTTTTCCCAGTCCTAAGTATGCATGAAATACTTGCCACTGGGCATTAAGAGAACAACAATTAACTAACCAATCATTTAATCTTCTTATCAAATTATAAGCATTCATCAAAGGTCTATTCTCCTTCAAAAGGAAAATTGTCAATTACATCAAATAAATACATGTTAAACCGCGCCACATTCTTATTGAGCCTGTCCAAAGTCAGGAGCCTGTACTCTGGTCAATGGTTGTCGTTGGTTCATGTCAGTCATATTTGTTTTCATAAATTGTTTTGTTATAAATTAGGCCTTTAGTTTTCTCAATTGAAATGTTTCATATTTATCACGTTTGGCCTTGAATAGTTAACTATACATTATGGGTTTTTCTCATTGTTGAAGGCCGTATGGTTGCCTGTAATTGCTTACATCCACTTCATTTGAACTTTGGTGGATAGTTGTCTCGGTGGCAATCATACCACATCTCCTTATTTTTATATCTACAGACCAGTAACATTCCTTGCATCCGTAAATATTATCCTACACTGACTCATTGCCAGTGTCTCAAGTAAAAATGTCAGGTGCAAAATTTTACTCAACAGATTTTTCATAAAATGAATGAATAAATACACAATGTATTGTGTTATTATAAACTGAGAATTATTTTTTAGACTGAGTCAATCAAACTCTCCGCAGGATTTCCACGACCAGACATCATTCTTCTTTGCAAATTCTGAAAACCCAGTCTCAAGTTTCATTTAACCACATATGCAAATAAAGCTGTAATTTCAACCTAAACAAAGATTGTATTATAAACATTATAATACATGGATCTATATATAAATCTTCTCCGATGTTTGATTCTAATGGGGATTTATACGATCTTTTCAAATTAGAAAGTGATACTCAGCACTGTCGTGGAGAATGGTTTACTTTCCGTGGATAATGGTTTACTTTCGTATGACTTGCCAAAAATTTGCAAATAAGTAAACAAGCACTATGTAATTGATATGTCAATACTGAAGTAGTATATTTTTTGTTTGCTTATCTGAAAATCAAACAGATTATACGGACCAACACGGACTTCTTTAAATCTCAAACTATAAATGGGATTAGATAGAAATAAAAGAGAAGGACTTAATCTCACTGACACTGAGAAGTATATTGGACAGATCATTTGAAACTTTTATTTAGGGTTGTTTATATGCACTATTAAGATATACTAGTATATCTAAGTTTTCTTTGTCAGGCAATAGATATTTCATGATTACAAATATATGTCATTCATATTCCTGGCAATTTTAGTAAAAAAAAATCATCAATTATATGTACTGCTGTTTAGGCCTTTTATAGCTGACTTATATAATAGGGTATGGATTAAGCTCATTGTTGAAGACTGTACTTTGACCTATAGTTGTTAACTTCTATGTCATTTGGTTCTATGGTGGAGAGTTATCTCATTGGCAATTATACCACATCTTCTTATTTTCATACCAGTTCCTGAGGATGCCATCCACTGACAGCAGCCATTTCTTTGGTAAATGTTCTTGCATAATTCTAATGACACACTTGTAGCTTATAAAATTCTGTAATTGTGCTTTAAAACTAAGATTCTGGCTGTAGCATTGAAGACCTCCTGGTATTCATGCTCTCAAGGTGTTTTATAATTTTGCTTTCCATACTTTTGGTACATCATGCTCTCAAGGTGTTTTATAATTTTGGCTTTCCATACTTTTGGTACAATAAGCTACCTGATGTCTTCATAACAAACTTTTGAATTCAAAAGCCTGAAGCTCAATTTTATGAAAAATTTCAGTTAAAATTCTTTTACCTGATTATTTCATGCAATTTCACAAGCCTGGGCTGGTAGGCATGTGTTTAAGACTGCCCAATGAAAGTTATTATTGAAGAAAATATGTTCAGCATGCAGAAATCATATCATTTGTTCATTTTTTTAATGTTGAGAACAAGAGAAACACACATGATAAGACCGACACATAATTTTGTTGTCTCTGTTATTTTAAAGAAACGTCCACCCAGAACGTCTCGACATTTCAAATCAAATATCAACACTGTTAGCTGTGATGTCAGTATAGGCCAACGTACAAATCAAAGCATTTAGAAAGGAACCAAAATGTCATATTCATAATATAAACAAATCATTAAAGTTTAAATAATCAATTTATGATAAAATTGATAACTTCAAATTGATGATGATTTATCATAATTCATATCATAACAAACTATACCAATGTTAAGTCACTTGTATAATTACAACTAATTATATAATTAACCTGTATGATTTAATATACAGCTTAAATATTAGGAATGACAATTTTGATGAAATCAGCAATTACATATTGCCTTCCTACAATAACATTATTAATTCCTTTAAAAAAGTAAACTTGGCATCTGTCATTTTCCATCGGTAATGAATTAATCGAAAATAACCCCTGAAAATTATGTCTCGTTAATTACAAATTTTATTGTAATATGGACTTCTTCTGTGAAAGATTAAATTGTAAAATCAACATTAAACCTGAAAAGAAAGCTGCAGAAAAACGGATTTTAAAAGCAATTTATTTCGTTCGCGTTCCTGTATTTCACAAAAGTAATGCACTCTAACCATTCTAGTAGTCGCAATGAAATTAACGTGAACAATCATGAATGAAAATAAATTGAAATCTCGATAAATGTCATGTAATTTAAAATGACAACGCTATTACAAGTCATTTGTCATTTGGGCCTTAGAAATGAGAGAATTTGTTCACTAATACCCAAATAAAAAGAGAAACCACACAAGAATTTGTCTCCCTAACAATACACCTAATAAAAACAGTTTAAGTCTTGCAAAGGATAATTGATTTAGATAAACTCATACATGAAATTTCACTTCTTTTAACCCATCCTAAGTGATTTTAATTATTCTAAAATTTACATATTTTCCGCAATTGGTTAAAAATCCCAATCTATCTTGATTTTCATAATTATAGCAACTAGACTGTAGTCACAACAAACTGCAATTATATATTTCTATAATACCTCGTAATAGCTCAAAAGGAGATGTTGATATTATCTAAACTTGAACCATCATGGTTTTGTTTTGATTGTTTGTTTGTTTTTCATATCATGAACTTGGTTATTGCATTGATTATCTATATTTTACAATGTCACAAAAAAATTAAAGTTCTGATGACACATAGTAAATTCTCAGGGCTATTTCACCTAGTTATTACATCTATTTGGAGGGGTTAAGCAAGTATTTTTAGGTTGAAGGTAAGGGGAAATTGACCACATATCTCATAACTGACAAGACTACTACAGCAAAACCTAACTAAACTGAATCGTACATTATTAAACTGGAAACCTGTCTGAATTAAACTTTGGTACCAGGACCTTTTTTTATTGATTTAATCTCTTTAATCTGTACACATGGGGATACCCCGGTAGATATTATACAGTCCAGAAGGGCTGCTGAAATGAGTTGAAGGTTTCAAAACATACACGTCCTTTGGTGGCCAAGTGGTCTAAGCAGTTTATCTACATTAATCACTTAGCCTGTCAACACTAAGGTTGTAAGTTTTGATTTACTCGTGGCTTGTGAATTTGACTCCTATCTTAATTGACTAGGATTGCCACAACAAAGGTTGGTGGTTCTCTTCGGTACTCCAGCTTCCTCCATTAATAAAAAACTAGTCACCTTGTTATATCCCAGAGTGCTGAAAGTGGTGTTAGACACCAACAATCAATCAATTAAAGAATACAAACCTTCTATAAACTTGAATATCACTATTTTAGTGACATTTTACCAAAGAATTTATAAGAGATATATTTCTGTTAATCAGCTGTTTTATTAATGCAATATCCTTTGTATTCCTATAATAGCAGTTAAATAGCCTATAATTCAGTGGTTGTCATTTGTTGCCATATTTGTTTTTCGTTTATGGTTTTGTACATAAATCAGACTGTTAGTTTTCCCATTTTTTTTTTTACATTTGTCACACCATGGCCTTTTATGCCTCGATATAAGGTATGGGTTTTGCTCATTGTTTAAGGCTGTACGGTGACCTATAGTTTCTAATCTTCTACGTGATTTGGTGTGTTGGAGAGTTGTCTCATTGGCAATCATAACACATTTTCTTATTTTCATATTCAATTAATTCCTGCCTTGGTAAATTATTCAACTCTATTTTGAATAAAAGGTTAGATAAATTTTAGAAGAAAAAATATAGTAAGTAAATCACAAATTGGGTTTTGTAAAATCAAGAACTTCTGACCATATGTTTGTTTTAAAACCCTAATCGACAAATACATTAACAAAAGAAAGGTGGAAAACTATTCGCTTGCTTTGTCGACCTTAAAAAGCATTTGATACTGTTATACATGCAGGCATAAAATATAAACTTTTAAAACTAAATATAACAGGCAAATTTTATTCTATTATCAAAGATATGTATAGTAAAATAAACTATGTGTAAAATTAAAATGAATTAACCCCTATCTTTAGATCTTTTATAGGAGTTAGACAGGGCGATGTATTAAGCCCAAATATTTTCAAATTGTTTATAAATGATATGCCAGAAACTTTTTCATCATGTACTGACCCTGTTGATCTAAATGACAACAGAATTGATTGTCTTATGTATGCAGATGACATTGTTATTTTTCTGAAACACAACATGGTTTACAAGAGAGAATGGATAAGTTACAATTATATTGCTCAAAATGGTGTTTAAATGTAAACCTTAATAAAACAAAAGTTTTAATTTTAACAAACCCGAAAACATGTTGATTGCCCAGTGTATTTGAATGGGCAACAGCTTGAAAGTATAAAATGTTATAAGTACCTAGGAATTACTTTTGTATCTAGTGGTAAATTTACACAGTGTAAAGATGAGCTATACAAGAAATCTATGAAAGCTTGTTTTGGATTACAACAATGCCTAGCATCATCAAATCCTAGTGTCGCAACTTTAATGCACCTTTATGACCATACAATTAAACCTATTTTAATGTATGGCAGTGAAATATGGGAATGTTTTCAACCACTTCAGTGGCATGTAAGAAGAATAACGATTATATTTTAGAAAAGGTTTATTCAAAAGACATATCTGAAAAGTCGCACACAAAATTCATGAAGTATATTCTTGGGGTTAACAGAAAAGCAAGTAATTTTGCTGTTATGTCTGAATTAGGAAGATTTCCTGTATATTTTCAATTTTATTGGCAATGTTAAAATATGCTCATAGGTTAGAGAACACAAAGGATGGTTTATTATATGATGCATATATTTGTAATAAAAGTTACATGCAAACAATATCACTACATGGTTTTCTAGTATTGACTATTTAATGACAGAACTAGACTTGCCAAACTTAAATGTAAGTGTTGGCGTTTATGTACTATAGTTAAGAATAAATTATGTACAAGTTTTCATAATCATTGGAAAGAATTTAGAGAAAATACTGTTAAATCAGGTAGAGGTAAACTCTTGACCTATTTTTCAATTAAACATTTTTTGGTACAGAAAATATCTGCAATTAAAAGAATTTAAAGATAGACAAGCACTGTGCAAGATCAGAATAAGTGCACATCCCTAAAAGTAGAGACAGATAGATATGCTAAAACCTATATAGATAAATCACAAAGATTATGTAAAAATGCACCTTAGATAAAGTTGAAGACGAAGAACATTTTATATGTCAGTGTCCCTTTATAACTTTTAAGAAAAGAATTTTATGATAATATTTTAATAGGTTGTAAAAATTTTGAAAAGTTAAGCACAAGTGCCAAATTTAATTGGCTTTTATTCAAGAAAACCTAGAGGTATTGAAAAATATTGCTATTTATATTAATAAATGTTTGGAACTGAGAAAACTATCAATATAGTATAGATATTGTTTTATTTAAGACGTTGAGAATATTTGCCTGTTAATAATAGATATATTGTTATGCCTTTTTTATGCGTATGGCTCTGATCTGGCTGTGGTTTAACATCTCAGAATTGAAATAGTTAAATTCATATTTATGATTTATGTCAACATTATTGTAACAATTATAAAAATCATTGTAATAAATTACTTTGCTCTTCATGGGCCCTTTAATTGGAATAAAAAAAAAAAAAAAAAAAAAAAAAAAATATTGAGTAAAATTGAGAATGGAAACAGGGAATGTGTCAAAGAGACAACAACTGTCCAAAGAGCAGAAAATACCCTTAGGGCACCAATGGGTCTTCAACACAGCGAGAAAATCCTGCACCTGGAGGTGGGCTTAGCCATTTACAGCTTGATATACACTGTATAGACAGTTATCATCATTGAATTCAGTAAAAATGTTGCCCTCTTTTGGTTATTTTTTGTCATTTTGTTGCAGTCACATTGACATATACCCCACATCTTGTTTTATTCATATAAATAAATGGGGAATGTGTTCATGGGACACAGATGATGCCCCAGCTTGCATATAACATAATAAAGGGACATAACTCAAGAACGGTAAAAGTGACACTACCCAAATTTATACTTGATCTGAGATTTGTGGTAATAAGCATTGTGTATAAGTTTCATAACATGTAGTTGAGGTAAACTGCAGTTAAAGAATGGAAACAAAAAAAAATTCAGCAATTTTTCCATTTGTAAAGGGACATAACTCTTGAACAGTAAAAGTGATGCCACCAAAATTCAAACTTGATCTGTGTTTTGTGGTAATAAGCATTGTGTATAAGTTTCATAACATTTGGTTGAGGCAAACTAAAGTTAAAAAAACGGACGGACAGATTTTACAGATTGACAAGGGTAAAACTTAATGCCCCCTCCGCTACGGCGGAGGCATAAAAATACCTTTTCCTGACTGTCAATGTTTGAGAATCATCTTCAATCAACTCCAAACAGGCAGTTAAATAGAACTTCCAGGTCACATCTGAAAGAAAACAGTTAATCATCAATATGGTTATATACCATTAATTAGAAGTAGACAGGTCTAACATGCAACTTTGTAAAATTGACAATTCTTGGAAACAGGAAGTCTTGACATATTGCCATTTATAACTTCTGATTATGTCAACCAGAACACATGCATTCACAGACAGAGTAAAAAATACTGTTTCACTAAGAAGATAGGTCTAACATGCAACTTTTTAAAATAGGCAATTCTTTGAAACAGGAAGTCTTGATGTATTGCCACTAATAACTTCTCATTATGTCAACCTGAACACATACATTTACCGACAGAGTAAAAAAGTGGAGTTTAAAGTTTTGCAGTTTCTAATGCCAAACCTGTTTATTAGGTTTGCTTTATTAATATATATTCAACCGAACAATCACATGCAGCAGAAGATGCTTTTGAATATTGGGAAAAAATATATGAGAATCGCCCAGGAGTAAGCCCTTCTGGATTTGCATCCAACTTTTGAAATTGTATGAATGCCACAAATGCCTGGAAGTTATTACATTATCTGGAATTCTCAATACCAGATCATTTTATGAATGAAAATTTTTCAAAGAGATAACTTCAAAGTAAAATTGATATTAATTTCATAAAATTTAAAATCTTTCAACAAAATTGCTATGCATCTTATAGAAACTGGTCTCTATGAATATAGTCCTTTAAGTCCCTTCAGGGCATTGTAAAAATCCTTTAATGTTGATCTTGTTTATTTTTAGATAAAGAAAGATAACAAAGGGTATTTCCTGATTTATAATTAGATAAAAGCCAGATTACAATACTGTATCATACCTTTGTTTAATATTTGTTCCAGTTTTATTACACTTTAATCTCTCAAACTAAATAAACCTGATCATTGAAATAGCTTTTTGATCTACATGTAAATTTCAAAGACTAAGATAATTAATATGTACATTTCAACCAAATCTTGTAAATTACACATAGTTGATAAATTACAAGTGGTCCTTCGAGGGACTATGTCTTTTCAATGTTGGTTATTCACTGAAATTAGAAGTTTTCAATCGAGAATTAAAAATATAAAATCTTATTGTTGTTTTCCATCATTCAGGAAATACAACCACTTCAATGTGTAACTACCAAACCTTCTAACCTTGTGGGAAATATTCCTTTCAATTCCTATTCCAAGAGCATAAATAATATTTATTTTGTTTACAATTTGAAGTATTATTTCTGTTTCCAAACCACTTCACGAAAAAAAAATCAATATTTAAAACCTGAATTAAGAGATCTCACAAAATAATTAAAAATATATTAGAAAAAACAATAATTTCAAAATATTAATTTTGATGTTTATTTCAGATGTATTAGTGAAGAGAAATATATTAGGATGCTGGATAATTTTCATTTCAATGCATGGTCTATTAAACAGCCAGACGGGTTTAAAAAAGCATTAAGAAAAATTAAGTTGAAAACAATTCATGCAGTTAGGCTGGTATCCTGGCCAAACCTCCTTGTCACAAGTTGTCAGTAAGGCCAGGCTAATACAATCCATGTGACCACCTTTCAGGGCTGAAAATGACTGAATTACTGCACAATAGTATGAAATATATCAATTGGATCGTTAATTAACTATATATTGAGTAAAATTGAGAATGGAAACACGTTGGAATGTGTCAAAGAGACAACAACTGTCCAAAGAGCAGAAAATACCCTTAGGGCACCAATGGGTCTTCAACACAGCGAGAAAATCCGCACCTGGAGGTGGGCTTAGCCATTAAAATACAGCTTGATATACACTGTATAGACAGTTATCATCATTGAATTCAGTAAAAATGTTGCCCTCTTTTGGTTATTTTTTGTCATTTTGTTGCAGTCACATTGACATATACCCCACATCTTGTTTTATTCATATAAATAAATGGGGAATGTGTTCATGGGACACAGATGATGCCCCAGCTCGCATATAACATAATAAAGGGACATAACTCAAGAACGGTAAAAGTGACACTACCCAAATTTGTACTTGATCTGAGTTTTGTGGTAATAAGCATTGTGTATAATTTTCATAACATTTGGTTGAGGCAAACTGCAGTTAAAGAATGGAAACAAAAAATTCAGCAATTTTTCCATTTGTAAAGGGACATAACTCTTGAACAGTAAAAGTGATGCCACCAAAATTCAAACGTGATCTGAGTTTTGTGGTAATAAGCATTGTGTATAATTTTCATAACATTTGGTTGAGGCAAACTAAAGTTAAAAAAACGGACGGACAGACTTACAGATGGACAAGGGTAAAACTTAATGCCCCCTCCACTACGGCGGAGGCATAAAAATACCTTTTCCCTGACTGTCAATGTTTGAGAATCATCTTCAATCAACTCCAAACAGGCAGTTAAATAGAACTTCCAGGTCACATCTGAAAGAAAACAGTTAATCATCAATATGGTTATATACCATTAATTAGAAGTAGACAGGTCTAACATGCAACTTTGTAAAATTGACAATTCTTGGAAACAGGAAGTCTTGACATATTGCCATTTATAACTTTTGATTATGTCAACCAGAACACATGCATTCACAGACAGAGTAAAAAATACTGTTTCACTATGAAGATAGGTCTAACATGCAACTTTTAAAAATAGGCAATTCTTTGAAACAGGAAGTCTTGATGTATTGCCACTAATAACTTCTCATTATGTCAACCTGAACACATGCATTTACCGACAGAGTAAAAAAGTGGAGTTTAAAGTTTTGCAGTTTCTAATGCCAAACCTGTTTATTAGGTTTGCTTTATTAATATATATTCAACCGAACAATCACAGGCAGCAGAAGATGCTTTTGAATATTGGGAAAAAAAGATATGAGAATCGCCCCCAAGCCCTTCTGGATTTGCATCCAACTTTTGAAATTGTATGAATGCCACAAATGCCTGGAAGTTATTACATTATCTGGAATTCTCAATACCAGATCATTTTATGAATGAAAATTTTTCAAAGAGATAACTTCAAAGTAAAATTGATATTAATTTCATAAAATTTAAAATCTTTCAACAAAATTGCTATGCATCTTATAGAAACTGGTCTCTATGAACATAGTCCTTTTAAGTCCCTTCAGGGCATTGTAAAAATCCTTTAATGTTGATCTTGTTTATTTTTAGATAAAAGAAAGATAACAAAGGGGTATTTCCTGATTTATAATTAGATAAAAGCCAGATTACAATACTGTATCATACCTTTGTTTAATATTTGTTCCAGTTTTATTACACTTTAATCTCTCAAACTAAATAAACCTGATCATTGAAATAGCTTTTTGATCTACATGTAAATTTCAAAGATTAAGATAATTAATATGTACATTTCAACCAAATCTTGTAAATTACACATAGTTGATAAATTACAAGTGGTCCTTCGAGGGACTATGTCTTTTCAATGTTGGTTATTCACTGAAATTGGAAGTTTTCAATCGAGAATTAAAAATATTAAATCTTATTGTTGTTTTCCATCATTCAGGAAATACAACCACTTCAATGTGTATCTACCAAACCTTCTAACCTTGGGGGAAATATTCCTTTCAATTCCTATTCCAAGAGCATAAATAATATTTATTTTGTTTACAATTTGAAGTATTATTTCTGTTTCCAAACCACTTCACGAAAAAAAAAATCAATATTTAAAACCTGAATTAAGAGATCTCACAAAATAATTAAAAATATATTAGAAAAAACAATAATTTCAAAATATTAATTTTGATGTTTATTTCAGATGTATTAGTGAAGAGAAATATATTAGGATGCTGGATAATTTTCATTTCAATGCATGGTCTATTAAACAGCCAGACGGGTTTAAAAAAGCATTAAGAAAAATTAAGTTGAAAACAATTCATGCAGTTAGGCTGGTATCTTGACCAAACCTCCTTGTCAGTAAGGCCAGGCTAATACAATCCATGTGACCACCTTTCAGGGCTGAAAATGACTGAATTACTGCACAATAGTATGAAATATATCAATTGGATCGTTAATTAACTATTGGTTCAAAATGTAAACCAGTACGGTAAATTTGGTTATTGCAATGTTTTTACAAATTTAAAAACCTTTACAAAGTTTAACAAATTCCTGGCTGTATAAATATTTCCTGCCATGTGTCAAGTCACTATCCCACAATGCATCTTTCTAACATCCAATAAATGAATACATGTTGTTGTATACAGTCTGGCTGGGACTTAAATTGAGCAGTGAACCAGGATCCCAGGCTATTCATTCAGTGTACAAGACCCAATGTTTTAGAAATAATCTTTCTCACGTAAGCTCAAACCAAAAGTCTGGTGTTGGTGCACAAGAAATAATCTTCTTTAAGTTAATGATTTTGTTATTTGGAGAATTTGGTTTTAATGTCAGATCTTTGATTGTTTCTGTTAAATTTATTCTTAACTTTTATAGACTAGGGACAATCAAGAGCTTCAAACATATTGTATAAATCACATTATACCTCAGTCTATAATTGATGACCATCATGGTTATCTTTGTTGTTGGGTTGCTGTCTCAAAATACCACATCTACTTTTATGAAAGGTTTGTTTTAAGCTTGATATAAATATGGTTAGTTTTCTGGTTTATAGTGTTTTACATTTGTCGTGTTGTGGCCTTTTATAGCTTGCTTATACTGTGAGGGTTTTGTCCATCGTTGAAGGTTGAACCATCACCTGTAGTTGTTAACTTCTATGTCATTTGATCTCTGGTGGAGAGTTGTCTCATTGGCAATCATATACCACATCTTCTTATTTTTTTATTCACAAAGTCAATTGTAACTCATCACACTGTTTTATTGACAAAATTTAATCCATCAAAATGAAGAAGTACTTTGTTAAATTCTTTGCAGTATGTCTCTAGCTGAGATAAAAATTCAGTTTTTCCATAAACTAAGAAAAAAAATTAAATTAAATCTCTTAACATAGATTGATTCGTTCTGTTCCAAAGGAAAGCTTCTACAATCACAACTATACAGATCATGCTCCAGTTATCAAAGGCTGTTACGAAGTACCCATGAGAAAATACCCATCTTCGCTCTGTTTGATAAACAATGAACATTAACATCCCGGAGCTTCTTGCATAAGAAAACTCTGATTAATTTTCAAGGAAAATAATAGGATCATCTCTGGAAAGAAGCCCTTGAAGCCATTTTCTTAAATAATAAATCACTATTGGAAGTGTTTTTTCCAAGGCAATTCAAATCCAGATGTTAAAAAAATAATCGTTCCGATTTCTATGGAATCAGTTTAAACTGGGGAAATGCTTAGATACAGATTCAGAATGGATAAAATTCTGGTGTTCAGGCATAATTGAGCTGAATGTTTTGATCATTATTTGAATTATTGGATTATTTCTTCTTTGTAGTATATTTACTTTTAATGTAAATAATGTAGAAAATGAAAGTAACTACATTGTTGCATGATGTCAGAGGAGTAAAATTACAAGATTTCCTTCACTTGTGAAATAATCCGGGTTTTACCAGGAAATCACGCTATTTCATTGCAACTAATTTAATAATTGACATATACCCAAAATCTCCTTTTATAAATATATTATTGATATACCCAATGTAATTTGATATGACTCTACGATAAAGTTTAATGTACCATATAAACTGAAAAACCTCTACTTAATCTACATTATACCCGAACTGAATTAACCCGTCCAAATTTATTGACTACAATGACTTACAATAAGTTAGTGACATACGGGTTCATGTGATGTCACTTTTTCGTAAGATGCTTTTTTAATTAATTTACCGCAGTTGAGCAGCATTTATTGTGGAACTATTCAGACTTCAATTGATAACTTTTAAATAAGTCTCGCTAAGTTAATAAATCCTAATTTTTGTATGTAATCAATTTATGTTTTCTCTATGGGCGATTGTTAGAATTCGTCAAACCACAAGAAAACATGCTGTCATTCAATTAAATACAGGTATTCGGTACACTTAAATATTTAGATAAGAAAAGTGCATGCAGGATTTAATACTTTGCTTATTTATTTACAGTTGATTAAAGACATTAGTTCTAGCAACTTATAATTAAACTCATCCAACCATACTTTGCAAGGTGCAAGAGACATCCTGTTATGGCATTGGTTGTTTCTTTTAAAGCCATAGGGGAATCTAACACCTTAGTGTTATATAGATTTCCTCTTATATTAAGTGAGAGGTTTTGCTATCCATATTAACAAGAAGCTTATATTAAGTGAGAGGTTTTGCTATCAATATAAACAAGATGCAAGCCAATTTTCTCCATTATTCAGTTTTCTGACAGTATTAAATTCTCAGACAAATCAAATTCAATAAAAATTTACAAATTATTGACAAAGAAGTTTTTTTTTAGTTCAAATTTAGGGCCTTTTTAGCTGTTCTAAAATTTTTATTTGGTTTTGGACTTTCAAATATTTCTGCCTTGAGCATCACTGAAGAGACATTATTTGTCGAAATGTGCACCTGGTGCATAAAATTGGTACTGGTAATGTTATTAGATAATTCAGTTTAAAGTCACCACTGTTTTTGGTGACTGTGGGTGATTAATGTCATGCTGAAATAATTCTCTCTGCATATTAAGATTGATCATATATAAGATATTCTATGACTGGACCATAATGGAAGAGTGTTATCATTTCAAATCACCATGTTTCTCAGTGACTCAACACAAGCAAGAGGTTTTTTGTTATTGAATCATTTTGTGTGACTATGTAGCTGCCCCTAATTTATTAATTACAAACTTGAGTGATTTGGTGCTGATTATTACAACCATAGAAAATTCAATTACAAAATGGGAGAAGAAATTGTAAACTCAGTTCTGCAACAATTTTTTTTATCAAGGTGTCAGTTCCATTTTTTTAGATTTGAAAAAATGGCAAATATATGATCTGCTTTATTTACACAGTGATTTATATCCATTAAATTTTCCAGATTTTCAACCAAATAATTATACAAGTAATTCAAATTATCAGAGAAATCAAATTCCATAAAATAATTTATCCTCTGCTTGTCAAGAATTCTAATTTCAACTTCCCACTCTATGTGTTTCCAGTGAAACCCAACCTCCTGCATAGAATGAAAAAAAAAAGAATATTTACAACAATGCTCCTGTCAAAACTGGTTCCAAACGTTCATAGCAGACTGAACAAGAATGTAACCATCATAAAGATTTTCCAAGAGAGATAGCGCCTTTCTTATCACAATTCCTTTCCTGTCAATCCATTAAAATGAAAACAACATTTAATTCTAAAGGCAATTGGGCGACATTGAGCTGCAAGATAAGATGTACATTTCATTGACACTAACAATCTAATTCTGCTATAAAAGGCATCAATATCTCCGTATGTTGGTAGAAAGGAAATAATTGTATTTTTCAGTTACAAGAAATATAATTTTGACGTTTGATTAGCTTGTCGCCTGTATGACAAGAAGACAGAGTATGTTCTTTCCAAGTGCCATTAGCCCTTATACAACAGCTGCCTAAGAATGGTCAATTTCCCGCACTATAATGAGCAGATATGGAAGCAATAGACGGGATTAACTTTTGTTTAAAGGAATTGAGGAGATTTGCATAGCACTAATTATATTGCTATTAATAGGTGTTCTCTTTCACAGAGTGAAATACGATACAATAAGCCATCAATTACGGTCTTAACTTTTCTTTTTTATTCATGAGATGGACATTAACGGTATCTAACACTCTCAAAAGGTAGAAAATAAAACTCCAGCAAATGAGCTGTAAAATTCTGCAACTTTTCCTGTCTCCAGATCGTAAATACTCTTTTTTATTAAAGACGACTGCTAGCTGATTGAAGGAAATTGGGTGACAAAAAATAATTCAAAATGAAATGAAAGCAACGGCTGATCGCTGCTGTCATTAATAATAGGACTGGACATCGGATGTAAAATTAATAGTACTCATTTGCATATTCTGTTAAAAAATGACTTGATTTAAGATTAAGACTTACAAAAGAGCCAGTTGCTTTCACCACTAATGTGCCTGATAAGAGAATTATACACGCTTTTATTGTTAAGAATATGTCTATTTGCCTAACTGTGTCCATGAAAGTGCTAAAACTAATTGTCTTAATTTGCATAAAGTGAAAAGAAAGACTCGTGACAAAGGAATCAAAGTCCCACAGAATCGTTCAAGTATGCTAATGATAAGAGTATAATTCTGGACTTAATGGTCAGAATAATGTTTATTTGGTCAACCATACATAATTCCTTTATCCTTAATTGCAAAAATCTGCATACCACACACAAAAATGGATGTATTACTCCAAAGTGCATAGTTTTACACTAGGAAATTAAATATTCTTCAATTTATGACCATATGCAGTAAAACTCTATCATCCTGGGAAATCTTTGTGTCATGCATTTCTTTATTTTTCCCTTTGCTTTTATTTCTTAATTTGCTTTTCAATATTTTGAGTGAAAAATGAAAATGTTTTTTGCTTATTTATTTATTTTGCACAGATCAAAATCTATCTATCCGCAACTAAAATAAATTTGGAATAAACGTTTAAAAAAGACAATGTCTCAATTTTAGATGGTCATCTTTATACCAATTTTCTACTACTTCTAATTTACAATTATTTGACCATAGATGAATGTTCACAAGGGAAAGGGAACTGTCCTGATCAGCTGATGGAACAGATCAGAACTGTGAGTGAACTCATAAAAAATGTTTAAGACAATCAAATGTCGAGTGTATTGTTTTTGTAACATGGCGTCATCACTTTTTGTCGTCCTCGATTTTGGAAAACTTGCTGTTTTTAAACTAATTATATATCAAAGCTTGCTTTAGAATACAAATTTCTTAAATTAAAATCAAAACAAGTTTAATACTTTGAAATTCATATTCTATGCTCCCTTTCAATACAGTGTATTTTGTGCACCTGTGAAACAGAATATTTAATGCACAAAGTATTAAATGTAAAACAGAAAAACTGTACACTGCGGATAAATCTACATTTGAAACTTTGTTTATTAACTTTCTTTATCTTATCTTTTGCTTTTGTAGTGGCCAAGTAAGGGTAAGTAATCCCTTCCTTTAAGAAAAAAAGAACGGTAAAAGTGACGCCAACTAATTTTGAACTTGATCTGTATTATGTAGTAATAAGCATTGTGTATAAGTTTCATAACATTTGGTTGAGGCAAACTAAAGTTGAAGAATGGAAACGAAAAACTCAGCAATTTTTATGTTTATAAAGGGGCATAACTCAAGAACTTTTATCGTGATGGCACCCAATTTCAAACTTGATCTGTGTTTTGTGGTAATAAGCATTGTGTACAAGTTTCATAACATTTGGTTGAGACAAACTAAAGTTAGAGAACGGAAACCAACTGCCACGTCCACTTGTATTTTTGTCCATCTGATGAGTTAAGCCTTTTTCAACTGATTTTTATAGTTCGTTCTTATGTTGTACTGTTATATCACTGTCCCAGGTTAGGGGAGGTTGGGATCCCGCTAACATGTTTAACCCGCCACATTATGTATGTATGTGCCTGTCCCAAGTCAGGAGCCTGTAGTTCAGTGGTTGTCGTTTGTTTATGTGTTACATATTTGTTTTCGTTCATTTTGTACATAAATGAGGCCGTTAGTTTTCTCGTTTGAATTGTTTTACATTGCCATTTCGGGCCTTTTATAGCTGACTATGCGGTATGGGCTTTGCTCATTGTTGAAGGCCGTACGGTGACCTATAATTGTTAATTTCTGTGTCATTTTGGTCTCTTGTGGACAGTTGTCTCATTGGCAATCATACCACATCTTCTTTTTTATATTTGGGATGTACAGACGTATGGACGGATGTACATACGTACAGATGAACAAGGGTAAAACTTAATGCCCCCTCTGCTATGGCAGGGGCATAAAAATTATTTTTAAAGCTATCATGTACAAAGTTCTTAATATTGCACATTGGTTTTGTGTACAATCTTTCAAATCCATGACTGGAGGTCAGTTAGTTTATATGATGAATGTTTTGTAATTTCATAACCAAACTTACGCAGACATGGCGGAAATAAAGTAAATTACACTCAAAATTTCATCTTTTGAGCCAGATGACCCTCTTAAGATTGACCTTGGAACTGGAGAACCTGGTGACATATACAGTTTATTATTTCAAATAACACAACACCTCCAGGAAATATAAAATGTAACGACCATCACCTGATAAAAATAACTGTATATTGACCTCTTGAGTGATTGTAGTCTTTTTTGGGGTTGTTGTTGCAAGATTGCTTTCTCATTGATGAGTATACCACACATTTCCTTATTTTCATATAAAAATAGAAGATCATGATATATCCTATTAATTTATGACACAAAATCCCTACATTGCAGCACCTGACAAAACAAAAAGCAAAGGAACAGCCCTTTTATGAATGTTCTTCATCTAAATGCATAAAACACATAATTCTTTTGTTTTGCTTTTTTTTTTTAATGAAATTTGTTGTACTTTAATTAGCATAGAATAAGAAAGAAATCGAATTTTGACAACTATATAAACATACATATAAAATAAAATTGATAATGGAAATGGGGAGTGTGTCAAAGAGACAACAACCCAACCAAAGAGCAGAAAACAGACCAAGGCCACCAATAGGTTTTTAACACAGCGAGAAAATCCCACACCTGGAGTGGGGTTTCAGCTGGCGATATACATACAGAAATTCAAAATATCTGGCTTAATTAGACTCAAAAAAACTTCATTAAATAGAGAGTCACATCTGAAATGTCTAAAACTCTTATCAGAATTTATGGACATGCTTTAATTTCAAGCATAAAGACCCAAATCTCCAACAATAAATAAGATATAAAAAGTATATTTCTTATCAGAATTAAGTAGCATCTTCAATTTCAGCTTAAAGACAGGATTCTTTGAAAACTGATAGCATTTGCATAAACATTTGATAGATTTGTTCTTTTTTACCTCTTATTAGGAGAGTTACTCCAACTGGATGCTGATTGCAGATGACATGGAAAAGACAGGCAATTCCCTGTCGTAATAAATGTAGACAATATGTCGCTTTTATTTTCGAGTCTATGTCTTTTTTTACAATTAATTGATATAGGTGGAATGACTTATTTCAACTGTTAAACACAGGAACCAAAAAGTAATTATTCCAGAAAACTTGTAGACAATTAATTTACAAAGGATGCAAATATATCTTAATTACGGTATACCAATAAAGAAACACAATACACGTTCATGTTTTATGATATTTCGAAAAAAGTCGTAAAAAGTGGACGGAAGCAACAATTGGATTGATTTTCTGTCATTATGAATTCTATAGGACAAATTGATGTAGCTCTTCATTGCCTGCTCCGACGAAGGTTAAGAAAATATTATAAACTACAATGACAATTTGTTTCGTCCCTGAGATTGAAGATCCTGATTAATTGTCCTATTGTCTTTTAATATCTCTCTGAGATTCATCTCTATAAATCTTACTTAATGTCGTTCTACAATGTTTGATAATAAGGATTACAGACATTCGATCTCATCTAAGTCCATTGTATATATTCTGAGGCTGGTAATACAATCAGAGATTAAGGTACTTGGAAGCAAGACTGGCAGTAAAAATAAATTTGTGAGTGAGTTATTCTTTTATGTAACACGATTTTTCCATAAGCTATTCAAACAGAGTAAACAATTACATGATTACTTTTATAAAGTTCTGCTCCTAAAAGTTTCTTATACTGTTAAGTGTGAAAATTTGTGCTTGAAACACCAAATCCAGTTTTTTGATTGGTTGATTTCTGAATCTACCAAACTCTGAGGAAAATTCAAAAGGAAAGTCCCTAATCAAATGGCAAAATCAAAAGCTCAAACACATCAAACAAATGGATAACAACTGTCTTATTCCTGACTAGGTACAGGCATTTTCTTATGTAGAAAATGGTGGATTGAACCTGGTTTTATGTGAGTGAGTGAGTGAATAATCATACTCAAAAGTTTTATGACGGCTTTATAGACCTGATTATGGCATATCTTTCCTCATGTATGCTCATGCATGGTCAAAATTTTAAGATGCAAAATTATATAAAGAAATCCAAACATCAAAACCACAAAGAGGTTTTTGAATAGCCTAAACCTGATCCAACATCAACTTTTCTAAAGGGTATAGCAACCTTAGTTTTACAACATTTTTATTAATGACCTGAAAATTTACAATCAGAAATGTATGCTTTAAATCATGTCATAACAAAACAATTCAGGTGTAAGGGCAGATGGCACCCTCAGTAACTCAAGTTGTTACACCACCAGAAAATAGTTCCTCATTATTTTCTTGTAATATTGTTGTTTTTTCTATGCTGTTTAGCAAATAATCATCTTATAGGTATTCTAATTGAATTAATCAATATTGCATGATGTCCCATATTAAATAATACAGGATGTACTTTTGTATTTAAATCAAGACAGTCAGAGAAGAACAAATTGCATGTCTGACTGCAGCAGACGACACATGCATTCAAATCATTAGACATGACTGCACTTTATAAAACGTTTTTCAACAACAAATTTGATTGATCATCAAAAGTTATTGTATAAAATATAAATAAATTTTTACTTCAATATTCCAGCCAAATTTGATTTGTATGAATATTGACTAATAATTTCAATGCTAAAATCTGTAACTAATTGTATGAAATTTCAATAATCCTGAACATTAAATTTTAAGAGTTTACCTTAAGTTGGTCTTTTTGTAGTGCATCTTCCTTAAATACTATTTAACTTTGCAGGAGCCAATTTTTTCAAATATTAAAAGTAAAAATCTATCTTTGGGACATCAGAAGGATATTTTTTCCAATACCATTAGAAAAGGATCATATGCAAAAGTGATCTCAGTATTACAATTTCCTTGCAAGTAGTCATTTAATTCTATTAAGATAAAAAAAAGGAGGTGTGATATGACTGCCAATGAGACAACTAATTATCCAACAATGTCCAAAGGACAATTACAGGTCACTGAAAAAGATGCTTGAAAAAATATCAGTCTTAGATATTTGCCAAAGTCAAACGAACTGTGACCTTATTGTATCATGTTTAGTCATAGTGGAAGCAAGCAGTTCCATCAGACCAAAATTATTTCAATATTCAACAAATTTAATCAAAGTACTGAAGTACTGAACATCGGATGACCCCAAGTTCTTCTGGTTGGTCACAAGCACTTGTCTCAGAAAAAAAATCACATCTCTATACCTGAAAGTGAGGTTAATGTACAGATATATTTTTTTCTGAGACAAGTTCGTGCGTGGATGATAAATAAATGACAGGGAATTCAACCTCATCGTAATAACTATTATCTTCCGCATGCATTTAACACACTTTTTCTGTATGTATGCATAGATATTAAAGATTTTTTACTTATACATATATTTCTAACGATAAAACATTTTCATACTATTAATTTATGTTCTAAAAAAAATATTTTTAGGAGTATCCATTGAAAAAATGAATTTATGACAAGCGATAAGGAATGTTATTTTGCACTCGATAATGTCCGCTTATTTATCATGTTTATAGATCGGTTACAATCCCAACACCAAAGTTACGTAATGGAAATCTACGCGACAGCAATACACTGGAATGCTCTCACGGTCATCCGATGTAAAAATGATGTAAATTTCAAAGTGACCTACTCAAGTACATGTGCATGTATTATCAATGATTTAGTGTTATTATTATTTAAAGTGTGAAATCAGTAAAAAAGAATTTTAGCTTCAAAGGATCTTAGCATTGTAAAACAGCTTGCATTTTATTTGAAGAATACATCCCAAATGGTTTGGCATAGAACAATTAAAAACAATAGCAAAACAAATTTTTTCAAAAGGTCAATGCAAAACTAAACTCTGGAAATTTTAAAAAATTTTTATTATTATTTTGTAAAAAAAAAAAAACAAAAACAAAAACAAAAAACATACAAAACAAAAAACAAAAAATAGATAAAAAATTCCACCCACAAAAATGCTTAGGAGTGACTCCTCAAAGACATGGCATTACTGCAAGATCAATTATGGTACAGCGTAAGTCAATAAATTATTGAAAAACATCAATACAAAAGTTCGTGAAGCAATTATGACTTCAGCAGATTATGCACGATAAAGATCATTGTTATGATGATCAAGGTTAACATTTTGAATATTTAAATAGTTGTAGATGCATTCTAATCATCAGGAGGGTATTAAATTTCACTTGCCAAAACAATTACACAATTTATGGACTTTTTTTCATTCAACTTAGCTCAATTATTGAAAGCGCCAATTTTCAATGAACAATTTTATCAGGCATATGGGAGTCAGCCAATTTGGACAACATTTTTAAAAATAAACATTTTTTTCGTCTTTATAATTGTATTATATATAATGAATTTCAGGTACCATATGGAAATTTTCTGATTTTTAATATAATTAATATAATTTAAATAAAAATATGTGTATGTTGCTGTCCAAGATATATTTTGGTTACTAATGGTGTTGTTTCTGTTGCTGTAGTAAGAAGTAAAATAGAAAACAATGTGTTTCAATAGTTTACAAACATTTCCAGCTTTATAATAGAGTTTGATAGGGAGTATGTTGGAAGACAAAATACTATAAATAATTTTATATTAATATAAACCAATTATCATCTTAAAATCAACAGGGATTAAAAACCGCTAATCGTTGATGCTTCATTGAGCTTCATTACTGCTAAGCAGTTCTACTTCCCATAAAGGAAGATAACTAACTTCAAATTGTAAATTTTAGAGTAAAATTTGTGATTTGTTATACCCCACATCTCCTTGTATAATTATCTATAAATATATTTCTGAACTTGGTTTTTTTTTCTTGCATATGTAGGGAAAACTACAAATCATTGAGATTAATATGCACAATAATCTAATATGATAAAATAAAATATAGAAAAAGCTGACACTCAAAGTCACTATAAAATGAAAGGAAAGAAGCCTGTACCCACACACACACACTTCCAAAATAATCAGTTTAACCATTTGGTTTCTTGATAATTTAACCTGCCAAATATTTTCTAAAGAATAAACCTTCATCCAAATTCAAAATGGATTCAAGAGATTATTACAACTAAATGGTGATATTCTGCCCTCAAAATATACATTTTTCTTTCTTTTAAGTATATATAGCATACACATATGTACTTTTAGTTTAAACTAGTCTTAAGTATGAGTTCAACAGTTCATTTGAAGATTTTTTAAATCTTTATATTAATGTGGTCACTAGACTCACTAATGAAATATACAAATATTTTCTCGTAAGAAATATGATTATCGTCTTTGTTTATATTGGACCTAATGATAGCCAAATATTTTCACACCCTGAAATTTACATTGAAACTAACGTCACAAGCCTTTTATCATTATGGTCTTTATAAATGTGTAATAATCCAGTTATCTTCTACATCCAAGGTAGATAATCCACCCTAAACAAAGAAAAGATAATCCTTTATCTAAACAATAGGGGAGATAATCTCATTTCTAAATAATAAATTTTACAACATGTAATTGTCTCTTTGGGCGATAATCTAGTTAATAAACAATATTTTATGACATGAAAATACCTTAATAATGTGTTAATCTGTGCCCAGAGATAATTCAATTATCCACCCTTCCTGAATAAATAAAAGGAAAACTTGTAAAAGGAACAATAGATCCTTTGACCCTTAACCTAATCCCACCCAATTGTGATATATGTATGTGTTCTGTGTCAGACATCTGCCCTCCAGTGATATATAAATTATTTGTCCCAAATTTTTTCACTTGATTAATTTATTCTTTAAAGTAAATATACAATTTTTGTCCTTTTCATAATTAATATGACCATATGGATCACAACAAAAAAAGACAAAAATAATTTTTTTTTCTGTATCAGTGAACATATTTGAATAATCTTTTTTTTTTAAATTGTGTTGTTGTTGTTCTATTTGGGTTTTTTTTCAGCTGAAAGATCAGTGTTTTATACTTATAGTTGCTTCCAAAGAAAACAAAGACTTGAAGTCCTGTACATTACTTTGCATTTCAAACTGTGATTAACTAACTTATTATTCTTTTAAGTTTTTGTTTTGTTTTTGTTACTGCACTTTTTTTTATATATACTGATGTCATGAAATATAAGTTCTTCATAATATAAGTTCCAAATGGAAGAAATATTATGGAACATTATTTCCACTGTAACAAATACAGTATTAATGTTCCTAACCAAATAAGGGGTATAGAATATTTGTTCCAACAGGAACAGATATAATGCCATTGTTAAATAACAAAGTTTCCAAGTGAATTTCTGTTAAGTGGAACAAATGCATGTTGACAATGACATGATATCCACTGGTCACCCTTTAAAAACAATAGTAAAGCATACTCAAAGTTCAACAGGGATATGAAAAACTGAAAATTTCTTCACCATGGCCTGATAATAGACCATATACGTTTGTCAATAATTTAATTTTCAATAAAGAAACATTTCTATATGGAGAGCATTGTTATTAAATATTAATGAATAACATACAAGTTCTGTAGATTTAAAATAAATGTAAAAACGAACAGTGGACATGAGTCATTAGATAATTGAAAACCTTAGGGATCCAACATTAATATTACTGACTAGATAAACTACAGGTATTTCTATAAACCCAGTATTTACAATAAAACTTCATTTAAAAGGCAACTGTCACTAGTAGTTGCATTCCAGATATCAATTAGCAAAATCCTTCAGCCAGATTTTACTAAATACACAGAATCTTTACAATACCTGAATAAGGAGAATTTTATTTGTCAGTCAACACAACAGACACTTTTATTAAGTCTCCAGGCAACTAAGTTCTTGCTGTGTTACCTGGGACTAATACATGAATCTATCTTATAGTCCGAGCTCAGATATAACTCTAAAATACTCATGAATCTATCTTATGGTCCAAGCTCAGATATTACTCTAAAATACCATGTGTAGAAGCAACAAGTATCATTCTTCCATTTAATGACTAGGCCTAAGATCAAACTCATGACCTCGCCTTCTATACACTAGGATGTGAGCATCCTACCAAAAGACACTAGTACATTGGAGAAGATACTATTTGTCAAGAATCTGGTAAATTCATAAACAGATTTAGATTCATTTATGTTTCACTATATACCCAAACAATTTATTTCTTTAAAAATAGCAGTGCTTCAGTTAAAAAAATAAATTTATTAATATCAAGATTAATAAATTATATCCTATGCAAATTCATTACTGAAATAAATCCATAAATATTAAGAAAAAAACTAATTAAATGTACTGTTATATTTTGATATAACTTTCTGCAGGTGTCAAATCAATACAGTACTACTTGTATAAAAGTTATATCTACAAATCCATTATCATATATTAATGTTCCATTTTCTCAATAAGTTGCTTTTATTGACATGGTCCTAATTTATTGTAAAGATCAAAGTCACTCTGATCAAACAGATTTCACACAGGTAAGTAATTAGACACACTTGATTGGCTGGGATGAGTAAAGGGGTGGAGCTTGTGGTTTTGAGTGACACACAGTGTAATCACAGTTATTGAAAAAAAAAGTGAATAGTTGTAAAGGACTACAGTTCACTGACTACAATTATTTAGTCTTCAGGACAAACTATTCATCTCTTCACCTTAAAGCTTAAAAGAATTCAAATTTGCCATGATCATACACAGAAGCGAAAGTCACCTGAATGTTTGTATACTTCACTGGAAAAAAATACTGACTTAATTAAATCAATACTTGAGAGTTTTGTGATAAATATATACTGTGTATTTGGTATATGGATTTAATTTACCTTTCGATTGAATGATTAGCAGGCTGTCATAGTTAATGGATTACATCTTGTACTGTGTCTTTGGGATGTGTATTTCAATGTCAATTTCTTAATATTTTTATGATCTAAGCGTTTGAAAATTACAGGTAAGAAAGAAGAAAATTGCAAATGACAAAATTATAGCTTACATTTCTTTCCTTGTCAATTTGACAGGACAACATAGTTCTGCACAATTTAAGTTGCTAATGACTTTTAAATTATTATATGATATCATAAATATAATTTATAAATCATTGTATTATTAAATAAGAATAATATTTGCATCTCACCTTGCACAGGTGGTTAAACCCAGACCTCGTAAAACTGTCAAAAAACACATTATCTCCTAGAGGACATGTTTCTCTGCCCTAAATGTATTTTACATGACACTGTCTAAAATATTAAAATAATTTGTAATCTGTTTGGCTTACCTACAAAGAAGGCCTGCTTAGGATATCCCAAACATATAAATGACCTAAGTATTGGACCAAATGTCGGTCAGAAACAAATCTGGGGTTGGAACCCCCCCCCCCTTTTTTTTTTTTGACGATCAATGCTTTTGAAGGGGGACATATGGTTGGAACCCCCCCTTTTAAAACTGGCTGGATCCGCCCTTGATACAGCAATTCAATGTCAGTGAACATTTTGTGAAATTTGAGACTACTCTAAATGACACACACCAACAGCAGGATATCTGAGACGTTGTTATGATTGATTGCCAAATACTGAATTACCTAATTTCCTATATTCAAAATAACCAAATAGATATCAACTAAATAGATTTATTCCATAATGCTTTTAAAAATGAAATATAACAAAATAAATGTCATTTGAAGATTTTGAAACTAGGAAGTCCGGTTCAATTTAGTATTTTGTTTGACAAGATTAACATTGAACAGACCCTCCCCCTTATCTGGGTAATTGGCATATTCCATCAACCAGGGTGATCAAATGGGGTCAGACACTCCAAAGTACATTACAGAAATAGAATTCAAAATTCTGTAACTTATAATCCCTTCCGATTTTTGAATTATCAAGAGTGTACAGTATTCCCTATTATGAGTGACAAGAAACTTTTGAAAAGAGGGGGAATGAATTCAAATGTTAATATGGAAAAAAGGCTTTTTTAATGTTCACAGTGACTTTCAGATGAACACAGCAATAAAAGCACTGTTCCTCTCCTTTTTGTGTGTTTTTTTGCTGTCCATGTACTGATTTTATGTCATGGATGGATACCCCATACACTCTGTTTTTCTTTTATATCTATGAAAACTGATTTACTTCTCTAATCAGAGCAGTGACAATCAAGGACATATCTTTTTGTGTTGTTCTGTTGCTGTCTCATTGATGTGGACAACCATTCTCCTTTTATTCACACAAGGATTACATGTTGGTGTGTGTAAAAAGTATTGAGACCTATTTCCTATCATTAATGACAGCTGACCCTATCTTAATCTTTTGGGTTCTTTTTGTGTTAATTTTTGTCCCAAGATGAGGCAATCTAACATTCTATGTACATTGCAAGATTATTTATTGTTTCAATATTCATTTATTGGTCTTTAATGAGCAAAGTTTTACACTGGAACCTAGAACTAAAAAATCCACTACGCTCAGATGGATGTTTAATAGAAACCATTATATAACTGACAACATTTTCTGACAATCACTTTATTTATTTATTTGTTCAGTCATTTGCTAATATTTGTTATTTCTCAGCTTCTGTGTTTTCATTTTTTCCTCAAGTGTAAAGAGGTTGATTAGTTTCCACCATAAAAAATAATAAAAATAAAATATTTTTCAATGACCAATTAAAAATTAAAAAAAAACTAGCTGAATGCTATTTCTTCCACATTAAAAAAAAACCCAATACTTTGACAATTCCAATTTTCACTACTGAGTTTATAAACTTCAAAAGAATTCCAAGTTAAAGGCATCAATTAAAGACAATTAGCACTCCCCTGATGTCACTCTCAAAAATGGTTTATTACATGAAAGGTGAAAATTACATCTTTTACATATTACATAACACTCATAAAAGGACATATATTTCCCTTAGGGTGGGTAGCTATCAAAGACGTGTTAAAATGTAATAAAATTTCTAATTTCTTCAAACAAACTTATTCAACAATTCTTAAATTTCTCATCCAAGTAAAAAAAATAAATATGATTTTAATTCCAGATCAACGATTTCTTCAAATTTTATTTCAATAACAATGCAAACTTGTTTATATCTGAAGAAATATCTGATCTCACATTAATAACACCTGGGGCTGGGTTTAGGACACGACTTTTTCACCGAACTTATCATAACAGAGGTAGGAAGTACACATTTCTGTATGGCCTTAAGATATAGTTTTGTTCAATCATTACTTAAAATCAATGCATTAGTCTATAAAAGTATTAAATAATTCCTTTAGGTAGAAGTTTATACATGTAGTTACTTCTTCTCTCCCTAAATATCTTTTACAAATTTGTTCCTTATTCTTTGTGGAGATTTTCAAAAGTAATTTTTAACATTGTCTATCAGAAATCTATAAGGTCAAAATCTTGGACTTGTCTAGTAAGGTCAACATTGAAATTATCCCATTCAACCACACTAAATAATCAGAATACACTTGTGGGTTTCATTTTCCCCTATGAACCATTTAACTATCTTATGAAAAAACATATTTTCATACTGTAAATTTAAACAAGGTGGTCTGAAAACAGCTAATGAACACTATCCCCACTTCCATCAGTCATTTTAAAACATTGATTATCACATCTTGTTACTCAGAATCACTGGAATGCCAAGGCATTAAATATGTACATTCTCAAGTAGGAGCATCTTCTATTCTTCAAACACACCACAAAAAAGCTACACTAACTGTTTCCATGTGACACCAATATCTTGTAGAAGTACGAACCATGCATCGTTAGTATAAACAACTTATCTTCAATAAAGTGCTATCTCTTATTGTATAATAAAATCAAATTAAGCCAAGTAGGCGCTATTGAGCTCAATCAAATACCTCCACGATTTCATTAAACAACTTATCTTTTTATTTTCCAGAGGTAATGAAATTAAACTCCATTAACCATCAAAAGGATCCCATAAAAAATGTACCAATTTTTCTTGACTTCTCAAGTTTGAGAGAGGCATGATTCAGTGAATACTGATTCATGTGCATATGCTAACATGTTTAAAAACATTGACTTCTTTTTCATTTTGTTAAACAGTTACTTCCCTTTAAAAGTTGCCCAGATTGCCTTCATGGGTGTTGATACACTTAAGAACTTGAGTTTCTGGCAGAAAAGCCTTCTTTTTTCCTTACTTTTTTTAGAGGGTATTCCAAAATTACATTTAAAGAATTCCACGAACAATCTGCAAAAATTTAGAAATATGAAGACACAATATGGCTGCATTATATTTATTTAATATTATGGAAATAGCTGCATGATAGTTGACAGGATAATTGTCTCATTGACAATCATACCACATCTCCTTATTTCAATATTTATAAGTATTATAAGTTACTAAATTTAGCACTTTTGGTGGAAAATGAAAAGGAAAAGACACTTTTATACAGCCTTCTACTACTACAAAATAAATAAAAACAAAAATAGCCCTCCGTCCTGTTTACATTGTTGTAATTTCTTTGACCTAAGGTTATAAGATATATATTGCAGTGTGAAACTGCAAGACATCAGTTTGTGATAGCTGAACCTTTTAATTTGAATCCATTTCTCTTTTTTTAGAGTTGAACATTAAAGATAGTTTATGGTTATGGAAGGACACAAAAGTCTTTTGATGAAACCTGAGTAGTGTAATCATTTTTCAATTGAGTCTTTCATAAACATTTTCTTGGTGGACAGTAAATATGATGACCTCACGCTGCTAGTTAGATTTAAAATATAACATTTTTATCATCGTAAAACATTACATTGTAAGTGGACCTTTGTAGTAACCATCAGTCACACACAAACTTTCATTGTAAAGGGACAATATACCAAATAATAATCATAAACTATGATTATAATCTACATGTACTGTCGTCTACACCCCTCTGATTTATAGGAACCTTTTTTATGAGACCAAAAGTATTTAATAATAATATCTATACTTTAAAAAAAATCATATTATCATATATACATGTACATGTTTGAGACTGTACCTTTAATATATAGGTATTACACTGTCTAAGGGTCAGGGTGGCTTGAGAAAAGAAATTAGAGGATCATACTGAACCAAATAAAGCAAAATAAATATGATTTTAATTCCAGATCAACGATTTCTTCAAATTTTATTTCAATAACAATGCAAACTTGTTTATATCTGAAGAAATATCTGATATCACATTAATAACACCTGGGGCTGGGTTTAGGACACGACTTTTTCACCGAACTTATCATAACAGAGGTAGGAAGTACACATTTCTGTATGGCCTTAAGATATATTTTTGTTCAATCATTACTTAAAATCAATGCATTAGTCTATAAAAGTATTAAATAATTCCTTTAGGTAGAAGTTTATACATGTAGTTACTTCTTCTCTCCTAAATATCTTTTACAAATTTGTTCCTTATTCTTTGTGGAGATTTTCAAAAGTAATTTTAACATTGTCTATCAGAAATCTATAAGGTCAAAATCTTGGACTTGTCTAGTAAGGTCAACATTGAAATTATCCCATTCAACCACACTAAATAATCAGAATACACTTTGTGGGTTTCATTTTCCCCCCTATGAACCATTTAACTTATCTTATGAAAAAACATATTTTCATACTGTAAATATAAACAAGGTGGTCTGAAAACAGCTAATGAACACTATCCCCCCTTCCATCAGTCATTTTAAAACATTGATTATCACATCTTGTTACTGAATCACTGGAATGCCAAGGTATTAAATATGTACATTCTCAAGTAGGAGCATCTTCTATTCTTCAAACACACCACAAAAAAGCTACACTAACTGTTTCCATGTGACACCAATATCTTGTAGAAATACAAACCATGCATCGTTAGTATAAACAACTTATCTTCAATAAAGTGCTATCTCTTATTGTATAATAAAATCAAATTAAGCCAAGTAGGCGCTATTGAGCTCAATCAAATACCTCCACGATTTCATTAAACAACTTATCTTTTTATTTTCCAGAGGTAATGAAATTAAACTCCATTAACCATCAAAAGGATCCCATAAAAAATGTACCAATTTTTCTTGCCTTCTCAAGTTTGAGAGAGGAATGATTCAGTGAATACTGATTCATGTGCATATGCTAACATGTTTAAAAACATTGACTTCTTTTTTCATTTTTGTTAAACAGTTACTTCCCTTTAAAAAGTTGCCCAGATTGCCTTCATGGGTGTTGATACACTTAAGAACTTGAGTTTCTGGCAGAAAAGCCTTCTTTTTTCCTTACTTTTTTTAGAGGGTATTCCAAAATTACATTTAAAGAATTCCACGAACAATCTGCAAAAATTTAGAAATATGAAGACACAATATGGCTGCATTATATTTATTTAATATTATGGAAATAGCTGCATGATAGTTGACAGGATAATTGTCTCATTGACAATCATACCACATCTCCTTATTTCAATATTTATAAGTATTATAAGTTACTAAATTTAGCACTTTTGGTGGAAAATGAAAAGGAAAAGACACTTTTATACAGCCTTCTACTACTACAAAATAAATAAAACAAAAATAGCCCTCCGTCCTGTTTACATTGTTGTAATTTCTTTGACCTAAGGTTATAAGATATATATTGCAGTGTGAAACTGCAAGACATCAGTTTGTGATAGCTGAACCTTTTAATTTGAATCCATTTCTCTTTTTAGAGTTGAATATTAAAGATAGTTTATGGTTATGGAAGGACACAAAAGTCTTTTGATGAAACCTGAGTAGTGTAATCATTTTCAATTGAGTCTTTCATAAACATTTTCTTGGTGGACAGTAAATATGATGACCTCACGCTGCTAGTTAGATTTAAAATATAACATTTTTATCATCGTAAAACATTACATTGTAAGTGGACCTTTGTAGTAACCATCAGTCACACACAAACTTTCATTGTAAAGGGACAATATACCAAATAATAATCATAAACTATGATTATAATCTACATGTACTGTCGTCTACACCCCTCTGATTTATAGGAACCTTTTTTATGAGACCAAAAGTATTTAATAATAATATCTATACTTTAAAAAAAATCATATTATGATATATACATGTACATGTTTGAGACTGTACCTTCAAAATATAGGTATTACGCTGTATAATTAAGGGTCAGGGTAGCTTGAGAAAAGAAATTAGAGGATCATACTGAACCAAATAAAGCAATACAAATAAACATAACATCTATACAAAGAAAGATAAGTACAAACAGACATATATAAATCCTGCCTCCTGGTGCAGGATTTTCTTGCTGTGTTGAAGACCCATTGGTGGCCTTGGGCTGTTTTCTGCTCTTGGGTCAGGTTGTTGTCTCTTTGACACGATTCCCCATTTCCATTCTCAATTTTATATCACACTACAGTCAAAACTGACAGGAAATCTCATAAGAGAAATATCAAGTTATTCATATACTACTTTGTAAAAGGGCCAGCACTTTAATGGTCAACATGGACTTTTAAGGCAGTGACAAATTTTGTTTGTTTTTTTGTTGTTTTCTTGTTGTTTTTTATACTGTTACACCTGAGTTCATCACAGTTTGTAGTGGCTTTTCATGTTGCTTCATCTTTAGTTTTACATGTAGTGTTACTGTTTTTGTGGACTTGTTTATCTCTGTTTGCCTCAGTTTTTTTTTGGTCCATGTTGTTGTCTGTCTTTCGTCGACGTGGTTTTTGGTTGAACCATTGGTATTTTCTCCCGTTTTTTACATTAGGGCCAGCATTTTATCTAAGGTCCAATTTGGTCTTAAGGACAGTGGAATTTTTGTTGTTGATAAAAGAATACTGCTATCTGAGGAATCTCATGGCCAATCTTTAGTAACTAGGGAAAATACATTAGAAGAGGTTAGAAAATGGAAAACTCAGAATTGACTTATAAGTTTGTTTAGAAATTACTTTAATCAGAAAACCCCATTAAAACAGAGTCATTAGTAAGATCAATTGCTTATTAGATACAAAAAAACATTAATTATAAATTAACCTAATCATGGAATACAAAATCTAATTTTCTTTTCTTTTTTAATTATGATAACTAATTTTACACTACCAGGTAATCTATAAATGAAACAAATTTGTCATAACAAATCTGTAAATTCTTCCCTAGGAATCAAAGACATGATTTCTTGAGGGAACAATCAATTTCCAGGAAGTAAAGAGACAAAAAATCTGTTTATGGAGGCAAAGTACAATTACATGTGTTACGTAAGATCACAATAGGTGTGAAATAAACATATGGACATTTACCCTAACTGATTGTTCATTTCTTACTTATTAGCACACAAATATTTATTATTCATACTGTACAAAGCCCACATGTCAAAATGTTAACAAGCCTTGGGCTTATTATATCTAGTATTAGTACATTATCTATTAGATCAGTAAATAAACAGTCCATAAACTACAGAAATCCATAATAAAACATTCATGGGATACTTGTAAATATATATGAGTAAATACTGCCAATAGTATCATTCTGATAACGGCCAAAAAGGATACTTCAATATTACCAAAGTGAGTATTAAAGTGTTCTTTCAAAATCTTAGCAATGAAATTAAAGAAATAATTTAATGATAAAATGGAGACCTTATTCAAACACTATACTTGAGAGTTACCGCGATGAGAATGAGAAAATTACTCTAATTGCTTCCGTTGGTACAATGGACCGTTGACCATTCATAAATATTTACTTATTCTCCAAATAATGGAATTTATGAGATTAGGAACAATACACGGCTTGGATATCTGATGAGATAAGTACGTTTGTATTGTTTAGGGTCACTGTAAACGATATCGTACTTAAACGAGATAATGGCCACCTTATTTAGATAAAAACCAGGTACAAATACTTTGAACTCATAACCATGGTCGTTAGACGCAGGGGGCTATCTATATTACCGGCCAAAGACAAATAATACAACTCGCGAAGGATTATTGATACGGCAGGCGAGAAATATTTCTGTCTGTTAAAAATTGATAATGCCTGTCAATATCTTAGAGATAAAAAATCACAGCCTTCATTATCTCAAATTTGGAAATTATTGTAAAAACAGTTAATTTTGAAATCATATTCAGACCCCTTTCCTGTACTGATAAAAGGATTATTATGTTAAGCATTAATTATTTCTTAACTGCCATAAGTAGCTTAAATGATTTGCAGGGTTATGAAATTGACTTGGGAGTTAGGAAATTTGTTTTTTAAACATTGTGACACTCAGATTTTTACTCTTAATCTAAAAATTGTACATTATCATTTATTAACTTATTTATTAATCATGCAGCTTCAAAGGCAAAAGATTACTGGAATTATAGGCAAATTAGAAAGTTTTCAACTGTGATCTCTAAACCGATTTCAACAATATAATAAAGAGAAGTTGGGTGTATATCTCAATAAAACAGCAACCCAACAATATAAATTTACTTTAAAATGGAAAATAGGGGTTTATTTTCGCTGATTTCAGTATAAAGACAAAATCACAAAAAAATATTCCTTTGCATGAATTTTATATTTAAGGAAGATCATGGAGTCTTTGAAGAACAAGAAAAAGTCGAAAATAAAACATCTTGAACAGGTTAATAGTTGGGTCTTTGAAATCCGAAAACTTAATCTAAACTTACTACTTTACAGTAACTATATATATAATATGATAACCTTAATTTTTTGTCATGTGCACAGAAATCAGTAACACATGTTTATACTATTTTTTCTGTTTCAGGTCTGCTACATATAATACAACATTCTCTGCCTAAGAAAAAGTAAAATCATTTTTGCAATGGTAGGTATTCTGTATAACTAAGATTGCAAACATTATTTTTTTATCTTCAAGTAATTAAACTTTCTTTATTTCTAAAAGCACCAAATTAAAGGTGCTAGGGCCAGTGGGCTCTGTGAATTTTCAACGAAGAAATATTCCCTGAAAAATTGTAATGGGGAAAGTTTAGTTTTTAAAAAAAATGACCTTCCACTAACCAGCAAAAAAAAACTTTTCTTAATTTCAATTGGAAAAACAACAAGATGATAGAGTTTGCATCTTGTCTCACAGAGGAAATTATTTGATTGACCAAATACAATGTACTTTCCAATTTTTCTGTTTTTTTTTTTTTTTTTTTTTAATTCTATGAAAAATTAGTTGACCTCTATTTATACTTTTAATTTTGCCTTTGTTGTTGGGTTAATGTTTAATTTCATTTATGTTTTTCTGAAGGGCTAATCATATGCATTTTAAAACGATTATCAATTCCTTTTATTTTTTGAAGATAAATTACATCTACCAGTTAAAAAAGCAATTTAACTAAACATATGTTTTTACCCCTTTTTTTCACATCATTAGAAAAAAAGAAAATAAAACCAGACATTTTCAATAGGGTCACTGTTTGTGATCCAGAAACCTGTTGAATTTTATTTTCACCCTAATTATTAGTTAACATTCAAAACATAGTAACCTCCCTGTACTAATTATAGACTCATGTCTGGTACAAAATAATACCCTGCAATCGCCTCAACGACCATGATACATCTTAATCCCAAAATTATTACCGGTAATTGAAGGGTAGCTTGGTTTCCCCTAACATGGCAAATTATCGATCATTTGGTCTTTTCATTGTTCGCTCAATCGAGAATTTACGGATGTTCATTATTATTTTTCAAAACAAGGGCAATAATGCAGATGTATTGAACTGATCTGATTATGATCGCAGCTGTCAAGAAGTCAAAGGTCAATGAAACAAACATCAGAATTAAAGTTGTCCTTTTCAGGTCAATTTCATCTGTTGAAATAAGCAAAATCGATCAAACATTTTGTGCTTTTGAACTACCTGAAGGCACATTTTTTTCTGCTTCCACACCTTTTAGTTGTCTTAATAAATTTAAAATTGCTATTAATTTTTAAAAACACACTGAAGCACATTTTTTAAGCACTTCTTTTTCACAAAAAAAAAAAAAAGAAGAAGCTTTTTTTCATGATGATGTGCAATTTGATTTACAAGAAATTGATCATCAATAATTTTCATCACTGTGTTTGCAAAATAGAACTTGAAGATTTCAATTTAATGTTTTTAATGAAAATGTGACAAATGCTAAATGTTGTATCGAACTTTGACTACAAAAAGTTACCTATAAAAAAGGAGATGTTTCAAGTACATGTATTATTGCCAATGAGACAATTCCTTTTTTTCTAAATAAGTTTAGTCACAATATAAGTTAATTACATAAAACTTTTAACCTAAAAAAAAATATTGAAACATCATTAAACTTTTAATTTTTTCAAATACATTTTTTGTGCAGACCAAAAGAAACTTAAGGGAATTTTCTTACTAGACAAAAAAACTGATATAATTCAATTTGGATATTTACAAAGTCTGGTGTATATTCCTATTTATTAACGAAAGCCAAACAACATGTCCCACAGAAGTCAAATTTATCTATTTGTGAACAAATAGTATACCGTATATTATTTCCGAACACTCAAACATATATCAATTATTTGATGATTGGGAAAATAAAGACTGAAAAGTATCGAACACAAGTCAAAAACAAACAAGGTATAAATCGATTAAAATTGAAAACGACATCAATTTTAAATGACGAAAAAGATTTATGTGTGTTTTTCCCAGGTTACACATAACAGCAGATAAGCGAAATACCAAAGTCTTTTGTTGGTAAAGTAAAGCCGAAAATTTGTTCTAAATGGACCCTATCAAAATATTTGAAAAAAGCCAATGTACACCGGTTACAGAATAAACACAGCGAAATCAACACCTCATTGATATCAAAGTGAAACTGAACATATGTTTAAATGGACAAAACTGAGATAAATAAACTAAAATATCTTTTTCATTGAAGCTCATAATTGATTTCAAAGAAAGTTTTCTTTTGTTGTTTTTACATTAAGGTAGAAATGTGTCAAAAGCTCTTAGAATGGTGGTGTAGACTTGGTCAACACTGAATGGGGTGTAGACTTAGTCAATATTGAGAAAAAAATCAATACTAATAAATGGTCATTCACTATCAAAATATATGTCTGTCCCAAATTTTAATCCTCTAATTATATATTTATCTGTAGAAAAATATTTATGGCTGAATTTTTTTTTATCTCTGCTATCAAAATTTTGGCAAAGTAATATTAGATGTATGTTTCACCTTAGGGTAATCAACTAATGATAATTTGATAACAGGTAGAAATTAACGAGGTCAAAGTTTTGATTTGAGCCTTGGGCTGTGATTGTATACATGGAAATATGATCTGTATAACTTATGATTTTTATTTATAATTTTATTAGGTGATAATTAGGTGAATGTTTTGACAAGCCTGGAGTTCTCAGTTGAGTTGTCTATTTCATTGTTTTTAGAAGATATTATTTATGATTCCTATTACTTACTTTTATATTAGAACAATTTTTTTTAATATTGATCGTTTTGACAACTTTAGGACTATTTAGCTCAATGAGTTGTCTCGTTACCTTTCTCTGGGACTAATAAATGAGTTGTCTCGTGATCTTTCTGGGGCCTGTATGTTTAGTCCTAGATTTTCTGACAAATATTTGACAAGCACAAGAAGTTGAGTGTTTCAACCAGAAGTGAGCTCAGATTTTTCACTTAATCATATTCTGATCATTTATTTTAAACTTAAAAAAAAAGAATTATTAAAGCCAACATTTACTTAATTAGAAAAATATTAAGACTTTAGTCTGATGAAACCTTGTAAGTTTTATCTCTTATAAGTTCAGGTATAATCTTGTGTATATATATACCATGTATAGAAATAAGGTTGTGATAACAAAGTCACAAACAAAAAAAAACGTCTGTTAAACTGTCAGAAGTATTGAACTGTGTTTTTAATATGAGAGGGTAAAATAGATGAATAGTAATGTAAATACAGGTAAACCGATTCGACTGCCGAGACGACTACAACACCGTCGATGACCTTTCAACCATATCATGTAAAGGTATACAGAAGACAGATCGTTTTCTCTGATACCTGGCCGTTAATACCGAGAGTGTTACACATAACATTGTAATCTCCGCCACATGGACTAAGTTAAACTTAATAAAATCGTACGGATTAAATCACTTATCCTTTGGATTAAAACTTTTTCAACATTATGGGAAATTAGTGAAAAAATTTTTGTAGGAATAAATAAATTTGAATGAACAGGTAAGATCTAATTGAATTTTGACAGGTAAAATGTTTGAATACAGGTGGAATTTCATTGTCCTGATGTCTTTTTGCACCTTTACGTTAAAATTTAGGGTGTCTCTGATCATCGGATAACGTATGTTAAATGGACTTGATCTTTCAATTTGGAGACTTGAACCTTTTGTCAACTAATATTTAAAACAATAATGTTGTAATTAGATATTCAAGTAATTTTACTTATATCTTGGTGGTCTCTGAAAAGGATACGTACATTTCATTCAACAGGTTGGTGCACAAAATATTTTAAGAATTTGCTGTTTTTTTTGTTTTGATCGCCCAAAATATTACAACAGGAATGATCCTGAAATTATATCTGTAATTCCATGATAGAAATATTCACAGTTGTTACTGTTACAGGTAAATTTCTTTTCAAACAATATTTTTTTAAAAAAACTTTCTTCAATAAGTTTTTATATATATTTTTCATTTTCTGTCATACAGGAATATAATTTAGTAATCTTGCTTCGTTTATATCCAAATATGTATAAACTACATCAGTGTTTGACTTTTTTCTCCTTAATATTAAATTCATTATTGCAAATAAAGAAATTTCCTTGTGTTAAGTTGTTGACTCCTTGTCCCCAATTTTTAAGAATCATAAGGGGAAATAATTCAGGAGTGCAGCCATTGACGAAGTAATTGTCTGGTTTCCCAATTTTCTGTCTAAATATTTTTTAAGGCTTTAAAAACTGATGAATCTACTCAAATCTAATATCTTTTTAATTTAAATTTTATATAAAACCGTTCAGAAAATAACTGTCAGAAAGTATTTAATAGAAACGTCAACCACATTAAGTAAAATCATCGTCGAAACTGATAGAATAAAATGATCACGACAGATTTCATTCAAATAATGAATTTCATTGTGTGTTTTTTGTAAGGCATATTTATAAATTTATTACTTCCCAGCGTGAAAATAATGAGACCACATACTCTTTATAATAGCAGCGCACATTATATCATAAAGCAGCCTTGCTCACTGGCCATAAACATTCAGAAAATAATCACAGCTTGGTTAGGTTTGAATTACGCCATTAAAAAATCATACCGAAATACCAACAATCAATTTTTCTTTTGTATTCTTGTCCACAATTCACTGGAAGAAAATGCTAACAAATTGTGGTATTTTATGGTGGAAACAATTTTAAGAAAATAAGTTGTACAAATACGAGAAAATTGTTTAATTTGGCCCATTTAGAAAAAGTCGGCTTTTGCTTTGTATCCCTTAGAAATCAATTGAGTTTATTTGTGTAAGATATTGTAAGGTCTAATTTCACATCCATAACTTTAAGAAATCACAAAGCATGCAGTGTTTTTTAAAACATGGATCTGTTAAAATTCAATAAAGTTGATTTTACTAAAATTACAAATTAATGTGTTTAAATTCTTCCTTTGAAGATTAAAGTTACTGCTAACCAATTCAGTATATGGTTGACTTGATCGCTTAATTTCCACGTTTACATGTGTATTAAATAGTTTGTGTATTACAATTAATTGTCTATTTCTTAAGATTTATATATTCTAGTCGTCGGTACTTTTCTCAAGTTACCTAGTCAAAGTTATACCAACCAGATATAATTTCCAAGACATGTTAAAGAACTCATATTTTTAAATAAGTCTGCCCCTGATATGATGCCATCACAGATCCTATCAATATAAATTAAAACAAATGTTTGTCTTATTTTCTTTTGTTTCTGCTGTTGTATGTCTTTCTCTGACTTGTGGTTTCTTATTGTTCCCTTTGTTTTGTCTTCTCATAAGATAGAAAATAGGAAATTTCAAATTCTTTTATAACGTCACATTTTTGGTGGCGCTGCTCGCAATAAATACTCAGGAATTTAACTACACAATTATCAACTTAACTTCCCTTCTTTATGAATGAAAAAAGATCTGATTGAATTGCATAACGTGCAATGCAATGGTAATTAAAAAGATAAGACAAATTGCCTTTTATGTATGATTCTGGATCCAGTTCAATTAAAACTACTGTTTGTTCACAGTTCCATTTTAAAAAGTACAGAATTCAATTTTTAAATAATAAAAAATTCTTTCAACCCAAGACATTTATATTTTCAGTTAAAATGAATTATTTCAGTCTAATTAAAACTCTGTATATCTTTGTCTGAAAATGAAAGACCTTTTGTAGCCAAATTTACACCAAGACATTTTAACTAGATACAAAACATCATGTCAACAATAAAATCTTGAAAATTCAATTATCACTGGCAATATCTTTTCACACAATAATATAATTCAACGAAAAAATTCAATTACAATAATTTGGTAATTATGACAATTTTAAAATTCATAATTTCAACACTTAACGCCAATTCTCAAAAGTAACAAGGGACACAAACATTTTTTCAATTATTATCCGATTTCTATAGTTTCTTAATTAAATTTGCAGACAACAATTATACTCAAACTGAAATTTGATCCAGAGATTTTTAATTGACCACAAAAATGTCCCAAATTGTTAGATTCACCTGCTTGAAAGATAATCACGCAAGAATAAACAAAACCCATAGGTTTATAACATATCGTATAATCATCATTTTTAAAAAGCAAGGAAGAGAAGGTGCATTCCCCCTTCAGCGACCATGTACCAAATCACCTTTTTCTGCTGAAGAAGATCATCAGCCAATATTTCAGCTTCATTTAATAATTGTAAAAATTTTAATGTAAAAAGTCTCAAATTTTAAAATAAATTTTGGGTAATTTAACACCAACAACATAAGAAACGATTGGGAAGGTTTAAATCAATTTTTCGCTTAGATAAAATGTTTATCAGTTTTGGGAACCACATAGACTTTTTAAACAATTCGTTCCTATGTGAAATGGCCTATGAAATAATTTCATTTATTAAAGTCGTTACACTGGACGTAGCTTTTTTAATCCAATTTCTGCCCTCAGCTGGGTTTCCTTGGAAATAGGATATCTTTTTGACATAAGCATTAATCATGTTAATTTCATGGGATTCATTTTCCATATGTACAAAAAAAAATCAATCTTCCTTTTAATTTTATTACAAACCTGACCTACATATTGTTTATTTACCATTTTAAGCAAAACTCTCTGTCAAGTTTTTCTTTTTACAGCAAATTTGGATAATACTATTTTAATTTGATATTGGGCTAATTAACAAAATGTCAAGCATTGTTCTGAAGGAACTCAAAAATATTTGAAGTAAATCCCCAGAATCAAGACTTTTAACTTGAGATAATTTTCAAATTTTTCTTTAGCTCTATACGATAAAATTTTAATCTAGCAGAACATTTGCAAGAACAATGCTTAACACATGTGTTTACTCTATGCTACAAGATTCAGCAAGACAAAAAAAACCAAAAACTTCCCCAACCTATACGGTTAAGTTTACTCTAGATGATATCAAATTTTGTTTAATTTTGTTGCAGTAAATAAAATAAAATATAAGATACAAGTTGAATCTTGCATGTTGAGGTTTTAAAAATGACTTGAAGGAGATTCAAGTTTCAAAAGCAGATGGCCAGCCCTTTTGTTAAAAATTCAACAAAATGCTTCAATATTTTGCTAATAATTAGTCCACAAGCAGACAAGAATGTTCACAGGCCATGCACATTTTGTTAACCCTGCATGTTTCAAACTTTTAAAAGTATTGCATGTAAAAAGGGTATAAATTAAAATATGTCATGCTCACAGTATAAATTAAACTTGATAAAACCACATAAATAGTCAAATATCATTTAAATATTAGTTTTCATAATAAATATTTATAAAAAAATATGTGGGATGATGGTGAAGGAACGAAAAGGGGGAGGAGGAATTAAATAAATGTTGTAGGCCTAAAATTACAAGCGAGGGCTAGAAAAACCATAACTATGAAATCCTTCATGCATTTAGATATCCATTTCATGTTCGCTAAAAGGAATGCTATCTCGAAAATTAATCTATTTCAAAATTAATTGAGATGTTAGAAAATTCATATTCATTTCCATAACAGAAATATTATGGACCATAACTCTGTTATCAAAACCCATAAATTGCACGATTCTGAATTTTAAATTAATGAAATCAAAGCCAAACAAGCAGAAAATTATTCATACGTTCTTTCAATATCAGTTTGATAGGTGAACACAAATCTTCTCTTAGCCTACTTAAAATTCCCTCATCAAAATTCAAAAGAAAACACGACATAACAACCTTAATCCTTTCATAATTCGTCTTCGACATGTCAGTGATCGTGTCAAATCTTTTATCCACATCTTTTTTTATATATATTTCTGACGATCGTCTCACCAAGTATCTCTCAACATCATAACTATACATTCAAGTATGTGATTAGCGTAAAGAGGAGAATATACTATTGTTGAGACCATGTCTGATAACTGTTATTGAAATGTGTCGATAACTGGCTAATTTGGTACCTCAGGCCTTTTTTCCTACTTGTGCTTTTTGTTGATTCTTTTTCAACAATGACTGAAGAAGGTCATACCACACAACTCAGTATGAATTCAAGGAGATGTGGGCTATATGCCAAGGAGACAGCAACCCAAAAAGCCAAATAACCAAAACATATCTAGAGAGCAGCAACCATCTTCAACAATAGACATCTTACTCTTACTAAAAAGATAAATTTGTAAAAGGCAAAGCCTTTTATGTTCTTACAGTAAATTCACAATTAAAAATATAAATGCAGCTGTCATCAAATCATACCAAACCATTAGTTTAATTTAATTTTAAACAATTGCTTTGTTTACAGGGCTTGTTTGTATCCGTATACAAATATGTAAATTTTAAGATTACCTCTACATTTCTTTACCTTGTACTAAAACTTTATGCAGACATATAACTGTCTTACTGTGATCAATCATACACTTGCATAACATGCTTTATTATATGTCATATTTCTTATTCAAATTTTAAAAGACAAAATTTCTTGACAAGTTGTATTTTTGTTTCTTTTGCAGACAAAAGCGATCAAGATGGTTTAGTCAGAATTTGAAAGGTTTAATATGGACGGCATTGCGTCACAAAAATTACCCAGAATGCATCAACCATGACCAGCAGCATGACGTTACATTTCTTATTCTATCTTGGGATTATTATACCAGCTATCATAACATTAGTCCTGTTTGTGATTTTTCTATTTTTTCTGCGTAAAAACAGAATCCGCAAAGAGATTATGACTAAAAAACATGACCCTCATCGTAAATTCGCGAAAAAGAGGGAAAAAGATGATTACAAGAGTGCCAAATTAATAGAAAGTGAAAAATACTGGAGTTCAAATCGGTCATGTCATTCAGGAGATTATGCAGAACACAATGAGGCATTTGATGCCAGTCCTGATCTACCAGGAAATGAAAATAAGTCCATGTACAATACATTCCATGATAGCGGTATGTCTGATCTTAGTGAAACTCAGTACAAGTTTGAATGTGATCGGCCAATCTCTCAAGCATCCACAGATTCTGAGGATTCAGGCTTTCGTAGTTCTCGGTCAGGACAATATATTCACAGTGCACAAAACAGCACAGGAAATGACAAAGATACTCCAGTATTCAAACCCATCTGCAGTGAGAGAGAGCGGGCCTGTGCAAATGCTTCTCTCAATGACTGTGAACAAATTAAACGCATCCAATCTAGTCGCCACTCATATCCTATTCAAAAGAAAAAATCGTCTCATCCACGTCACCATGGTAACAGCAGAAACAATCAAAGAGATATAGACTTGAATGAAATAGAAACGGATCTAAAATCAGTGCCAATTTCTACAATTACCCAGAATTCTTATCATATGCCAATGCACCATCTACCACCACCACCGATGCGTCATTCCAGTGACACTACTGTTCCTGTGTCGTTTTCATCGCAACACCAATATGGACCTGTACAAATGACACCATTATTGACTAGCATATCAAAATGTTCTTATATGTCAACAACTCCCACCCACGGATTACAGTCACCCCCAAATCCACACAAACAAACTGTTACCACAGCAATGGTACATCACAGACCTAATATTGACATACGGCACAATGCTATGTCATTTTCAGTTGTGTAGCGATGGATCTTTTGTCAACATTTTCGTTCGTGTTCTGTTCTGATTGAGATTGTAGATATGTAAATTTAGCATGTGAAACATGAATATTTAAATTTCTACATAGTGCATGGTGTGTGTATATTGTATAAGTTAAAGAACAAGTTATTTTTTTATGTTTTTAAAAAACATAACTGCATTTCGATTGAGAATACAATAGTGCAAGGTATAACATGTATGCGTGTTTGAGCAAGTGTTTTAGTCCATGATATTTATGCATTGATAAGTGCATGTGAAACTATAAGAGAACATTCCAATTAGTCATTTTCATAACATGGATCAAGATATAAAACGAGAAAATATTTTATCTTTCTCATAATATTTTTACATTTCGCATAACTGTAATTTTGCGGCTGGATTATGTTTTTAAGAAAGAATGTGAATAAACTAAAGTAAAAATCTGCTCTGAAATGGATATTTTCTCAAAGACGACATTCTTCACGTGATACCAGTAAATTATAAAAGTGCTAAAGTATCGTTGGAAGTATTTGATGATGAAACTGATCATGGTGTATTTTTCCTGGATGATAATCACTTATCTACTTTTCTAAACTTGCTGAGCTCAAGGATATTGCAATACAAACTTTTGTCAAACAAAAAATATCTGTTCAGAATAAGTTGAACAGGAATTACAGCAAACTATAGTTTTACTTTCAGTCTCTATGATATTTGTGTAGTAAATAGTAACTATTCCCTTTAATTTAAAGGACAAACAAAATGAATGACAGGAACAGACAACTCTTGTCAGAACAATTTTTTTATTGGGCTTTCATTGAAATATTATATTGTATGATCTGTATATTACAAAGGAAGGATTTTTGAAATCCTGACTTATATGATCAATTCGTCAATACAATTTTAAAATATTGAAATATTTTTGTTTTATTTTCTGTCTTTAAATTCAATCGCATAATATGATGCATGATTCAAGCCAAAGTAATTTGATAAATACCTTTGCTCCAGAAACAGAGAAAATATGAAGAAAGAAGTCTTAAAAAAAAAGTAAAATAACAAAAATACTGAACTCCAAGGAAAATTCAAATCGGAAAGTCCTTTATCAAATGGCAAAATCAAAAGTTTAAACACATCAAGAGATAGGACAGTGCTGTCCCAAGTCAGGAATCTTGTTTTTGGCTAATTGCTGTCTATTTATGTTCTTGTCTCAAATATGTCCCAAGTCAGGAATCTTGTCTTTGACTAATTGCTGTCTATTCATGTTCTTGTCTCAAATATGTCCCAAGTCAGGAATCTTGTCTTTGACTAATTGCTGTCTTATTATTCATGTTCTTGTCTCAAATATGTCCCAAGTCAGGAATCTTGTCTTTGGCTAATTGCTGTCTATTTATGTTCTTGTCTCAAATATGTCCCAAGTCAGGAATCTTGTCTTTGGCTTATTGCTGTCTATTCATGTTCTTGTTTCAAATATGTCCCAAGTCAGGAATCTTGTCTTTGGCTAATTGCTGTCTATTCATGTTCTTGTCTCAAATATGTCCCAAGTTAGGAATCTTGTCTTTGGCGAATTGCTGTCTATTCATGTTCTTGTCTCAAATATGTCCCAAGTCAGGAATCTTGTCTTTGGCTATTGTTGTCTATTCATGTTCTTGTCTCAAATAAGAATTAAGAGTTGATGTCACATGATGTTGATTCTTTACTATTCATGGAATACTAAGTTTTGTTGATGCGATGGGTATAGGAGAACCACGAATTTAGATGTTCAACGAAGTAGACATAATATCTATAGGCTTTCATGTATCTGCAAACTTTGACAAAACCACGTTATCAAATACACATGAAAAAATAAATTTTTCATCTTTCCACGAAAATTGGTACCCAGGAAAATAAATGAACCCACAGTATATGATACAAAAGGAGGATACAGTGTTTCAATTCATGACACAAAATCCCTTTCAGGTAATTGACAAAACTCAACAGAAGCAACAGGAACAGTCATTTTATTTCTGTTTTTCATCTTAAAGTCGCAGTGAGGCCTTCAACACAAAGCAAAATCTACATGTGTAAACAACTCATTGAAATTTCAACACAGTCCCTTCAGCCCTTGGTTTAGCTGACTTCTTTACTAGATAACTGTCCCAATACATCTGTGTGTTGAAAAGCACAAATTTGGTATTCAAACTTTGTTTATCAACAAATTACAATCTAGAGCTTGTTAAAGAAGTGAACTGTGAGCTACTTCTCACTAATGATACCCAACTACTGTAGATTCAGAAATTATTGCGTGCATTTATTATTGCGATTTTTGTCGAGCCTGCGACTTTTGTCGCAAAAGCGAGACATAGCAATCCTACATTCCGTTGTCGTCAGCGGCGGCGGCGGCCACAAATATACACTCTGTGGTTAAAGTTTTTGAAATTTTAATAACTTTCTTAAACTGTCCTGGATTTCTACCAAACTTGGACAGAAGCTTGTTTATGATCATAAGATAGTATTCAGAAGTAAATTTTGTAAAAAAAAATCCTGTTTTTCCATATTTTACTTATAAATGGACTTAGTTTTTCTGCCAGTTAACATTACATTCACTCTGTGGTTAAAGTTTTAAAAATTTTAATAACTTTCTTAAACTATCCTGGATTTGAACCAAACTTGGACAGAAGCTTGTTTATAATCAAAAACTAGTATCTAGAAGGAAATTTTGTAAAAATTTATTTCCTGTTTTCCGTATTTAACTTATAAATGGACTTAGTTTTTCTTTCAGTTAACATTACATACAGTCTGTAGTTAAAGTTTTTAAAACATTTATTAGATTCATAAACCATTCTTGATTTTTACCAAACTTGGACAGAAGCTTCTTACAATCAAAAGATAGTATCTATAGGAAAATTTTAAATAATTTTTTTCCCCATTTTTGTTGAGCCTGTGACTAGCAGCAAAAGTAGGCGAGACACTGGGTTCCGCGGAACCCTTACGAATTTTTTAAGAATGGACAAAAATGGGATATTGATTATTGCAATGTCAGGGAAATCTGCATACACATATATGTAACGGTATAAGATATAGGAATGCGAGTTATTATTGCGATACTCACCAAGTCGCATTATTCGCATTAATAAAAACCTCGCAATAATTTCTGAATTTAAGTATAAGTATTCAGTAAGAAGATGGTGAGTGATGGATGCAAGAAGGCATCACATGGTATAGCATGTTCACATGAAGGTTTAATTTAGATTTCGGAGCCTATTCACATGAAGCTTGATACCACATTCTTAGGCTTTTCGACTTATGGTTCCTGAGAAAAAATACAACCAATTTTTAATGAACATACAGACTAACGGAAACATGGACAGATGTAAACCAGTATACCCTCGACATTTTGATTTAAACCCTGATAATTTTTCTAAATAGGGCATGAAAAAATTAAAATAGAACTGAACCATAGGCTTTTGCAGGAAATTTGGCAAATACCTGAATGATTCACCCTTTAAATATATTTCTGATTTCCAGCTGATTGAGCAAAATCCATGACTCCATCATGGCAGGCACATAATCTACAAATCCCTTGGTACTAAACACATTATATTACCCACAATCACTATTAGAAATTTGATTGATGAATTCTACATCAGAATATGGATCATTTTGTCTGGTGACAAATATTTTGTATTTTAAGAAGGAGAACCAAAGAGTTACATATGACATATACAATCAATTTCTCATCCTCCAAGCAGACAAAATATTTCATCATCAGAAAAAAAATCTAAGAAGATTGACACAGTTGGGTGCCTTCAATATAGACTCGATTTCCCTCGGGATTACAGTAAATCACAAGTCTTAAGTACAGATAAAAAGATGCATATCTAGACTACGACGAATATCTTCCAATTTCCTTTTATGTCCCACACAACCTGATACGTATGAAATATTGCGTGGAAATAAACAAATGATTTTCTAGGAGAAGCATAATAAGTTCTTATCTTACAATTTTGAACTGAAGTACAGCACATCTGAGGAATCACCAGCTTTAGGCTTGACTAAAGCATGCTGTCATTATATGCACAGAAAACAACAAAATTTGGGCAACACTATATATAACCATAGAGAGGTTGGCTTTCACATTTTGAAATTTTGAAAACAAAATATTTTGAAAGAAATATTTAAACGTGTGAATAGGTCATAAATTAAATCAAGAATTTTCTGCCTCAAATTAAACCTACATGGGTTTTGTACTCTCCAATGTTTTATTTCATTGGCTTTTCAATTTAAAAGTTTCTTGGGTATGTGATGAAGGTTTCTTCAGTAACATGTGTTGTGCACACAGAAATCATATCAAAGTTTTGTTAACCTTTAAATTTATTCAAAATTGACTCTGAAATTGAAAAAAATAATCAAAAATTGTCCAATTATTGAATGTTTATTGCAAAAAGGCTAATCTAATGATCTTTTTCAATTTCTGAAAATTTTATATTGCTTTAAAAGCTAGATTATAAAATTTAGTAATGCAGTGTTTTGAAACATTTGTGAAAAAGCTTTTAAGCATTTTTCGTAGTTATAATGTCACAATCATAAAAAAAGATTTAACCGAAAAGGCAGGATTTTTTTGTGGAAGAAATTAATTTGTCGCTTTTATAAATGACATAAACACTTTACATACTTCTCCACACTCAGATATTTTTTTGTATTCATATAAATCAATTTTCTTAATTTAACTGTCATAGCAAATTAGCAATTCGAACTTAAGATTTGTCAATCGTTATCTGTTTTTTTCCAATAAAATGTATTACAGCGCTAAATATGATCAACTCTATTGAAAAATGAATAGCACCAACTGTTCATTAACTATGCATTTCAGCGAACATTAAGTTCAAACCACTGGTTTTAGACACTAAACGGAAGCAACAAAGATCAAGTATAGAGCAAAGCTTATCAAAACAAGTTAACATTACATTTCATGAAGGACGATTAATAAAATTTAATCAATGAAATATTACAATCTTTGACAATAGGCTCAAACCATATGCTGTGTGTTATTCAAAACTGAAAAATTATGTCCCAGTACAAACTGACATGAAATATATATCGCATGTATAATTGTATGAAACATTATCCCCTTTTGTCATAAGCAAATATTTTGAAACAAATATGTATCATTCCAGCTACACAATAGAGTACTGTAAATTCACAAATTATTGCGTACATTTATTATTGCAATTATTGAAGAATGGACAAAAATGCGAGTATAGTTATTGTGATTTCAGGATAATCTGAATACAGGTTTATGTATCAAACATCAGAATTCAAGTTCTTATTATTGATGTAACGTGACCAAGTTGCATATATTGGCATTAATAAAAATTTGTAACTGAATGATAAACTTTCTGAACTCTTGTCTATCCTTGCAGATCAGACAATAACAGTTTCTATTAAGTTAACTTTTAACTAAGTTTTTTTTAGTAGATTTGTTTTGTTGAGTTGTGCTTCAATGAAATTAAAAGTCCAACTGTTATCTCCACTAATTCATCTGTCAATGCCAGAATATTCAGGACAATTTAAAGCTTACATGTGGTATCTGAATACACCACTTAAAGTTTCTCATTTGATTCAAGATGGCAGACAGAACTACATAAACTGTTATCACAGAGATATGTCTCGCTTTTTTGTAATTTATATAATGCAAATGTTGAAATTAAAATACCAACACTTTAATATGTAAGTTTTGCAAATATTCAAAGTCAATGAACCATGACTGAAGGTACATGGCTAACAATCTCCATGAAAATGAGATGTGCCAATGCTAATACAACTGCATACCAAATACCATTGACTTATCATAAGTAGTTCCCTTTAAACTAACCTAAACACAAACTAATACATGAAAACTAAGCAAAATTTCAAAGTCAATTAAAAACCAATTGTTCAGAGAACAATTGAAGGTCTTTCCACTTCTAAAGATTTATTTTGATACAAAATATTCTTGGGAGGTAGCTGCACAACGTTGTAAAAATATGACAACTACATGTATACCCTAGTGGCGGGAAAGTTTGGGGTCGATTGGACATGTAGTTTTAGTACAGTAGCGAACACAAGATTTTGGTTAATTTTTTTCGAGAAGAATTGTAATAACAATATTAAAAAGGTTTTTCCACTTCTAAAGATTTATTTTGATACAAAATATTCAAAATCAGTTTAGAAAGTCATTTCCAATGTCAAATGATAGCCTATTCCAAAAATATATGGTTTCTACACACTTTTGTACACTTTTGTATGAAGTAAGTCCAAAAAATAGATACTTCCGGTTTACAAAAGGTCACATCCGGTTTGCTTTTTCTAAGTCGTTTGGTTTGTAACCTTAAGCACAGAGTCCTATGGCTTTATCGTGTATAAATATGAATTAGAAGCAAAGGTCAAAATCTAGAACGTCCAATTAACCTATGACCTTGACCTCAATTTCAAGGTCATAAACCAAGGGCCTTCAATCAAAAGACCCTAGGTCTTTAATATGTATGGTTTATGAGTTATATCACTTTACGCATAAGTTTAAATATAAGAGGAGCAAAAACTCCCATTTATTGTCTACGCACCCTTTCAACCAAAATTTTTGAGTTACGACATGTAGCAAATGACAATTTGATAAGAATATGCAGTCAATATCTTGTACAGTTAAAGAAAATAAGTTAATATAAGCGAAAATCAAAATTTAGAATATGACCTTGACCTTTGACCTTGACCTAATTTTCTTTTTTTTGGACCAAGGACCTCAAATCAAAAGACCCTAGGCCTATATCACTTATGGTTTACCAGTTAGAAATGCATATCACTTATATCAAATGTATAAGGGGGAATAACTCTCATATGGAGTCTCCGGATAGCTTTGGTCCAAATGGTCACCCTAATCCTGAAGACGTAACAAGCAATTTGGTAAAATAAATCTGTCGTAATCTTTTACGGTTGCGAAGGAGTAGTGGACACAAGAAAAACAGTGTTTGAGGAGATAACTCTTACAACGTAAAGTCTTCGGTTCAATGGTGTCAGTTTGAAAAGCGTACAAACTGTTTGATATCATATGCGTAAAATGTAAGCGACATCTTGTGAAATAACAATACCCCGCAAGAACAAAATTTATGCGGAAGAAAAAAAAAAAAAATAATCAGAACAAAAACAATAGGTCTTTCCACGGAAAGGTGGAAAGACCTAATAAACCATAACTGAGGGGGCGGGATCAAATAATCTCCATGGTAATGCGATATGCCAATGCCAATACAACTGCATACCAAATATCATTGACCTACCACTAGTTGTTCCCCAAATACCGACCTAATCACAAACTAATACATGAAAACTAAGCAAAAGTTTCAAAGTCAATAGACCATGACTGAGGGGGCAGGGCCAAATAATCTCCATGGAAATGAGATATGCCAATGCTTATACAACTGCATACCAATTATCATTAACTTACCACTAGTGGTTCCCCATAAACTGACCTAATCACAAACTAATACATGAAAACTAAGCAAAAATTTCAAAGTCAATAGACCATAACTGAGGGGGCAGGGCCAAATTATCTCCATTGTAATGAGATGTGCCAATGCTAATACAACTGCATACCAAATATCTTTGACTTACCACAAGTGGTTCACCATAAACTAGACCTAATCACAAACTAATACATTGTTGATGCCACTGCCGCCGGAAACAGCATACCTATGTCTCACTTTTTGACTCCATCAAGCGAGACAATAAAACCGTTTACCAAGAGGTTTACCCTCTTGAGTCATTTGAATAGTTTATCAGTGTGAATTTCCATGTTGAATGATGCATGCATAGCAGGAGACGCTAATCTTTGTTGACCCGCCCCGTCGCGTTCCTTTTGGGGTTCATGCAATTCCCTCAGTTTTTGTTTGTTACCTGGATTTGTCTCTTCTTTAAAGATTTACAAATTTTGAACATTGGTAAACTACTGTTGCATTGATTTCAGCCACACACATACAATTTACCCTTTTCATGAAAGGAAGGGGGGTGGGGGAGGGTTCAGGAAGAAAAACAGAACATTCATTTGCATCTTGTCAACCCCTTTTTTAGAACAAAATGCAATTCACAAGAACCTTTTGGATTTACAGGATATTTACCACAGTACAGCAATTATGACAGAGACAACATTAAATATTTGTTGATGCAGGCCATATTAGCGGCTAACTTTCTTACTCACGTCTTCAAAATCTCAGGTGGCGTATTTATACTTCAATGAACATGTAAATCTTTTCATTAATTTGTTATTTATGAAAAAGTCATATTATTCAACATCAAAGAATTACTGAATGGGAAAATAAGATGCTATAAAATTAAAATGCAATAATCTTAACCGTTCTTTACCAATGGCAACAGTTGATTTTTTTCAATTTTTATGATGTGTTTAATGTGCTAATTTCATATTTTTCATGTATTTTTTTTCATAAAGAGGGACAAAGGAGGATTTTAATAATGTCTGCAGTCCATGTAACATTAAAAAAATAATCACCGACCCAATATATCAGTGGCTAAAAAATAAATATTGACAATAAAAACTGAATATGTTTGTTCAACGATTTAATAGGTCTATTCTGCTGTTTGTTGGACAAACTAACATTCCCTTTAAAACGTGAATTGCGTCAGACTAAATATTTATACTAACTTGCTCACAATAGATGGAAGTTTTTCACACAGGTGTCATAAAACTTCATGAAAATTAAATGTGAATTTCTTAAAAAAAGATTATAGACAGAATTATCATTCAGGGATTAAAAAAAATGTAGGTCGCTCAGGCTGTGATTTTCTTAATATTTATATGTGAGGTTCTCTTTTATAATTCTACATTGGAAATACAGATCTTTAGAAAAAATCGGGAGAAAAAAAATGAATATTTTATAAAGAACCTTAAGATTTCTTTTTATCAATGAACATCAGCTGTTCCATTTTATAAAAATTGGACCAGTACAGTAACTGCAAGGTTATCAATATCAATAGAGAATATTTCAAAAAAATTCAAATGTTTTAGTGACATACGTCTTATAAAGTATGAAATTTAAAAATCAAAAAAATTATCTTAATATTCATGTAATAAAAAATAGACCAGTTTCATTTATGAAGTTCAACATGTTTTTGGGCTGTTTGAATATAACACTGATATTAAATATTTATGTCTTAAAATTTATTTGGTAAATTTGGGTCAAGAAGAGACCTGCTGCATTAATTGAAAATTTTAACAAATAATCATTTCAGTTCGGTCATCTCTAAAAAACCTATAAGGACCTCAGTTTTGCTTCTCTTTAGTTAAGACAACAACTTTTGTTATGAGTGGTACAGTAGTCAGGATAGTTAAAAACAACCCATGACAGTAACACTTTTGATTTGACTCAATCATGTATTGCATGCACTATGTATGTAATATTTTCAATATTTTGATACCATTTCTTCTACCTTTTTTTTTCACCAGAAAGTCCTGATTCCTTAGGCCACCCTTTCTACTTTCTCCACCTGTTATTTTCACAAGAAAAGCTTGACCTGTCTGAAGTGAACCTATTTATTTCTTCCTTAAAGAAAAAAAACCATTAAAAGTGCCACAACATTTCCTTCCTCAAATCCTATTAAATTATTGAGTAACATGCTGTCTTAATACATAACTGGTCTGCATAGTGCAGAAATATTAATAAGTATGCATAGCACATGTAACATTACATATCATTTATCATTAAAATGGAGATCAAAAGACATATTCCAATAATTTATAGATATATTTAATATATCTATACATCGAGGTAATTTCTTCAAAGCATGTACTTAATCTGTCAAAATACATATTTCAATACACATTTCCATAATTCCTATATTAAATGCATGCATGTTAATCAAAATGTATTTCATTTGTTTTACTCTATATACTTGACTATTTCTCAGGTATCTATATCTGGTACCTTTACTTATTTTCTATCTATATATGAAAAGAAATTCAAAAATGTGATTATATTTTAAAAGCTGTTATGCAGAGCTAAATACTGAACAGAAAATTAACATGATTAACATTACGAATGGTAAAATTTATCCCTCTGTAAACAAGAAATAGAATAGATTTTGTAAATCAACTAACAAAACCGTTTCACTTAAATAGTTGGAATTTACATCATGGTGCAACTTCTTTTTGGGAAAATATAAAATAATTTGAAAAGCGGAAAAATTCTTTTAAAATGAAAGAACCTTAGTGAGCGCTCACATACCCCACGTCCCCACATTGTCATCGGAGAAATAAAATAAGTGTAAAAAAAAATTGTATCAGAAAAAAATTGAATCATAATTTCCTGTCAATATGCACATCTACATAGTATGTCCTTATTATCTACACAGTTTCATGAAATTCTGTTGTGTGGTTTGAGAGGAGTTGCAATGACAAAAGGTTGCAGTAGTATATTGGGCAAATAAGTTCAAAGGGGCGTAATTCCTGGAAAAAAAATTGAATCGTAATTTCCTGTCGATATGCACATCTACGTAGTATGTCCTTATTATCTGAAAAAGGTTTCATGAAATTCTGTTGTGTGGTTTGAGAGGAGTTGCGATGACAAACTGTTGCAGTAGTACATGAAAGTAAATAAGTTCAAAGGCGTAACTCCTAGAAAAGGAATTGAATCGTAATTTCCTGTCGATATGCACAACTAAATAGTATGTCCTTATTATCTAAAAGGTTTCGTGAAATTCTGTTGTGTGGTTTGAGAGGAGTTGAGATGACAAGAAACAGGACTGACGGACGGACTGACGGAGGGACAGACTGACGACGGATGGACGGACTGACGGACGGGTCAAAACATTATACCCTCCGCAACTCGTTGCGTGGGGTATAATTAAAACAAATTTTGACTTCTCTGACAGGAGATTCATTGGCTCTTAGATGGAGATTCCAGACTAATAACTAGATTGATTGATTGGTGATTGCTTTTGCCCCATCAGTACAAAAAGACTATATCGCAGCGGGACCAGTTATGTATCATAACTAGAAAGTTGACAACTATGGTTCTGAGTGTTTAAAAAGGTTTATATCAGAACAAGTGTTTAGAATGCTACAACATATTATGACTTACAATAATATTTACAAACAAATTTTTACTACATGATTATTATGATCCACAAAGATCAATACATGTACAATGCAAAAGACATTTTTTTCTCCACCAAAATGAACTTAAACATGTTTTCCTTATTGACAGCTGTTAAAAACATATTAACATATGTTATAGGTTTGCATATGCATCAACAAAGCTGTACAGTGACCTGTGGTTGTTTGCATCCTCGTCCTTTGGACTTTAGGAATAGTTGTCTCCTTGGTAATTATTTTAAAATACTGTAAATTCGGAAATTATTGCGAAAAATGCGAAAGGTTGTAATCGCAATAATTTAGACTCGCATTTTGGATTGTTTTACATGATTGAAGCAGGATTTTTCTCAGTATCGAAAAAATAATAATCGCGTTTTGGTCTGAAATGATTAAATCACAATAATAAATGAACGTAATAATTTCTGAATTTACAGTAAGGAGATGAGGTACGCTTGTCAATGAGACAACTATTCATCAGACCAAATGACAAGGATGTCAACAACAACCTGTCATCATAGGATCTTCAACAATGAGCAAAACTCATATGGTATATTTATTATAATCAGCTACGAAAGGCCCTTTTGATGGCAAAATAGGAAACATTCAAAGGAGAAAACCAATGATTTGATTTATACTTTATAATCAAATAACGAAAAATAAATCAATTCTGACAGACAGCAACCAATGAAAACACTTAATTACTGGCGCTTCTCGGGACAGGCATAAATAATGTGGCAGGATAAAACATGTTTGTAAGTGCTCTGAAACCCTCCCCGTGAGTACCTGCGACAGTGGTGTAACAGCATAACACAAGAACCTGTGAAACCACATCTCCTTGTTTTTGTACCATGCCAGTCTAGTAAAATACCTCACATTAAAATCAAATATATCTGTGTGCAGGTCAAGTCATGGTCAAGTCAGATCATACTTTATGGTATAAAGTCAATACTGCTTTTTGATAAAAACTACATTCTGTGGTTAAGTCAGACTGTATTTTGTGATTATTCAAACTGTATTTTGTGATTAGTCAGACTCTATTTTGTGATTAGTCAGACTGTATTTTTTTATGAGTGAGACTGACTTATGCATCTCACATTAAATTAGTTTAAACAGTATTTTATTCAAATAAATTGAATTGGATTGGGAAACAGGCAAAGCCTATGTAAGCCCTCTCCATAAATCTCACATCAAATCAGACTGTATTTTGTGATACGTCAGTTTGTATCTCACGTTAAGTCAGACTGTATTTTGTTATGAGTGAGAGTGCATCTCACATTAAATTTGATTATATATCAGATTGTATTTTGAGATAAGTCATTCTGTATCTCACTTAAGTAAAACTGTATTTTGTTGAGTGAGATTGCATCTCACATTAAATTAGATTGTATTTTGTGACAAGTCAGTCTGTATCTCACAGTAAGTCAGACTGTATTTTGTTATGAGTGAGACTGCATCTCACATTAAATCAGATTGTCTTTTGTGACAAGTCAGTCTGTATCTCACGTTAAGTCAAACTGTATTTTGTTATAAGTGAGATGCGTCTCATATTAAATTAGAATGTATTTTGTGACAAGTCAGTCTGTATCTCACGTTAAGTCAGACTGTATTTTGTTATGAGTGAGAGTGCATCTCACATTAAATTTGATTATATTTTGTGATAAGTCAGTCTGTATCTCACGTTAAGTCAAACTGTATTTTGTTATGAGTGAGATGCGTCTCACATTAAATTGGAATGTATTTTGTGACAAGTCAGTCTGTATCTCATGTTAAGTCAGACTGTATTTTGGTATGAGTGAGAGTGCATCTCACATTAAATTTGATTATATTTTGTGATAAGTCAGTCTGTATCTCACGTTAAGTCAAACTGTATTTTGTTATGAGTGAGACGCGTCTCACATTAAATTAGAATGTATTTTGTGACAAATCAGTCTGCATCTCACGTTAAGTCAGACTGCATTTTGTTATGAGACTGCATCTCACATTAAATCAGATTGTATTTTGTGATAAGTCAATCTGTATCTCACGTTAAGCCAGATCATATTTTGCAGTTTAGTCAGATTGAATTTGGTGTTCAAAAGACATAATACTTTTTGTTAAGTCAGATTGTATTTTGTGTAGGGTCAGATTGCTTTTGTTGTAAGTCACAGTCAGAGTGCATTTTGTAGTTTAGTCAGACTATATTGTAATAAGTCGAAGGCAAGTCAAAGACTGTATATTGTATTTCATGTTATAAGTCAGTTTGAATATTGTGGTAAGTCACTGTAATTTGTGTCAAGTCAGACTGTATTTTGTTGTAATTAGAAATAAGAAGTGGTATGAGTGCCAATAAGACAAATCTCCATCCAAGTCACAATGTGTAAAAGTTAACAATTATAGGTCAAAATACGGCCTTCAACACGGAGCCCAATGGCACACACGAACAGCAAGCTATAAAGGGCCCCAAAATGACTAGTGTAAAACAATTCAAACAGGCAAACCAACGGTCTAATCTATATAAAAAGCGAAACGAGAAACACTTATGAACCACACCAGCAAACGACAACCATTGAAATAGATTCCTGACTTAATGTCAGCTAGACTGGTTTTTTTTTGTACTGTGGATTAATTTATTTTCGTGGATACCAATTACATGGATTAAGGAAAAAACTTATTTTTCGTAGATATTTGAGTTTGTGGTTTTACAAAAAATCGCCATACAAGTCTTTGGAAAATGTGTACTTCATTGAACTTTTAAATTTGCAGTTCATGATGTACGAACAAAATACAGGAAATTTGGTATCCCACGAATAATAATTAATCCACAGTATGTCAGATTGTATTTTTCCAACTGCAGTCTGTTAAGGGCATATGATACAGATACAGGGAGTTAATGACGTTGCTAATGTTAAATGTTATTTTCACAATGTCAAACTGTGACATATCAGGTAAAGAGGCATTTTCGACTGATTTTATCATTCAGACTGATTTAACTTGAAAACAAGTTCATGGACCCTCTGTTTGAAAATGTCATTTGGCTTGATTATGTATGAAGATTATTTGTACCAATTTATATGAACAAATCATCAATGAAACTTTTAAATTAGAAAATATACAGCAAAACATGCCATTCTTTTGACTAAAATCATAAAAATGTGATAATAACAAAGAATTTTCAAAGAATTGTTACACAAATTCAAAGCACACTTATGTCGAGAAGATATTCCAGATTTTTTACAAAAATCTGCTTGTGTTTATCTTTTGAAACAAAAAAGTTAAGTATGTCTTTACAAAGGATAGAAATGTCCACAAAACAGAAATTTCCGGTAAATGTCTAAAATTTTGACCCTTTCATCTGTAAAGGTAGCACATGAAGGTATATTTTTTATTACATATTTGAATTGATGAGGTGAAAAATATTTTGTTATGAGTGAGATCGTCTCATTAAATTGGAATGTATTTTGTGACAAGTCAGTCTGTATCTCATGTTAAGTCAGACTGTATTTTGGTATGAGTGAGAGTGCATCTCACATTAAATTTGATTATATTTAGTGATAAGTCAGTCTGTATCTCACGTTAAGTCAAACTGTATTTTGTTATGAGTGAGACGCGTCTCACATTAAATTAGAATGTATTTTGTGACAAATCAGTCTGCATCTCACGTTAAGTCAGACTGTATTTTGTTATGAGTGAGAGTGCATCTCACATTAAATTTGATTATATTTTGTGATAAGTCAGTCTGTATCTCACGTTAAGCCATATTGTATTTTGCAGTTTAGTTGGAATGAATTTGGTGTTCAAAAGACAGAATACTTTTTTATTAAATCAGATTGTATTTTGTGTAGGGTCAGATTGTTTTTGTGGTAAGTAGGTGTCAGAGTGCATTTTGTAGTTAGTCAGACTATATTGTAATAAGTCAAAGGCAAGTCAAAGACTGTATATTGTATTTCATGTTATAAGTCAGTTTGAATCTTGTGGTAAGTCACTGTAATTTGTGTCAAGTCAGACTGTATTTTGTTGTAATTAGAAATAAGAAGTGGTATGAGTGCCAATAAGACAAATCTCCATCCAAGTCACAATGTGTAAAAAGTTAACAATTATAGGTCAAAGTACGGCCTTCAACACGGAGCCCAATGGCACACACCGAACAGCAAGCTATAAAGGGCCCCAAAATGACTAGTGTAAAACAATTCAAACAGGCAAACCAACGGTCTAATCTATATAAAAAACGAGAAACGAGAAACACTTATGAACCACACCAGCAAACGACAACCATTGAAATAGATTCCTGACTTAATGTCAGCTAGACTGGTTTTTTTTTGTACTGTGGATTAATTTATTTTCGTGGATACCAATTACATGGATTAAGGAAAAAACTTATTTTTCGTAGATATTTGAGTTTGTGGTTTTACAAAAAATCGCCATACAAGTCTTTGGAAAATGTGTACTTCATTGAACTTTTAAATTTGCAGTTCATGATGTACGAACAAAATACAGGAAATTTGGTATCCCACGAATAATAATTAATCCACAGTATGTCAGATTGTATTTTTCCAACTGCAGTCTGTTAAGGGCATATGATACAGATACAGGGGAGTTAATGACGTTGCTAATGTTAAATGTTATTTTTCACAATGTCAAACTGTGACATATCAGGTAAAGAGGCATTTTCGACTGATTTTTATCATTCAGACTGATTTAACTTGAAAACAAGTTCATGGACCCCTCTTTTTGAAAATGTCATTTGGCTTGATTATGTATGAAGATTATTTGTACCAATTTATATGAACAAATCATCAATGAAACTTTTTAAATTAGATAAATATACAGCAAAACATGCCATTCTTTTGACTAAAATCATAAAAATGTGATAATAACAAAGAATTTTCAAAGAATTGTTACACAAATTCAAAGCACACTTATGTCGAGAAGATATTCCAGATTTTTTACAAAAATCTGCTTGTGTTTATCTTTTGAAACAAAAAAGTTAAGTATGTCTTTACAAAGGATAGAAATGTCCACAAAACAGAAATTTCCGGTAAATGTCTAAAATTTTGACCCCTTTCATCTGTAAAGGTAGCACATGAAGGTATATTTTTTTATTACATATTTGAATTGATGAGGTGAAAAATAGTTTGTATGCAAACTTTCGTCAAAAATTCATTGTGGGATCAAAAAAATATTGTATGCCCTTAAGTAACGACGTCATACTGTTTTTTGTGTATAAGTAGGACTATATTCTGTAGTTGTGTTAAATCAAACCATGTTCTGAGGGTACATAAGAAATTTGAACCATACTAAATTCAGTGGGTATTAAATTAGTCTTGACTGTTTATTTTGGTTACATCAGACTCCCAGAGTCTGAAACAATGCATTTTAATAAGTAATCTCCCATTAAAGGGGTACTAAATAACTTTGAAATATATATTACCAAATAACGCAATGACGAATGGCGAAATGACTTTATTGAGGGTGTAGTCGCCATTGACAAGAATAATGCATTTTAAATTAAATCGGTACGGGAAAATTTCAGTCTCAAGGTTGTAAGATAGAAACTTGAAACCTCAAACAATCAAAATAATAAATATTAAGGACATGTTAAAGCCTTTCTACCTATATATAAATTACAGGTGACGTATCAAATTCTACATATTTGGTCTGAATGACTTGATACTCTTTTCAATACATGGATGTGGGTGGGTGATATTTATTACATAATTTGGACATATCTTTACCCATATCTAATATCTGTCACTTGCTTTTGAAATATTTGGATATTACGATGTGATTACATACATTAAGTTTTTTTACAAGTTTGAGCACATCTGAATATTGTAAAAATCAAAAGTTAGCTATCTGATAAACAGTTTGTTCAGTATGCAAGTTTCAAAATCTAGCCTGCAGCTAGACATTTTGGTTGAGTAATCGTCAAAAGCATGTTTAAATAATTTTTTGATCTGCTAGATATGAATAAAGTATGCAGACATCAAGGAACGCCAGCTAGACAATTGGTTCAATATAGAACCTCTTTTTATTGGGACAAACTGACTGGAAAAACAAACAAATAAATGAAAATTATCAAAACCCATGGGCAGAACCTGAATCCGGACAATATAGACTTTGACATCTTGTATAGACACCCTTTCATTGAATACGAGTCATGTTGAACTCTTTAGGCCTAATGACTTTTTGTCGCTGGCTTGCTGGCCTGTCTCACAGACGTATACCCCTGCACATCTCATTTTATTCAACTATCATAAAGGAGTAAGTTTGGTAAGGGCCATAATTGGCCCCAAATATTAAGTCAATTGTTGGAAGATAAAAAATGTTTTAAGTTGATGGTATGACATGTAGGAAAGTGAAATTGAACTTAAATTTTGTGCAGGTTTTCTTATCAAGAGTTAACATTTACAAAGCCAATACGCCAAAAGTAGAGATTTTGACAAAATTTGACAAAATCGCCTAGATACATACCAAATGCACGCCTTATTAGGAAACATAGAATGCAGGTGTCAACAAATTAATATTCAAATGAATTATAAAGATGTTTTAAGTTGATGGTATGACATGTAGGAAAGTGAAATGGAACTTAAATTTTGTGCAGGTTTTCTTATCAAGAGTTAACATTTACAAAGCCAATACGCCAAAAGTAGAGATTTTGACGAAATTTGACAAAATCGCCTAGATACATACCAAATGCACGCCTTATTAGGAAACATAGAATGCAGGTGTCAACAAATTAATATTCAAATGAGATATGTAAAATGTTATAACAAACATTATGTCAAAATATCTTTCTTGTCGACGCATGCACTCTTATGTTTTCAGTCCAAAAAATATCAATGGAAATTGGCCTGTTTTCTTGAATTTTCATGGAAATCAAAAAGTGTGCTATTTGTGCTGTCATGAAATGATCACAAATATGTACTGGTAAATTTCAACTAAAAGGTATCAATGTTTTAACTTTGATTCATTGTTTTATTTGTCCATAAATCCTAATTTCAAATTTTAGCTAGAAATAGGGGCCATTTTAGGGACTTATCGAATCTACTCCTTTCTCATTTAAAACCAACCCATCTCTCTGCATGATTGGCTTGGAAAGACAAATGGTCATTGATAGAATAGTAAACAACCACAAGACATATGGTCTAGATTAGAGGTAAAAGGAGAGGTTTATATACTCATTAAACTAGTTTATAGCCTGTACCAAGTCAGCCTAAATGGAAAACGTGTTGCTTATTGTTGTTTGTCTTTGTTTGTGTATATTTACTGTTATGAGTTGAATGTTGGTGGTTCAGGTGTGGTCTATTATTTTCTCCAATATCTTTTTTTTTAATAATTCCTGCTATTATTTTAATGTATTGTGAAGATTCATTGCTGCTTAGAAGTGTAAGTAATACATTACAGTTGAAGTGGGATTAAAAATTCAAAAGATTTTTTCAAACTTGTACTTTAATGGCAAAACAAACGAGTATAAATGACAATAATTTTCCATTAAAATAAATAATTATACCAATTTCAAATATATTATGATCATTTCCTGTTAATGGTAATTGGGTAAGAAGCAAGGAAACATAAACAATAATATTTTCTACATTACGGTAAATTATTTATGAATGAAACTCGTTCCAATGAAGATTCCAGTGATCGAAACTTTAACGATCAAATAAAGTATAAAGATAATATATTTTTCTATCATGTCCAAACCTCATTAGCTGTAAAACACTTCATGTTTTGTATTGGAAAAATGTCAACTTCGAAGTAAAAAGCTTACATTTCTAGACAAAAATCATTGATCCATTAGTTCAATTCTATTTTTTATTAATTAAAAAATAACGAGAGCTTTACCACAGAGACTGTCTGTTAAATCAAATCTCAGTAACACTACATGGAAGGCACTAATCAAGAAAATGCTTGACTAGTGTATTCCTTCCTTAGAGCTGAACTTTTAAACAATATCGTGCAAGGAATGTTTTGTTGTGTTTCTAAATGAATTAAAAATAATTTTAAATAGCAAAACACAATAAATCAAAAATGAAATTAACCAGTACACATTCGTTTATAAAAAATTAATATCATTATTTGTGTTTATTTATAAAAAAAATTCACAGGAACTGAATAAAACGTCAACATTGAGATATCAGAACACCATGACTCGGCAGAAATACCTGAGAAGTGTCAACTTCTGTGGCTATTTTAGTTCTCTACGTCAATTCTACTTTTATTTCAGTTCCAACAATTTCAATAAGAATATCAATAAATTATTTGCGGTGTTGCCATTTTCCTCTTCTTATGTCGCTTGACAGATAAAATGACATTGCAGATAATTAGTTGTTAAATGAACGATAAAAGTGACACACTTCCAATTAGAATATCCTCGGAAATAAAGGGGTTATATAAACTTCATTACTTTGTCAATTTTCTATAGAAGATATTGAATCTTGTGTATTGATTTTATCTTGATTTAATACAATCATTCTTATATCAAAGCCATTAACTTCAATCACAGAGTTTAATATCACATGCTTCGTCCTCATTTGGTCAAAAATGTAGATTTCAAAAGTTCAAATTATGATTTGAAGTTATAAAAATAAGGAGATATGGTATGATTGCTTAAGGATGTACTCAGGTCGGGTTTATGAATTTTTGTCAAATGTTCAGACTCCTTGTGTTTTTTCCTAAGATACAGGGTAAAATATTTTGCCCCATATCACCCACTTTTCTTTTCATAGAAGACTTCAATTGCTCATAAAAAGGTCATTTCCAAAATTTAAGCAGATTTTAGATTTTTTTTCTTACGATTCGAGACCCCAATAATGCCAACGCTAAATATAAGGTAAAAGTCTGAGTCAGCCTTTTCTCGCCATTTTTAAAAAATCAAATATCTCAAAAAGGAGTTCCATAACCTATCAATATTTTAGCTTATTTTGTTCCGTAGCTTAAATGCTCTTCTGACTTAAAGTATCAATTTTAAATTCTAGTTTTTTTTAATTTCACCTAAGTACATCCTTAAAAAGACAACTTTATTCCACCAAAATAGATATAAGAAGATGTGGTATGAGTGCCAATGAGACAACTCTCCATCCAAGTCAAAATTATATAAAAGTAAACCATTAAAGGTCAAAGTACGGTCTTCAACACGGAGCCTTGGCTCACACTGAACAGTAAGCTATAAAAGGCCCCAAAAATTACTAGTGTAAAACCATTCAAACGGGAAAACCATCAAAAATGTTTAAAATAAGGAGATGTGGTATGATTGCTTTTGAGACAACAATCCACCAAAACAATGAAGGAAAAGGATGTAACCAACTCACAGCTAGGTCACAGTACAGCCTTCAACAATGAGAAAAACCATAGTGTATCAGAAAGCTATAAAAGGTCCAGGATAACAAAATGCGAAAAAAACAACAAAGAAAACTAACAGCCTCAGATTTAAGCTTATAAGATTAAAGAAAAGAAACTTATTCTACCAGAAGGCACCAACAAAATAATGTTCACATACAGGCTCCTGGCTTGGGACAGGTGCATAATGATTGTGGTATAGTTAACCATGTTCAAGTGAATGCTCAATCTAAATAATTCTGCTTCCCCTTATGTGAACCCACTCTTATTAACATTCAGTATTGGTATGTAGGAAAACATACTATTCTTTTTTTTCTAATAAAAAACATTATCTTTATTTGAAATTAGCATTTATGATGTAAATATTATAAACACATGATGCTATCAAGCATTTATTATTTTGCCTTTAAGAAGAATGTGTCATTGCACTGAAACCAGTATAATATGATGGCATTTAATTAAAAACTAAAAATGAATATTTTGTTAAGCAATTCTTCATAGATAAGATTTTTTATTTTATATATATTTAAAATTTTGTGTAACATATATCATGTATATGGCAAATTTGAGTCTTGAACTTTTGTGAGTATACTTTTAGTGCAGAAACTTCCAAATTAACAATTCTTCGATACAACAAAACCATGCAATTTTCTACAGCTGGACGACAGTACTAACCATGACACCATATAGTATGAGAAATTTTTAAAAGTCAATATGTTACCTAATATCTTTTAAAAACTAAAAACTCAAATGTATATCTTCTGCACTATATTTAAATCTGTATAATTAAGCACTTCACTGTTAAAAGCCAAATCCAGTTCAGCAAAGAAATAATTCACTGAAATTATTAAATATAACAGCAAGATATTTAATTTGTATTCATATCGATACATGTCATTCATGCTGCATCTTTTATTCAGATTCAATTTTTGTAAGCGGCTGTGTAAATAAGACACTGAGTACAAACCAATTTAACGGAAACAAAGCCGTATACAAAATGTTTTATTCAATAGACAAACTGCAGAACAAGTGTTGTGACATGTGGACACTCTAATTGAAATGAGCAGGTAGTTGGTAGTTTTATATAAATAATTATAAAACATTCTTTTTTAAATTTCATACAAATCCATAATTGTTTTTTCTCTACAATTCAAAATGAAACCAATTTGGGACCATTTCCAATAAAATTCTGGACAATGCACAAAAAGAAAAAATAAAATAAAAAGAAAAGTAAATTTTGCATGCATGCTGTAATACTTTTCCTTAAATATGACATTTGCATGCTGTTTTGAACTTTTATCTTAAAAATACTTAAAGCACCGAATAAAACATGACTGGATTCGGTAAATTCATTATTTTTTTTTTTGAATATATAAATATCCATGGATTTTGTGGGTTTAATACTCTGGTAAATAACAAATTTAGGTATTCAACAAAATACAAATTGCCAATAAACAAACATATATAAGATTAAACAAAATCACCAAAACTGCAATCTATGATGATGAATAAATCCTCAGTATTAGAAAAGAAAAAATATGGTCTGGATAAGTCTGAGATTGCTTTGATGTCTGGCAGGCTATTTTGAGACTTTCTGGGACTAGCAACAGTCTATTATTAAAAACATGGAAATTAAAAAAATTGCCATAACCCATTAATTTGACCCTATTTATTATGTCTAGAAATCTTAAAATATCCATTGTCAAGCAAATAAAGCATACACCATTCTTGTCCTTATTCCGTTTTCCTTTTGAGAATTTTAAATACATTTAAATAATCTTTTCCAATTCACTAGTATAGGTCTTCAAATGATTAGAAAAAACAGTTCCTTTACTCAACCACAAAGCATCATCCAGGTTCAGCGCCACTAAGTTTCTATACAAGGATAAACAAACAGCAAGATATTCAATTAATCATTCAATCCATATAACGTCACATGTATTACTTTTGAAAAAAAGTATACATTTTTTAAAGAACAGCAGTTGAAATAAGCCAGTGAGTATGTATTTATTTGACATAAACAAAAGATAATCTGGTATGACAACAGGACGTGATGTAACATATGCAAGATCATGGTGCAGCAAACAAACTCAGCAGACAGTCAAATCTGAGGTTTCTGTGTACTCTGTCACCAGGAACATCTCTGGATCAGACAAACTCAACAGAGGGTCAAATCTTAGGGTTCTGTGTACTCTGTCATCAGGAACATCTCTAGATTAAACAATCTCAGCAGACAGTAAAATCTGAGATTCTGTGTACTCTGTCATTAGAATATCTCTGAACTTAACAAACTCAGCAGATGGTAAATTTTGATGATTCTGTGTACTCTGTTATTAGGAACATCTCTGGACTAAACAAACTCAGCAGACGGTTAAATCTAAGGATTCTGTGTACTCTGTCATCAGGAACATCTCTGGACAAAACGAACTCAACAGACAGTAAAATCTGAGGACTTTCAGCAATAATTGAGGTTTCAATTGAAATAGAGTCATGCAATAGTAAAGTCAATAAACTGAGTCAAGAAATTGACACACTGAAGTTAAAAAATGTCTCTGTCAGAAGTCAGAACCTGTAAATGTTGTTATGACGGTTATTTACACTGGAAATGCTCAGGGATCTGGAATTATAACAATTCATTTGAAAAAGAATAAAAACACCTTGGTAAGAAGCTAGGTGGGATTTCTTTTTTATCTACAAAATGACATCTTCTTTAAGCAATTTTTATAATTCCACTTAATTTTGATGAGGAACAAACGGTCCTGCATGACATTTAAAAACATATAAAAGCAATGTTCACATTCCCCAGCAGTTTCTCAGAATTAAAAAAGTTTTGCAGAATTAATTAAGATCAGACGGTGTCAACATTTAAAACAAAGTAATCTTGAAAACAACTTCACTATAAAAAAAATAAAAAGACAGCAGAAGAATCTTAGAATAATTCAATTTTGTTTAACAAAAAATCTATACGATAAAATAAACATTCAGTTAAAAAGAATCACGTCTAAATATAAATCCACCACAATTCCAATTTTTTGCTGCATGTGTAATTTTTAGGCGTAAAGAAATATTATCATATCACCCTTTTGTTAAATGAAACATAATACACAACTGCATAATACTGTTAAAAATGGCTATACAACATCCTTTGAGAAATGTATAGTCTAAGTTAACCTAATACTTTGTCTGAAAGGCATATGAAGCTTTATTCAAAGAGGGCAAGTGATGCAGATTAAGTTAGGATCAGGTGTTTCCATTAACAGACAGAGACAATTCACTTTGAACTTGACACTAATAAATCAATCTTAAAAGGTAATTCAATTCATCACAACATGCAGTTTCTTTGATTAGGAAATAGAAGTCATGATAGGACATAGAAAGATGATATAGAAAAATTACAAAAAACCAAACCATCGCATGTCATCTTTTCATATCTTGCAAAAATGAAGAAAGAATAAATATAATCAAATGTTTTTTTCAAGAACAAATTAGGTAATTTAAATCTAGGAAATGATATTATGTCATAAATTTCTTACAAAAAACATCACTTAATTTTTTTAATTCATTTCAAACATGGAAACATCAAAAGGAATCATATGCTCTAATACTGGTTACTGAAAGTACATGCTTGGTGGTAATTACAGTTTACAATACCGGTAATCAGTATTTTTTACTCATGCTTATTAACAGAAAAAAAGCTGCTAGCTGATTTAAAAACTAATATTTAAAGGATTTCTGTCAAACCTTTGTTTTTGTTCAGTTGTCTTTTTTTAACTTGTTTGTTTTCTTTTTTACTTTTTTTAGTGATACCCTAATGCTTATCAATAAAGAAATATATAATATATGACAACTAAATGGCAACCACCAATGTAGGTGTACTTAGAAATGAATATCTTTGATTTGTCTTTAATTACTAAGTTACTTTACTAATTTTTAACCTAGCTGAACTTTCTTAAAGATATAATTTCACTTTCCTTCAGGTTGCAATCATAATGTGATATGTCTAATTTAGGATATAAGTTATTAAAACATGGTAAAAACCATTGACCACAAACCTACTTAAACCACAAAAATTCTCCACCATGTAGAAATTTCTCAAGAATGAGAAACATCAAATTTTCAGACCAAATGGCTCCTTGATACAAAATTATTGACAAAAACTTAAAAATATAAAAAAAGGTAAACACATCGATCAAAACATTGATATTTCAAAAACAATTACATAATTCTAAAATAAAAAGAATGTTTGGCAAATATGGTTGATCTAAAACTTGGCAACCGAAACATTAAAAGGGATGTAACGAAAGATTTTATTTAAAGATAGAATGGTAGATATTTCAAACAAGAAGCAGACACAGTCACGGCAGTGTGAAAACTTTTATTGTAGATTTTTGTTGATAATACCAAAATTGATTTTCAAAATGTCAACTGAAATTGTAGCATTATGAAGCATACTGTCTCAAAAGTTGATAATAATACCATGAAACCAAAAACTGATTGTATTATTAGGAATAGAATAAATAAATGGAGAATGTGCCCATGGGACACAGAGGATGCCAATATAACGTTATAAAGGGCCTAACTCGAGAACGGTAAAAGTGGCACCACCCAAATTCAGACTTGATCTGTGTTTTGTAGTAATATGCATTGTGCATAAGTTTCATAACATTTGGTTAAAGCAAACTAAAGTTAGAGAACGGAAACCAATTTCGGGATGTATGGATGGACAAGGGTAACACTTAATGCCCACTCCAATAATTGTGAAGGCATAAAAATAAAAATCCATTAGGGCTACAGAAGGCCTAAATTTTGGACAAATCTCCTCAATTAAGAACACATCTTTTTGTCCAAAAAAAGAACAGAAACAAAACTAAAGCAACAATAATGTATCTGGCTTACTCATCTTTCTTTAAATACATGAAATACTTTAGCCTAATATTTAATATAAATATATGTTATTCAACACAAATGAAACTTGTTTACAAGATGTAAATTTCGTAATCAAAAGAGAATATCTTAAGATGTATGGAAAGTACATGTAATATACAATGTTGGTTGACTGACAATAATCCTTGTATAATACAAAATCAATTTCATCCCTTGTGAAAAAACATTAGGACACATCAAAGCTTTTGTCCGAATCAGATAAAGCTTATAAAAACACAGTTGACACCTAGATCATAATCCCCAATATTAAATCCCTTCCCCTGCTGTTACAGTGCACAATCAATTGAGGTCGCAACCGAACAGACCAATCATCAAAGAAAATGTCCGTCTTCTTATGCCATGGTGGCGTCTCGTATGCTGGTTTTATAATCTGTTGTAAAATCCCTGTTCGTAGATAATGTCAATATTATAGAAATAAGATACAGTTTGTCAAATCTGAACGACTAGATTTCTGTCAAAAAGACAAAATCCTTTGATAAATTATTAAGATCAAGTCAGGTCTATGTGTTTTTTATATCCTTGTCTGTTCATAGATAAATCCAACCAATATACCTATATAAATTACATAATTCTATATTAGTTTACAAACACCTTAGTCATTTGCTTTGATATCTACATCATTACAGCAATGTCATACTTATGAATAACAGGAGATGTGAAGTAAACATCAATGTCTAATGAGACAGCAAACCAACAAATTTATAAATCAGTAAAAACATATCTAAAGGATAATCTTATATTAGTTTTCAACAATAGACATATGTCTTAAGATTATCATATACCAGGATGTTTTGTATAGGATTTTGTTCACGGTTTTTGCATTAGATGGGGCAGTAAAATCCTGGCTTTTGTGTTTATTATTCAAATTTCATGTCCTAGTACATAACAATGCCTTGAAATTAACAGTGAAATGTTGGCATAGGGTAAATTTCGCAGATAAATGTCTACAATGAAAATAGGAAAATTAGATATGCATTGAGAAATCACAATCAACGGTGTACCAGGCTCTGAATAGTCTGGAGTTTTACAAATTCTGCTATCAACACCTAATTGTTTCAATCGACAGTTATTGATGTGTTTTGTGTTGCTTAATATATAGTTTTCGATTTGGACCAACTTGAAAACTGGGCCCATAATCAAAATCTAAATACATGTTTAGATTCAGCATATCAAAGAACCCTAAGAATTCAATTTTGTTAAAATCAAACTAAGTTTAATTTTGGACCCTTTGGACCTTAATTCGACCAATTTGAAAACTGGACCAAAATTAAGAATCTAAATACACGGTTAGATTCGGCATATCAAAGAACCCCAATAATTCAATTTTGATGAAATCAAACAACATTTAATTTTGGACCCTTTGGACCTCAATGTGGACCAATTTAAAACGGGCCCAAAATCCAAAAACTTTATACACGGTTAGATTCAGCATATTAAAGAACCCCAAGAATTCAAGAATAAAACCCCATTGAAATTGGTCAAGAAATAAGCAATTTATACAAAGTATCTTCTTTGCACAATACTGTGCAATTGAATATTTCTTGCAATTGCGCAATACTGTGCAATTGAATATTTCTTGCTATTATGCAATACTGTACAATTGACAATTTCTTGCTATTGTGCAATATTGTGCTATTGGATATTTCTTGCTATTGCACAATACTGTGCAATTGAAGATTTCTTGCTATTGCAATACTGTGCAATTGAAAATTTCTTGCTATTGCACAATACTTATTATATAATAATTTACACATCCTGTTTGGTGTGTATCTCCTGCCATATCATTATTATTTGCTTTTAAATATAAATCAGAAATAACCAACTTAATATGGAAAATTTAAAAAAAAAAAGGTAAAAAGGAAAAAAGGAAAACTCCCCAAAAATTTTTGAACCCCTTATGATTCATCACCCCAAACTCAATCCCAGCCTTCCCTTTGAGGTATGGTACCTTGCAGTACAATTTCAGAGATCCATACACTTCAACACAAGTTATTGTCTGGAAACTAGAAAATGCTTATTTTTGGCCCCTAATTCCTAAACGTTTCAGGCAATTACCCCAAACTCAATTCCAGCTTTCCCTTTGTGATATGGAACCTTGTACTTAAATATATGTTATTCAACACAAATGAAACTTGTTTACAAGATGTAAATTTCTAATCAAAGAGAATATCTTAAGATGTATGGAAAGTACATGTAATATACAATGTTGGTTGACTGACAATAATCCTTGTATAATACAAAATCAATTTCATCCCTTGTGAAAAACATTAGGACACATCAAAGCTTTTGTCCGAATCAGATAAAGCTTATAAAACACAGTTGACACCTAGATCATAATCCCAATATTAAATCCCTTCCCCTGCTGTTACAGTGCACAATCAATTGAGGTCGCAACCGAACAGACCAATCATCAAAGAAAATGTCCGTCTTCTTATGCCATGGTGGCGTCTCGTATGCTGGTTTTATAATCTGCTGTAAAATCCCTGTTCGTAGATAATGTCAATATTATAGAAATAAGATACAGTTTGTCAAATCTGAACGACTAGATTTCTGTCAAAAAGACAAAATCCTTTGATAAATTATTAAGATCAAGTCAGGTATATGTGTTTTTATATCCTTGTCTGTTCATAGATAAATCCAACCAATATACCTATATAAATTACATAATTCTATATTAGTTTACAAACACCTTAGTCATTTGCTTTGATATCTACATCATTACAGCAATGTCATACTTATGAATAACAGGAGATGTGAAGTAAACATCAATGTCTAATGAGACAGCAAACCAACAAATTTATAAATCAGTAAAAACATATCTAAAGGATAATCTTATATTAGTTTTCAACAATAGACATATGTCTTAAGATTATCATATATCAGGATGTTTTTGTATAGGATTTTGTTCACGGTTTTTGCATTAGATGGGGCAGTAAAATCCTGGCTTTTTGTGTTTATTATTCAAATTTCATGTCCTAGTACATAACAATGCCTTGAAATTAACAGTGAAATGTTGGCATAGGGTAAATTTCGCAGATAAATGTCTACAATGAAAAATAGGGAAAATTAGATATGCATTGAGAAATCACAATCAACGGTGTACCAGGCTCTGAATAGTCTGGAGTTTTTACAAATTCTGCTATCAACACCTAATTGTTTCAATCGACAGTTATTGATGTGTTTTGTGTTGCTTAATATATAGTTTTCCAGGAAGTGTTTTATTGACTGTAGTTTGGCTTCTTGTATTTTTTCTTTTAACCATAATGATATAATAAAATGCTCCATAGGCGCAGCTTGATACGACCGCAGATGTCGAACCCTGAACAGTTGGGGCAAGTATGGACACAACATTCAAGCTTGATACAGCTCTGAATTTGGATTGTGATTAAATATTTGACACAGCATAGGTTTCTGACACAGAATGAATGTGGTCTAAGAACTTAAAATTTTAAATTGGACATTCACCTATTGTGGTCCAATATCCAAAATCTAAATACATGGTTAGATTCAGCATATCAAAGAACCCCATATATTCAATTTTTGTTGAAATCAAACAAAGTTTTATTTTGGACCCGATTTGGACCAACTTGAAAACTGGGCCCATAATCAAAATCTAAATACATGTTTAGATTCAGCATATCAAAGAACCCTAAGAATTCAATTTTGTTAAAATCAAACTAAGTTTAATTTTGGACCCTTTGGACCTTAATTCGACCAATTTGAAAACTGGACCAAAATTAAGAATCTAAATACACGGTTAGATTCGGCATATCAAAGAACCCCAATAATTCAATTTTGATGAAATCAAACAACATTTAATTTTGGACCCTTTGGACCTCAATGTGGACCAATTTAAAAACGGGCCCAAAATCCAAAAACTTTATACACGGTTAGATTCAGCATATTAAAGAACCCCAAGAATTCAAGAATAAACCCCATTGAAATTGGTCAAGAAATAAGCAATTTATACAAAGTATCTTCTTTTGCACAATACTGTGCAATTGAATATTTCTTGCAATTGCAATACTGTGCAATTGAATATTTCTTGCTATTGCGCAATACTGTACAATTGACAATTTCTTGCTATTGTGCAATATTGTGCTATTGGATATTTCTTGCTATTGCACAATACTGTGCAATTGAAGATTTCTTGCTATTGCGCAATACTGTGCAATTGAAAATTTCTTGCTATTGCACAATACTTATTATATAATAATTTACACATCCTGTTTGGTGTGTATCTCCTGCCATATCATTATTATTTGCTTTTAAATATAAATCAGAAATAACCAACTTAATATGGAAAATTTTAAAGAAAAAAAGGTAAAAAGGAAAAAGGAAAACTCCCCAAAATTTTTGAACCCCTTATGATTCATCACCCCAAACTCAATCCCAGCCTTCCCTTTGAGGTATGGTACCTTGCAGTACAATTTCAGAGATCCATACACTTCAACACAAGTTATTGTCTGGAAACTAGAAAATGCTTATATGCTTATTTTGGCCCCTTTTGGCCCCTAATTCCTTAACTGTTGGTACCATAACCCCAAAATCAATCCCAACCTTCCTTTTGTGATATTGAACCTTATGGTAAAATTTCATAGAGATCCATTCACTTCTGCGAAACCACAAGAGACCAAATGACACAGAAATTAACAACTATAGGTCACCGTATGGCCTTCAACAATTAGCAAAACCCATACCGCATAGTCAGCTATTAAAGGCCCCAAAATGACAAATGTAAAACAATTCAAATGAGAAAACTAACGGCCAAATTTATGTACAAAATAATGAACCAAAATCAAATATGATACACAGAAACAAACGACAACCAATCAATTACAGGCTCCTGACTTGGGACAGGCACATACAGAATGTTATAGGGTTAAACATGTTGTTTGTTTTCCTTTGTCTTACAGGTTTTGGCTGCCTTAATATCTCTGATTGCATGGTATTCTCTCCACTTTATATGCATTGTAAAATAAGCTTGTAAGTTATCTAGCTTAAATAATCTGCACAAGGTCATAACACTTAAGACTATAAAATTAGTTTTTCTCCTACACACATGGAGCATGTAAAAGTTGGTCAGCTTATGGTTAGATAAATGTGTCCAGGTAGAAGGGTATATTGTGGACAGTGCAACCTTAAATGCAAGCACAATTTAAAGAGTTGTGTGTTTCCAATACAACTAAGGCAAGGCTTTTTTTGTTTATATTCTCACTAACATGACTAAGCATATTTTTTGTGGCCTGATATTAAGCAGGAAATCACTGAATCAACTGCATTGTCTGGAAAAATATGTTTAAGTAAACATTATTGAAGTCAGCTTTAAGTCAGTTCGACCACTCCTCTTTCTTTTCACTATTTAATCACCTTCCTTCTGAAACAAATTTGGGATTTATTCCATGATTTTTATTACACAGATTTCTTAAAAACAATTCCCCTTTCCCTTAAAAGAAGAACCGTCAGTGCGTTATTGTCCCATGGCATTATATTTCTTGATTTCATGATTAGATAAATTTGAGCAATAAACAGGTCAGTAAAATAGAAGGTCAAGGAATTTTAATGAGGGGGAAACTTCAGACTAGTGCCACATGAAAAAGAGTTTAACCAAATGGCAGGCAAAGTCATCATTTGTGCTATGCCACATTTAAGTAACCTATTGACACCCTCAAGGTTGCAAGTGTTCTTAAATGTTTGTATCATATTGTACTCTCAACAAAAGGATATACTTCATTTAACGTCTCTATAATTGACCAGACATAAAAGGAAAACAAAATCTGTATGTTTCCTTATGAAAACATAAGAAAACAGACATATAAAATTAAATGATAAGCAATTATTATATGTCAGATGGTTTAAAAACAGATAGAAAATGTGTAAAATTTCAATGTTTTAAATGCTCTTTAGTGCAATTTTGTTTCTTTTTTCAGCAAATAGAAATTATACAAGAATTGAACAACTTGCTGATTTAAATCAAAGTCCTGTTAATGATATCATTTGTGTCTTTTTTTTAAAGAAAACCAGTAGTTTATGTGTCATGTGCTATTTTACTTCCTTATTAAACTCAGGTTTCTCATTGGATGAATAACTAAAATGGATACTGATGTAAAACAAATTTTATGCAATTACGTAGTTTTTAATCTATTAAAACAAACAATTACACATGCATGTCTAAAAAAGATCACATATGACCTTTAATTACTATTACTTGAAATATGTATCACGTTTCTTTTGAGTTTAAACCAGATACATACTTCATCTTTTTTATGATAAAGTATCGTCCATGACATGTACAAATTACAGGTATAAAAGCAATTATAATTATTCTAATTCAAATCATAAACAACATGTAATATGTAAAATGAATCGGTAGCAATACATCACTCTGTACAAGTCCTGTCTAGAAAATTAAGTGCAATCAGTTTTTGAAAATTGTGCAAGGACTATAAAAAACATCACTCATGCACCTAAAGAGGTATCACAAATTTCCTCTGTATTTGTTTCACTTAAACAGAGTCAAAATAACAGAGATAAAAATTTGAATACCTGGTTAAAAGATAAAGAAGTAAATCTTAATATTTTCAACTGATTTTATATTATCAATAATATCCTAATGTTATTTAGTGCTAAACATTGTTTCTGGAGACAATTTTGACAAAATATTGCAAATTTCAGGTTTAAGTAAAAATATACATCTTGACCAAAATTAATTAATTTGTAACTGAAAGACTACACATAGCGTTAATTAAAAAAAAAAATTTAGAGTTGGTTCAGAATGTTTTTCTTATTCATTTTTTGAAAATTCCTCAACTTTGTCAAAATCCATTAAATTACTAAAAATCATAGTATAATCAGCTGGGCCATCAATTTAAATACTTTATGTAGCCCAAGATAAATAATAACTGGCCTCTACCTAAATTCCATGCCTGCATTTTTTTTTTTCAATTTTCCCCCATTAGACCTCTGCATGTAAAAAAATTTAAATATACTTTCTTTTAAAGTTCATAAATATTTAAACATGACATGTACAAATTACAGGTGTAAAAGTTTTAACAACTATACATATCATTGCCCTTTACAAATATAAGTCGTAAATAATAGCTAAAATATGCAAAAAGCAGGGTGAATAATGGATTACCTTGTAGAAGTCCTGACTTGAGGTATTAATTGTACTCTGTGTGAAAGCCTTTATGGATATTTGAAGTCCATCATCAGTAACCTCAAGTCATGCAGTTACAAAATAAATTATGCTACATTTAATGCAGCCTACATTTGCATAAACTTTCTCCTTATGTAAACCATATACTATAAACCGAATTTATTTTTGTGGATACTTCATTTGGCGCTGAGCCCTTACAAGCCAACTCCGCACCATTTAATCTTTTTTGTGACTCTCTAATGTTCCCCTAGTGAGGAACCCTGTGTCAGTGGTTGTCTGATGTTATATGTTAATATCTGCCTTTTCTTTGTAATTTAGATCGCCTCGGTGGTCTCATGGTAGCATGTTCGCCTCGAGTGCAGGAGGTCTTGGGTTCAAACCCGACCAGGTCAAACCAAAGACTTTAAAATTGGTATTTGCTGCTTTTACACTAAGCATGCAGCATTAAGGAGTAAGAGGTAAGACTGAGCAGCTCGGAGTCAGCATAATGTGTCCGGGTAAGGTGACATGTCTTCCTGCAAAGTGTTACCTAAGTGTGAACTAGCACGTTAAAAATCTGGCTCAGCATGTAGGTCTAGTACAAAGCAGGGTAAATATTCATACTACATTAACATATTCTTGTCCTGAATATGCATATTAATTTACCGCTGGACGTTAAGCAGCCATCCATCAGCCTCATCTTTGTAATCTAGAGAATATGGAGTTGATGGCAAATATTTGATAGTTTCTGATTTACTTATTTACAACCTGTTAAACTTTAGAGCTTGTTTTGTAAAAGACTGTTGTGTATGTTGACCTCTTGATGACATGTGTTTTAGTTTATTGTGTTGTTTGGTTGCTGTCTCATTTATGTATACCAAAGATATCCTTTTATTCATATTCTCATTATTTCCCCTGGATATAGCTATTCATAAAGTGCCTACTCGATTACTGCCTCATTGATGTACGTTTACCGTGGATTGGCGTGGAATCATTTATTTTCATAAATACCAATTTTTGTGGATTGAGGAAAAATTGTATTTTCGTGAACATTAGATTTCATGATTTAACCAAAGTCTCAATATACAGACCTATAGATAATTTTTGCTATGTTGCATGGACATTTATATTCATGGTTTACCTAAACCAAAGAAATCAACAAAAATGCCATGAATTATAATGAGTCCACATTTTATTGTACCCCACAAAAGGCCCTCATTTCTTTTTATTCATTTTTACCAGAAATATAAAAATTCTGTCATCATGATAGATAATATCAGCAAAAACTTAAAAGTAACAAGTTCATCATAAGTCCCTGCTAATGGTCGGACATGTACTTTTCACCTTCCCATCAATCGTGTTTTTGTTAGACAAGCTCATCTGTTTTCTTTGGATGTAAACAAATGATGACACTTTTTTAGTTTTTTTTCTTAAAAAAAATTTACTATTTTAAAATAGATCAGTTCGAAACAAAATGAAAGAGTGATGTTGCAGGCGTTATTATAAAACTTTTAATTAAACACTATTAGAACTAATATTTCAAAATATACCCTTCCCATTTCTCTATATACTGATTCAAACATGTGCACACTCTTATAGAAATTGCAAAATCTGTGTTTGCCAAAGCAATCTTGGATACAAGCTTAAACTAAAGCTTTAAAGGTGCTCAATGAGAAGAATTCTCACCAGGTTTCATTAAAATCAAGACAATGATTCAGAAGTAGTTGATGATACAAGATTGAGATTAACAGACATTCAAACAGACAAATAGATGTGGTTTGATTGCCAATCAGACGTAACTCTCCACAATAGACCCAATAACTTAGATTTTGGCAACTATAGCAAAAACCAATACCACATATTTACAATTAAGCTTTAAAAGTCACAGAAATGACAAATGTAAAACAATTTAAATGAGAAAACTAACAGCCTCATTTATGTACAAAACATTATAAACGAACAACATATATGATATACAGCAACATATGACAACTGCAGAATTACAGGCTCCTGACTTGGGACAGGCATATATAGAATGTGGCATGGTTAAGCATGTTTGGGGCATCCAACCCTCAACCTAACATTGGACAGTGGTGTAACAGCACAACATAAGAACAAACTATGAAAATCAGTTCCACATTTAGGTGAGTGTATACATACTATGTCAAAACCTGACATTTTGTTTCTTTTGAAAATAAGAAAAGTAACACACATTCAAGCTACTTGTAATGAAAATGAAACACAAACTTCCCACATGGAAAATAAGACAGTGCCACCTACCATAATAAACATTTTAAAGAAATGTACCAGTAACTCTTTTCAAGTGAAAAAGATGGCTTTGATTGTTTAGAATCAAATGCATTCTCAGGACACCATTTAAAAACACATATACACATTCACTGATCAAGATGAAAAAAGAACAGGGACTGTACTAAAAAGAATTGTTTAAAACCATCACATCATGACACAATATTTTTCTTTTTTAAGTATTTGGTATTGAGGGCAAGACTTGGGTCATCTTTATGAAATTAATCAATACTTGTCTAGACAGAGGCGATTTAGAGCTTGACCAATTCTGCTACAAATGTCCTATTGCTGAGGACAATTTTGCCCTCTACATTATTATCTAATTTTACTGTGTTTTTTAGGGTCGTTGTCTCTTTGACTGTGAATATTAATGAACTGTAGGTATTTATTAATTAATTCCTGGCTATTTCTGAACAGTGAATCCTGTTATATCATACACAGACAATAGTGATGAATAAATGATATGATAGATTGTAGATCAATTTGTACATCATGGTATTCTGTCCTCAATCAGACAAGTGACATCTACAAGATTACCTTTTCCTCCCACAAAGTGTCAACAATTCAAATTCTCCTTTATATCAAAACTCAGTATCTCCAGAGCTAATAACAGTTGTTAAAAACTTCTTACTTTTTTTCTTTTTTTACTGTTTTGGAAAAGAAGAGTTTTTTGTTGTATTTATTTTTGACATAAAATCCCTACATTATTTCACACTTTTTTTTTTCTCAATATAAATTAAAGTGATCATATCTTTTTATTATTTGATACTTTAACCAAGATATTTATAGATTATCGTTGGTTATCTCAACGAGATTGATTTTCTCGCTTGAGCCGGTGCGGCTAAAGCGAAAAGCAATCAGTTGAGATGACCAATGATAATCTGTTTATCGCTATTTTACCTATGAAGACTTTGTAAATTTCCTTGACAACGGCACGTGTTCCCTTAGTTTCTAGCGATAATTTTCATATCACTCCACTCCTTTTTCATATCACTCGACTCCGCTGAGAACGGAAATTATCAGTCAGCAAGATCAAAGGAAAGATTCGTAAAATAGCGATAATGCAATATATATGATAAAATAGCATTAAAAAAAGTTCAAATAAATATTTTCCTTTCACGAACATTTATAACTTACTCATTGAACTTTAGATAAAAAATTAAAAAGTGCAACCAAACTGCTCTCTGGCATTTCCCACACCTTAGGGAGTTACCATTTGATTTTTATGGGGGGGGGCTAGGATGAAAAATTTTCTCCTGCATTTTTTTTTAGTTGTAATCTCTGTCCTGCCTTTTTATTTTTCACTCTATTCGGTTCTGCCTTTTTTTTTTATTAGTTTATCCGGACTTTTTTTTTGCCAAGTTATCCTGCCTTCTTTTTTTTACTCAAAACTTCTGTCCTGCCTTTTTTTCAAATTTCATCCTAGCCCCCCCCAATAAAAATCAAATGATAGCTGCCTTACAATTAAATTTTTAATTCTAACAGCCAAATCAAAATCAAATTTTATACAAATTTAAAAGTGAATGTGAACATATATAGACATTAGCATGTTTAATCTAGCAGATAAGATCTTCCGTGCAGTGAGAATGTTCCGAAGGTCTATTGAATCGGAATTTTAAATCTCAAGATGAAAGGAATCGGATGACATCCAAATGGATGGATACAATGAGCAAGGATCATAAATTCTGATAATTGCACCAATTAAGCTCTTATGGACCTCTTTATTCATCCCTTTATATAAATCCTGATTGTGCATGGTTGGCAGACATTTGCAAACCGTTTTTTTTAATATATTACAGCATTTTTCTGCAATAAATATCAAAAGATCTTCAAATCAAATTTCACATTGACTTGATTATTTGCAAATCTATTAAATATTATGGTCTTAGACTAAAGACAATGTTTGTCGATGGCTTTCATTATTACGTTTAAATCAATATACCGATTACATAGAGGACTTAGCATTATGTTGCTATGTTAGCCATAATTTTTCTCTTATCATCTAAATCTCTAATTTGTCACTGAAAAAAATTGTATATGGTGCCTCGAAAATAAAGTTGTCAACTTAAAATGAAAGATATTTCAGATTTATGATATTCATAATGTCTTGTAAATTTTGTCTAACAATTTACACTCCACAACAGATCAAATGAATGACTATTGTCTATGTAGCAACATTCCAGCAGCACCTGCATACAGAGTATATATCTTCCAGTCAATACAATATTCCAGGGCTTGTATTTCCTATCATGATTTCCTTGATAGAGGGTTGCTGCTCACAAGGAATCTATTAAACCAAGAGTTCCAAGTGGTGAAGTTGAAATCGTCCCTTTATAAATTTTAAGGACGCCATCGGGAGTTGGTTGACCGTTATGGAATATCTGTTTCACAGATGACAACGGATATGTTCCAATTGTCGTAACTACAACCCCGTCCCTTTTCCTCAATGTGACCTACAAAATTAGACTTATCACTGGTTTTGTGCTTAAATGTGGAGAAGGATCTGCTTACCCTTCCAGAGCACCTGAGATCACTCCAAGTTTTTGTTTGGGTTCGTGTTGCTCAGTCTATGGTTTTCTATGTTGTGTTTTGTATACTGTTGTTTGTTTATCTTTATCTTTGTAGCCATGGCATTGTCAATTTATTTTCGACTTGTGAGTTTGATGTTCCTTTGATATCCTTCCTCTCTCTTCTAAAACACAAAAACTATGTATGTATAAAAAATAAGGAGATGAGGTGTGATTGCCAATGAGACAACTATAATAAGCCAAAGTTCAAATGAAGTGGATGTAAGCAATTATAGGCAACTCTCAACAATGAGAAAAACCCATACGGTATATATAAGTCGGCTATAAAAGGCCCTGACATGAAAAATATGAAACAATTCAATTGAGAAAACTAACTGCTTAATTCATAATAAAACAAAAATATGTGCCTATTTTTTCAAAGACAAAGAAAGGATGAAACAATTCAATTGAGAAAACTAACTGCTTAATTCATAATAAAACAAAAATATGTGCCTATTTTTTCAAAGACAAAGAAAGGATGTCTCAGTGGTGTACCAATATTGACCCAAAAATCACTATTCAAACATAATAAAAAAAGAAACAGCATTTTTTTATCAAGCAAAGTTAAACTTGGGTAGATTTGGATATTCTTTTTAGACTTCATTCAACAATCTCCTCAAGTATTTATACATCCTTCTAGGCTTTAAATTTTTTGGCTTTAAGCGTTCCAATTGAAGGTAAATCCAGAAAAACCCTTTGATTCAACCAAACTTATAAAGCGTTATTTTTATTTCACAATATGTCAGACGATTAACATTTTCATTTTACAATATTTTTTACAATAAATATGAAACAAATTGTATTTTATTAATGCCAGAAGAATCTGCACCAATGTCTCCAGTTAATCAGCAATAAGAAACAGATCTAATGAATTTATGAAATGTACATCTATCACTTTCACCTGTAATTGATACAGAAAAGAATTCTGTATATTTCTTTCTTCTGTCACATGAAAACAACAACTAATTCATTTCAGAAACAGACATCATGGTACATTACAGGTAGGTATGAACATTATACCCTTCTAACAAATCAAGAATTTCTTTTTGTTAGCTTATTACTTAGATGTAATTTGATTTATTCAAAAATCTAATGAAGAAATACCATCAGTATTTATATAGAAGTATTTATATACAACAAAGAATCCTTTCTTACATCACTTTAGTATGCAAGAATTCAAAGACACTCTGAATCGATAGAGTACAAAGAGTGTCTATATATCAATGATACGATACCACACACATAGACTGGTACTTAAATAATAAAAGTAAATTTCATAACTAAAACTCTTAATACATGACAAAATAATAATTTATTCATTTGGCTATTTATCCTATTTTCATTGATTCTTTTATGCATTGGAGATCTTTCAAAATTTATGAATGAACATCCTACCTGATATGAGAGGTACTGACTTATAAACTTAGGATTTGTACAGGTTTGGATTGACTTTTGTCCTTTTGATTTTATCGACGCTTCAAAGTTTAAATTATGTTTTGGACTTTCAAATATTTTGGATTTGAGAATCACTACAGAGACATTAATTGTCAAAATGAGTATCTTGTACAGTAAAATAGGTACAGTTAATGTCATTAGGACCAGCGGGACTGACACCAACTATATAGTCCCTTTGTTGTGCGCCTACCTACTTTTACAGAGGAATACAAAACTTTTTTTCTAAACTTTGAAGTCTGAATTGTCACTATATATACGTTACAAGTAAATGGACAATGGAAACTTAGAAGTTTAAATTGTTCAGCTTACAAGCAAATGGACAAAGGAAATCTGTCATTATCATAAGAATCAGATTAAACGATGACAGTCATTCATAGACATACTTTATTATAATATATCATTTATCAATATCTGTATTTAGGTTATAAATGGACATTTTGGTCTTTGTGTGAGGCCAATGATCGGTGGTCAGCCAAGGCTGTGCCTTAAAATCTCGTTTATCATGTAACCAAATCTATTGTTCAATTTTGTCATTATTCAATTGAGCGACCGTCCTTAAAATTGTCAAATCTCCTCTTGTTTACGGTTCATCACAAGTTTAATTTTCGATTCTTTCATCCATGTAAATTTGTCATTCAAAATTATTAAAAGAAATTGAATTTGAGGTGCAGCAACGATTATACTTTAGCTCAGTTTTCCGCAATGCTAATTCTCATTTATAATACAATTCTTGCTTTAAATGGTTTTAAACTCAAAAGGAAAACTGTTAATCAGTGACCCAGTATGGATTTCAAAACCCTTGAGTTGTCCATAAGTGTTTGATTTGATAGGCTTATTAACCCAAAACGAATTAATTAGGTGAATATCGCATTTGTCGTTCTGAGGCAAAGGGTTAAAAGTTTTGTTAAATTGACTTCAATGTTTGGTTCACATCTGTTGCTTTTTCAACTTCTGACATTGAAGCAAACATTGAGCTGATATCTGATGTTTAGATGACAATCAGAAAACAAGATGATAACCAATGAGAGCATTTGGGGTTTTCTTTTAATATTTCTTCATTTTAGAGGAAGAGAGTTTTGCAAAATTGCAAAAGTGAAGCACAACTCTATATTGCACCCATCAGGGTAGATGCAAAAGGGCTCAAGTTTTACTGCTGTTTTAATTCCTCTCCCTAACGGCAAAATTTTTCTCTTCTGAAAATCATAGTTCGCTACTGCCATTTGTAGAATTCATAAAAACTAGTTTTTTTTCTCTTTCTGTAAAATGACATATTTTTCTTACTCCTTGCTGATGTAATTTTTAAAGTTAAAAATCTTATGATGATGTAGCCTCACAGTATTCTTAAGTGGAAATATGTCTACTGCTACAGAAATTCATTCATCCGAGATCAAACTGATGGTAAGTTCCGTCTGACGAACATCTTTGGAAGAAGACAATGTGGTTTGTCTCCTGATATGTCTTGTCACTTTAAGTTGACAATCAGATAATTAGATGACAACATTCTAACGATGTTTTATATGTTTATATTGACTTATATTTCCCTGATCCTTGTCATGTGGAATCTTTATCTGACAGCAGCAAGAAATCGTAACGATGAAGTCATTAATTATATACCTGATTGTATTTATGAATTTCTTTTTATGGGTATTACATTGGGAAAAATAGAAACATAACAAACATATTTAATAAGAACTTATTACGCAAATGTATTTGTCATTCAGACGAGAGAATCTCTAACACCGATTCATAAATAAAAGGAGACGAAGGGTATTTTTGTAATGTCTCAGAACAGAAAATAAGAGATTGTTTTTTTATCCTCTGGCATACAATCTTTTATTTTCAAATTTTTAGACTTGAGTGTTTCTGATAAAGGAGTAAAGCATTTCAGGCACAAAAAATTTATACTGTATTATTTTTATTAGAATAGAGAATGGAAATGGGGAATGGATCAAAGAGACAACAACCCAACCAAAGACCAGAAAACAGCCCAAGGCCACCAATGGGTCTTTAAGGCAGCAAGAAAATCCCCTGCCGAAACAGGTTCTGTTGGTCCCTAAACATTATAATGTATACTACGTAGTTCGGCAAAATGGATGTCGCACTAAACTCTGAAACATACAAACAAGTAAAAATTAAAAAAAAAAAAACAAGAGTAACAAAGGTTTGAGATTCTAGACTTGTTATTTTTGTAATGTCTTTGAATAGAACTATTTTTGGTTCAGAAAAAATAACATAAATTGAATCACAATTCGATCTGTAATAACTTCTCAGATGGAAAACAATTATAACTGAAGAGAAGTAGATTTAATACACCTTATAGTACTTGGGAGGAAAAAGACAAAGATAGTTCTACAGCCTTGCCATATTCCTAAAATACCATCTTACAACTTTTAATTGACTCATATATACTACACAGTGTCTATAAATACAAGTGACTTATCACTCAGTGTCTTAATATGAGAAAATGTTTAAGTTTCAATTCCCGAATAGATGCACTGAAATCAACAAAGATGTAACTGTTCAAATAATATCGAATAATAAAGAAGAAATCATAAATTTACGCTGTCACTAATGGGCGGCTATAATTGTAGGGCATTGCAATGACTTATGTGAAAAGCAGACAATATTCCTCATCAAACTGGTGCGAAAAATCAGTATTATGTTCATATCTGAGGTTCACAAGTCATCAAAGTGAAAATACACCCATAAAATTAACAAATAAAAGAAATAAATGAAAAAGCATCGAGAATAAAAGGGTAATTCATTCAGTGTTGTCGTTTACCGAAGCAGATAATTTAATCGTTATTACTTGTTGGGAAGTTATAAGAGATCTCGGTACTATTGTGATCCCAAACATGAATATGGTGGGCCCAGAAAACTGTTTTTATTGGATATATTATGTGATTAATCAACTAAAACAGGACATTTTTATTGTAAGGTTTGAAATTATATATGGTAGATCCGAGGCAGGGAAATTGTTTTTATTTATACAATGAATCAGTAGATATCTAAAATAAGAAGATGTGATATAATTGCCAATGAGTCAACCCTCCACCAGAGACCAAATGACATAGAAGTTAACAACTATAGGTCACCATAGGCCTTCAACAATGAGCAACATATCAAGGACTGTAACCATAATATACACGTCTATGGTACCTGAATTCAAGAAAATGAAATCCCTTTCTTTGGCTGCTGTGATATACTCCATTATTTCAAGAATAACAAATTAACACAAATATATTTTTTTTTTTTTTTTTCCATAGTACAATTAACTATTTCCTTATTAACATCATTTGTTTGTCTCTGGTGGAATTAAGTTGTCTCGTTAGCAATTATAGCACATCTCCATATTTTATATTTTTGAACATTTATCTCTTAAAAATGACAGTTATCGTGAAGAAAGAAAAACTGAAAATTTTGATGAGAAACTAGAATCAGTGATACTTTTTAGCAGAACTGAAATATTCATGACAGCGCACTTTGTATAGAAATGCACTATGTTTCATCAATGTCCCATTATTTGTAACAAACCAATAAATCTAGATGTCCTACCGACTTTACGATATTGAACATACTGTCGTATCAGTCGATGAGTTATGGATATAGATTACAAATACAAGTCTTTTGCATTAATTATTAATTTCAAACAATGTAACTAGCCCTGTTATGATTATTGTGCAATTATTTTAATAAAAAATTGTGGAAAATTGATTACAAGGAAAAGATCTGCATGGTTTTTTTTTATTATATTCAATAAATGGTATCGTGTTTTCTGAGAACCTTTGCCATATATTCTTGACAACGTGATATTACATTGACATCTGACAATTGAATATGTGCCATGTAAATAAAACCACATAACAATCAGATTTTCTTCTGAATAAATCGGCAACGAATTGATTAATACATAAATCTATGGAAAAACATAAACTACATCTTAATGACATAAGATCAGCTTGCCGAGTGTAATCAGCCACATAAAAACAATTCGTAATGGAGAAGGATGCAGGAACCACGGATCTAGGACTGTTTCTAGAGCGCCAACATCATTATCAATAAAATATCGTTTACACAGCTTTGCAAAGTCATAAATAAATTCTCGACAACTATAATTGTTCGCCATCCTTCCATACAATTGTCCATAAAAGATGTTTAAACAGCTTTAAAATTTTAATCCCTGCACCAATTTTGTGATAATTGTGTGCATATCGCATGTTTTGGTTTCTGCCTCCTGCTGAGAACAGCAATATGTCACAATCAAAGACACCATTATGACATTTATGATCCATAAGGAAAGAAGAGATTTATACTAATATATATTCCAAGTACTCTGTTAAAATGAAAATAATATTTCTGCACTGTTTCCGGGAATCAGTTAAACATAAATTATTGTAAAGAATAAATGATGCGAATGTAACACTGGAAGTGGACCGTCTGCTTGATTAGAATTTGTAATCACAATATTAACTTTTTTTGAAAAAAAAAACATTGAAAAATCTTTTCAGGAAAAATACCAGAAAACAAATATTGAACATCATATTATGAAATATTAATTAAAGTCTATAATCTTTTGCAATCTTATTTCCAAGAATATTTTTCATTAAGTCATTAGGATTAAAAGTAAGTGAATGGACAGGCGCTGATTTTGTAGGTCAACTGTTTAACACAATTATGCTTGAATAAAAACATTCATTGCTAATACATGAAATCAAGTCCATTGTCTTAACCATTGTCTTAACCTTGCCAAATATGTCTAATTGCCTGTCCAATGTCAGGAATCATTGTAAGTGGTCATCTTTGTCAAATCTTAATGTTTTTTTATTGTTTTTCTAGGTTTTTTAATGTTTTATTAGGAGCCTCTGATACATCTATTCACAACTTTTGTTTTACTCCAGAGGATAAAGAGCTTGACATAATGCATGTATATAAAGACAAACCACAGCTACCAGAGTAAGCTGCCGACACACCGATCTATGTGCTGTCCTGATAAACGTGTCCAATGATCAATCAACATGATTGATATAAAAACAAACACAATAAACAGTGTGTTTCTGACCGTTACGTTTCACATCCTTCTCAATTCCTCTCGAGTCCTCAGCTTAATTCCCGGCATGCTGATTACGTTCAATGAACATTCCACAACAAAAGGTCCTGTAGCGATAACATCACTACCATACTTCTCTCATCACACGAATAACGAGGTATCCTCGTTAATAAAAGTAAAAACTTGTTCATCAATAATCTTATCTGAAAGAATCTTATTGCATGCTGAGTGTCATAAAGGGAATTTGATTTTTCCGGACAGCAGGACATGTTCCAACGCAGATGAAACAATTCAGAGGGATCTGCAGTCGTTAAAAAATCTGATGGTTTAATTAATTGACGTAAATAACCAAACTGTCATTCTGGGACAATCGTAAACATGTTAAAGAGACTTAAAAGTGCTTTTTATCAGGGCTTGTTAATTGCTGCTACAGAGTAGCACCAGCAGTGCCTAATCTAAAAATGAACTTTAATGTTTGTCTGCTAAAAATGATAAATTTTGTTGAAAATTTAGGATCATGCCCCTCATGCATGACAAAGGGTTTGGTCTACTTTCTGCTATTTGTTGTAGGACACCTTAATTATGTGTAAAGCAAGATTAACCTGTCAGTGCACAACCATTTTTTGTTATTTTTGAAGGTATTTTCCGGTATGTGAACACAACAATAGATATGGCTTCAACAATTTAGAGAATGTCATAGAAGAACTTCCAGCAAATGGAATTATGCTCTTATACTCAACTTGTGCTAGCAAAACTTTTAATACTTACTCTACTGTATATTTCTATCATGAGTGCAACATTATATTGAAAATATTTTCATCAAAATATTTTTTATGCAACTGGTTTGTTTCAAGTTCAATTTTTTAGCATTTGGAAGAGAGAAACAATTTGTAAGTGCACATAACCAACAGTATCCATTCCAGAATTTACTGGTAAAAAGTATACTGACAAATTCTTTTTTTGACTGTCCCATGACAGGAGCTTGTATTCCATTGACTGATGTTGATTGCCATTTGTCATCACTTTTTTTTCTTTAATGTTATCTGAGCTTAAATCAGGATGTTGGTTTTCTCTTTTAATCTTTTGTCATCCGATGTCCTTTAATAGTTCACTATACAATATGGGTTTTGCTCATTATTGGAAGTCATACACTGAACTCTATTTTACAACTTTGTACTTTGGTTTTTTGGTATATATTAAGTTCGCTCACGGACAACATACCATATCTCCTTATTTTTTTTATTAACAGTTGTCTAAAAGTATCACATTCTCAAACAGAATCAAAGAAAGCAATTAAATCTTATTTTTGACAATGAAATACAAATACAAAACTCCTCTTTAAAAGTGTTTCCTAAATTACTACAGGACCCTATTTGGTGTCAATCACACTGGCAAAGCAAATGATGGTCGCCATTAAACGGCCATAAAATCTGCTCATCAAATCAGCTTTTTGGCCATTAATATCCCATCACTCTGTCACAGTCAAATATAAAACTACAATCACCAGGTAATAACAATATCATTGAATACAATGAACATAACTGGATCTGACAGTATCTTTTGTAATTGGATTGTTACATATAGTAAAAAATCTTCAGTGAAAAATAGGAAGTTCAAGATTATTTTGCTTTCCAAACAAATATGCAGTATAAATTAGGAAATTCAAGATTATTTTGCTTTCCAACCAAGTATGCAGTATAAATTAGGAGATTCAAGATTATTTGGCTTCCCAAACAAATATACAGTATAAATTAGGAAATTCAAGATTATTTTGCTTATTCCAACCAAGTATGCAGTATAAATTAGGAAATTCAAGATTATTTTGCTTATTCCAAAACAAATATGTAGTATAAATTAGGAAATTCAAGATCTATATATGTAAGCTCATAAATTCTTCTGTGCAAATGACCACTTTATTTCCCAGACTTAGTTATCAGCCATTATACAAGTGTAATTATTTGTATTTTGTTCTGAACTTCTGCCAAACCTGTTGAGAGTATTTTTTTTTTCATAGTATACCATAAGTTAACCTTCTTATATATACTTTATATATGTTATGCATGTAGAAAAAAATCTAAAATTCCCATATTTATGATATTGCTGTTAAAAATAATTTTGCACATTCAATATAAAAATCACAATCCTCTTTCAAAGGAATAATGCTTGGAGTGATATGTAAAAAAATTGACAATTCACATCATAAGAGTCAAATATTAACTTGTATTGTCTAATAAATGCAATACATATTTCAAAAAAAGATGTGTTAGGGAATTGTAAGTACCTCCTCCTGCTGCAAAAATCCAAGGTCTATACAGTGGGAGTAAAAACATCTGAAACAAAGCTCATCCTTGACTAGAACTTAAAATTATACAACAAACCATGAACCAGCTCAATATCTACAGGCATAACAAACATATGTCAGGACATCTGTTGGACTCTGGAAGGACAGAATGATGGAGTGGAGGGATAATTTACAGAAATCATACCCAGGTGAGTGGTGGATGCATGAAAATGAAAATTCTACTTATTTAATAATGAAAGTTATTAACCTGCGGAAAGTGCCTGTGACTTATCAAAATTTTAAACACTTTATTCCTCACTTGTTCTTTGTAGTCTCCATGCTAAATATTTCTGTTTTATTTCTGTTTTTTCAAGTGATTTTTAATTCTTTTATCTAATTTTGTCTAATAAATATATACTACACAAACTGCCTTGTTGAGGACTCAACTAAGTGTAAATATAATTTGTTTACATAACAGTGTTACATAATATAATTATTGAAATTGAAATTTTAATTTGTGTTTAAAGTTGTCAGAATGACATAATCTTTTGTTCTACACCTTCTTTGTGTTCACTGGTAACCTGAGGAGACATTTCATCTTGACAGGGAACATGACAGTTGATACACACTAGAAGGAATGAATTCAATACATAGTACATGTGAATACCTACATTTTATAAAACAGATTTCAATAAAACTTTGCATCATCATAGAAAGTGCGATATTTAATGTCAAATTTGTATTTGCTTTCACATGGACTAGCGATATTTTTACAACATAATTTGAGTATTTTTATGTCTCAATGAATATTTATAAAATCATTATTATGAAAAGATTCTGACACACCTCTTAATTTTCAATTGAAAATCCATAAAAAGAGATGTTTTTATAATTTCAAAAAGTTAAATGCACAATTACTGAATTCATATCAATTTTAATATTTTAAATATATAAAAGACATGTTTTGAAATATCACCTATTTGCTTCGTATTTCTATAGGGTCTTTTCAGCATTATGGCTGTGTACAAAAAGGTCCATCACAAACGAACATTCTGACAGCATGGCAATTTTTCTTTTTTTACCACCTTAATATCAATAGTTTCACGATTTATAATATGCCTTTTTTTGCATGTATAAATTTGAAGCTTATTTATTTAAAGTCCTGCTTTTAGAATTCATCTACTTTGCTCCATGTAAGAAGATTAGCAGCTATAAAAGCATTGCTCCTTTGCTATTACTGATAGACCGTGCAAGACCCTCATAGGTAGTCAAGGTCGTTAAAAACCCCCCTCATCATTACAATAGTTATTTTTCATGTGCATGTAGTAATTATGTGCAATGAAACAACACATGATAACATTACAATATTAAGTTCTTTTCCAGAATCTGATGTTATTAATGTGTTTAATTGAAAAAATGGAAAGAAAAATTATTCTTCAAATCTAAGACATCATTAAGTTCAAAGAATTGATAAATGAAGCCTCACAGCTACCCTCTTGTCTCATTAAAATCCACACATCTATTTCAAAACTAAAATTGCTAGTTCCAAGACAATTAAACCCAAATGTACATTTCTCTCTACTGATAGTTCATCAATTTCCAATGACATATTTAGACAATTCTTGAAAATAACAACCCTTGTTGCTGCCTAGTCAAGACAGTCACAATATTTTCTGAAAATGAAGACTAATGACCTTGGAATCAGAAATCGGTCAATTGACTTCCCTGACAAGTTGAACCAGTAAAGATTAAACGAAATGATGCAATAACTCATGATTAATTACTGCACTTGTGACATGTTGAAAAATGTATCTTTAGTTCTTCAAAAGCTGCAGGTTCCATGTTCAATGACAGTGAAAAATACTAATAAAGCAGCACAAAATCAAACAGAATATAATAATTAGCTTTAATTCTATCTTCTGTAAGAATTTAAGAAATTAATGATGCTTATCTTTTAAACCATGACATAAACATTTTTTTATAAGGTACTGTAAGGTCAGTATTTTTTTTCAATATACACGAAAAAGTATTGCAATATTTAAAACTAACATTTAAAATTGTAACATTATATGATTAATATTTACAGAACTATTTCTGAATTTACAGAATGGACACAACTATTTTTATAGGTTTCAGAACAAGTGAGAATTGGATATCGCTTAATATCAACTTGAGTTATTTAATTTCAATATAATAATAAACGAGCCTTCAGCAAGTTTATTATTACTATTTAAATTAAATAACGAGAGTTGATATCAAGCAATATCAAATTCTCACAAGTTGTTAAACCTATTTCTCTTATGGTCAACACTCTCGTTGTGTTAAATTAAAAATTCCGCAAATAGTTGATCTAGTCTTTTGCACATTCAAGTATGACGTCATATGTCCTGTTCCGGTGTCAAACTTTAACATCGGACATTTTAAAACTTTTTGTACGCTTCAGAATGTAATAAAATTTGACAAAAAGAAGATTTTCATGTGAAAAGTGTGAGTGTTTTGTATATTATTGAAGAAATCACATATGTCCTTTGCCATGGACGAATTGTACATTGTCTTAACCTTTGAAAGTCATCAATGACCCAACGAACAGCCAATGGAAATGTCATTATATCATCTCATGATGCTGGATACGCCAATCAAATTAACACAGTTTTCGTATCACCTTTTTGTATCACACTCCATGCAGTGTGATACAAGAAATATCTCTTCATGCAAGAAATAGATAACAGGCCACAACCATAAGAGAACTGAATTTACAGTATGAACACAACTATTTCTGAACTTACAGTATGAACACAACTATTTCTGAATTTACAGTATGAACACAACTATTTCTGAATTTACAGTATGAACACAACTATTTCTGAACTTACAGTATGAACACAACTATTTCTGAATTTACAGAATGAACAATGAACACAACTTTTTCTGAATTTACAGTATGAACACAACTATTTCTGAATTTACAGAATGAACACAACTATTTCTGAATTTACAGTATGAACACAACTATTTCTGAACTTACAGTATGAAAACTATTTCTGAATTTACAGTATGAACAGAACTATTTCTGAATTTACAGAATGAACACAACTATTTCTGATTTTACAGAATGAACACAACTATTTCTGAATTTACAGTATGAACACAACTATTTCTGAATTTACAGTATGTACACAACTATTTCTGAAGATGCCTGCACAAAAGGGGTATAACTCATTTTAAACATGAGTGACTCAACAGATTGATGGATGCCTAAATCTCCAGAGGCAAAATAACACACATGAATTTAGGATGACATTTAAATGTAGGTCTATTTTTCCCAGAAGTAGGATGTTGGTGGTTAGTCTGGTTTGTTGCAAAGACCATTTTTTTTTGTAATTTCTGTAACCTTTCTTTTGTATAATGCAAATATGCAGTTTGGTTTAAAACAATACCATTAGGCATTCCCATGACTAGAAAAGCTAGGTATAAATAATTTGAATGAAAATTTATTTTGAATGTTCATTGCTTTTTCCTAACAGTCTTTGATTGAATACTATCTTCCTTTTCATTTACCTGCACCATTATGAAAATGAATTAGTGTTACAGCAAATATGTATGTATTTTCATGTCTCATTGATTTGACCTCACACGTCCTCTATCAACTTTAATTACTAAAATCACAATCTATTTATAAAACTTAAGTCAGGGTCCTCGATCCATCTTACAATACTGCAGATGTCATCCCGGTTAAGTTATGGCACACATCTATCCTGCAGGCAAGAATTTACAAATTTTAAAACACGATTTAGTGGAATAAATATGACTGTATATAGTAAAAATATTTCAACAACCATAAAAACTTTATTTAGCTAGATTAATCGATAAATTTGAAATGCCAACTTTTCCAAAGACGTAAGAAAATAAGGACGAAAAAAATACACTGCTGACTGTCCAAAAGACACAAGAGTACAAAAAAAATAACCATTTTGACTTTTCAGTATCTATAGGATTATGGGAAATTTCATTGTTTGTACACAAAAATGATCATTTTGTTAAGCAATTGGTCTAAGACATCCACTGATTGGATTGATTGATTGTTATTTGCTTTACCTCCAGTGGCAAATATTTCATGCATGTTCAGGACGATTCATTGATAGGAATGATTTTACCCAATCACAATGTTTTTGTTTGTACTTTTAAATATTCTACCAATAGAAAATGAAAGGATATGGAGTAAATGTACATGGGACAAAATCGCACCCAATACATAGAAAACAGAGAAAATTATCAATGAACAGGGCTTTTATTCCTGTTCTTCATCTTGACAGTTGATGTAGGGTCTTCAACAATGAACAAATCATTCATACCCTACAACAAGGTCAAGACGGACTAGCGTAAGAATGCATTAGATTCTGAACCAGATAATTGCAGTAAATTGATAATTATGTTTGTCAAATTTAGAAACACCAAAACCATGCTTGTATTGCAGGCATTATTCTAAAAGCAAGGCGAAAGATACCAGAGGGACATTCAAACTCATAAACTGAAAATAAGCTGACAACGCCATGGCTAAAAAAGAAAAAGACTAACAGACAAACAATAGTACACAAAACACAACATAGACAAGAGAGCACATGCTGAAATATCTCGCCTGCTTTACTGATCATTGCATGATTTAATGTTAAAGCTTTAACTGAAAGTATCACAGAAACTCAGGTCAGATAAATGCTGTCAGACAGACATATACACCTTACAATTTTTTTATACACAAAATATAGTTGACCTACAATTTATGATAATTGAAAAATAGACTAAAACAAAAAAAAAACTTAACATTGACCAATAAACAATGAAAATGAGGTCAAGGTCAGATGATATCTGTCAGACAGACATAAACACCTTACAATCATTCCATACACCTAATATAGTTGACCTATTGCTTATAGTACTTGAAAAACAGACCAAAACACAAAAACTTAACTTTGACAAATGAACCATGAAAATAAGATCAAGGTCAGATGATACCTGCCAGACAGACATGTGCCCATTACAGTCATTCCATACACCACATATAGTTGACCTACTGCTTATAGTATTTGAGAAATGGACCTAATCACGTAACTTTAACCTTGATCACTGATCCATGAAATGAGTTAGAGTTCAGGTGAACCCTGTCTGATGGACATGTAGACGTTGCAAGGAACTATACCAAATATGGTTATCCTATTACTCATAATAGTGAGAAATTCACATGACAAAAAAACTCGTATTTTTTTTCAAGCAGTCACTGAACCATGAAAATGAGGTCAAGGACATTGGACATATGAAAGACGGAAACTTGTAACATAAGGTATCTGCATAAAAGATATGAAGCATCTAGGTCTTCTACCTTCTGAAATATAAAGCTTTATACAAATAGTTTACGCCGCCTGATAGTAATACCTATGTCTCGTGAAGGTTGCAGGCGAGACAAAAACTAAGTAAGCCCCGATAGCTGAAGCATTATTCTGTCATGAAAAGTCCTATTACTGTATCAGGAATCTACTGGGTATTCCTGCAGCTTCACTCAATCAGTCATTGGTCTCATTTAGGACCAACCTCTTGCAGTAAAAATCAACTTTAGCCTAGAAGATAAAACCTCAAAATTTACCCCTTTCATTCTTTTTCGCCATATGTTCAGCATAAAAAAGTAAAAATAAATTGACAAATTCTTGTTAAAACAGTGTTTAAGTGACAATACATCTGACTTATTGTTTTCTTTTCGAATTAATTTATTATTGTGTGAATTTTAATTTGTTATTAGAATTTTGAAAGAAATAAATCATTATTAAACTTCAAAAAGTAAAAAATACAATGCAAAATTGGGGTTGTGGTAATTCAGAGCAATCAAAACACTTTTGAAGCCATTTAAGGGCAAGATCTGTCCTTTTGTAGAGATGAAAAGTTGACACATATAACATAGTCAAGATAGCATAGTTTAACTTCAAAGTTGATAAACTATGAGGTTTTATTAGGACAACTTATATATTTGACTTATAATTTATTCAGCAGATGTCACTGTCAGAAATGATCATCATTTACAATGTAACAGTATTTTATGTAAATCGACAACTTTTGAATCGTCATATTCCACCTAGACACTTTGACCAATGAACCATGAAAGATCGGAGCTACTTTTGTACTTCATTTTTCAAAATATAACGGAAAAATAGGAAAACGATTATTTATAATGATATTACATTAAAATGTCTGTCGATTTTTTTGTGGGCTAATCTATTAAACTTCAAAGCAAAATAGATGGGTGTATTAATCATTTCAATACATTAATGTTGTTTTTTATATAATAACTTACAACATCACAAACAATTTCCTCTCAGAAGTCATAATAATATATAAGATTTTATAAATATTTTACGGATCATTTAATTTAACCTGAATCAAAAATGCATAAAACCTTTAAGAATTTTAAAGCATATTATTTTTAATTTCTGTATCTTACGTATTAAAAATCATTTAATCTATGATTCCCTAGCCTATAACCACCTGGTACGGACCTAGTTGAAATCATATTGAGATTAGTGCTTTTTCTCATTTTCCAAAATTTAATTCGAGCAATTCTACTTTCTGTAACGTTAACCTGTGCCCCAGGACCGAATACGATCACACATTAAGATCAAATCTGATCCCATTAGGTGATTTATGTAAAGTCAAACCTTCCGTTAAGTAGTCATTTAGAAACAAAGTTTCTTCATATTTTGGTCATGAACATGTTAATTTTCATAAACAGTTCAAATTTTGTACTCCTATGCCCATAAATTTTACAACTCCACACGTTTATATGTATTTAATTATGGACATATATTTCCAATAACCGTTTAACTAAAAAATCAAACAGGAAAAAAACTGTTCAATCTAAAAACAACAATGCTCCTATATGGAAAACAACCACTACCCAGCTTTCAAAATCATCATATACTGTATGATTTATAAAATCTATATTCAATGAACAAGTCAAGAAATTAATAGGTCCAAAAAATAAAATATGAAAAGATTTAATTACGCATGCTATTCATGACTTTGTTTCCCTATCGGATGTTTTAACAACTTAATACCAGTGACAAAAAGTAAGGTTTAACTGATGAGCATGGCGATAAGATTGTTCAACCTGATAAACTGGTAAATAAATATAGATTCAATTTGCCTAAATCTCTAATTTTAACGTCTATCCAAATGCATGCACCAATATTTTACATAAAGTATCAGTAGAAAACTGAAATTTCTCAACAACCTGCCAACACTCTTCATATCAAAAGATTTATGCTGAATATCTCATCTTTCTTTTTAGATATACAGTCAAACCTGTATATAAAAGTCACCCTCTGGTTCAGGGAAAATTGACCTTATAAGAGGTCACTTTTGAATTAAGGTTCAAGATGCATAGATACTACTGTTTTACTAAAGATCGAGTGACAAGAAACAGTGACCTGAGAAAACAGGTTTACCCTTTTATCATATTTCCATATTTTATCAGTGTACATTTGATTTTTAACATTTTCCTTTTTCATGTGCCAACCAAAGAACAATACTTAATGAGTTCAATGAATGTGGCTGTTCAACTAGCATTTTAAAATACTAATGTTTTTTGCCTAGTACAATGAACATTTTATTAATAATTCAGAAGCAATTTTTTTACACATATAACACACCATGAAATAAATTTCTTGTATAATTACAAGTTGCATTTAAAAATACACCCTTAAAACTACATCTGCTGTTGTCTTCAAAGCAAAAAATTATTCCTTCAAAAACAGAGACTCCACTCATCTTAACCATTTCAATGAAAAAGGCGAAACAAATTTTTACATTATTTGTACTTCTTATACAAGAATCTATATTAGGTATACAAAAATAAATACAGTATAATTATTGGCCTTCAGACAATTTGCAATTAATTATTTATTTAAAGGTCTGGCTATTCCAGTATTGATTTAAAAAAAATCTTCTCTTATTTCCTTTGTTCCAGGCAAGTATCTCAATATTAAAGTCCTTTCAAGTAAAAGCGAAAAGTATCAAATGCTGATGGATTTTACTCCCATTGACCCTAAGAATCATTAACACTGACCTAATGACCTCTTAAGACATTGATTTTTTTCATATGTCTAGTATTTTAACTAAAACATTATAAAATATTAACATGTGTTTTTTTTTCAATACTGTAGAAAAAGTGGGTGATGCAGTAAAACATTTTTTTAAAAATATTAATAATTCATAAACGAACCAAATCTGTCAGAAATGTTCCTTATGGTTCACATATCTTTTGCAATTTCTTTTTTTTTTTTAGAAAAATGTTGTTCTGGTGTTTTTTGGGTTTTGTTTGGGGGGACAGGGGAGGGCATTTTATTTTTTTATTTTTTATAATTCTTTATCCATAAGACAATCATCTAAGCATTATCAAATCCATTTTTCAAGTTTTTTTTCATAAAATTAGTCCAATTTATGATAAGGTCAGAACCTGCAGCTGTTCTGGCCAGTTATTAACTCACCATTCAATATCTATATCTCTTCAATTTATTTGATAACGTAAAACCATAGCAAAAGTTCAAAAATTGAGAAATTCATTTAGTATAAGATTATTTTTAAGTCCTTTAACATGTATGTTTAGATAAAAGTTTTTAGTGTCAGAAAAATTCTGATTAAGTGCAGAATTTCTGATACAAAATGCAATATTATTAAGCATTAAAATCAAATTTACCCATCCCCTTTGTATAAAAACCTTATCAACTAAATTTATTTTCTAATAATTAATTTTTTCCTTATCTGAAATATAAATTGACTACCTACACGAACCAAAATTGTTATCTTCTGCAAAGAAGTTGATTGCATACCCACAATGCAATCCATCAACATGGTGACTTAGCAACTTCAGACATGCACATAGATTACCAAATAAAAGAAACCGACATCATCGATAGCAAAGTACACGATTCAAAATTAAAGCAAATATTTTTCATTGACTTTGAAGACTTATTCTGACGGATGTCAAGTAGAAACAAAAATTAAAACATTAAATTCCACAAAAAAAATCAATCGTTGAAATAAGACGAAACAAAAATTTGACAATCCACCGCAACACTTGACCATGCTTTGATACAGGTGACGGATTACAAAACGATTTTTCAAGTGCTCTACCGATTCACCTTGATCCTTCCTGTGTAATATCACCGGGACTTCATAGATAACCCAAGGGTGGGTAAAGAAGGAAGGGGATTAAGGTATGCAAAGGCCTATACACTCCCAGACGACAAGTAGAAAATCTATATCGACACATACTCTTCAAATTGGATGAAATAAGATTAAAATACTCTAAAAACGGTGACATAATTTGATTAGTAAAATTATCTGCCATCAGATTTCCCAAATGATTCAATTATGTATAGATCTTTTAAAGCAAATTAAACTTTCCTATCGTTTTCTGCTGAAAGTGTCACGACATTAAACTTTCCTCGAGTTTTATGATGGGATTAAAATCTACTTATAATTGGGAAATCCCTGTATAGCTGTTCTGATCTGCATTTTTTTTCTATATATATAGGTTAAGAATAACATACTAAACTTTTTCTTAATTGAGTGTCGACATCTATTCTAAACATCAACCCTAGAATGAGATACTTTTTTGGTTATTTTGAGTTGTTGGGATGCTGCCTCTTTACCTTGTTACATCACTGAGAGAAAGGTCTGACCAAACCAAATTTTCCTGAATATCTACTTTCAAATTGCAATGGTCACCTAATAACGGAAAGAACAGAACATGGTGTATCAATCCATGACACAAAATCACTACATGCACAAGTATCAAGGCAAAGAAACAGGGGTCGGTTTCACAAAAAAACTTACGACTAAGATTGATCGTAAGTATACTGAATTGTTCATGACTTACGATCAACCTTAGTTGTAAGTTTTTTTGTGAAACCGACTGCAGGGTTTTACTGCTGTTCTACATCACAAAGTACTTTTTTTTTCAACCCTCGATCTGTAAATAAATTATAGCCTCAATGAGAAGACTCAACACTGATGCACTCTTTCTAACTTTGCTGCAAAACATAATTTTCCTTGCCAATTGTTGCCATTAAAATGTAACAATACTGTACTTGTCATGAATATGCATCAGGCTTTGATGTTCTTAAGTAGCCAAACAAGCAACTGTGGAATATAATAACATTTTACCATACCTAGTTAAGTGTACTTAAAATTACTTAGAGTATTTTCAGAGCCAAAAAGCACAGAGCCTTTTGCACTTCATGGCATGACATGATTCCTCATTGCAAGAGGTTGGCAACTATGATATCAAAATTCAAGTTTTTTTCATTGAAAAATCAATTCCATCTATTTACCATTATGCCAGGTTTCAACAGATTACCACACAGACCAGAAAGAACTCCTTGCATGTCCCATAGTCATTTAACTTTTTCGTAATACAAATGAAATTGACGTGCAATAATTACAGATAGTTGTGCTGTATTAAATCAAAGGGAATTAGGTCTACTGATGTAGGGGAAAGGTCTATGTTGGCGTTGGCGGAAAGATATAAAACGTTTTCCTTTGGTAATCATTAACCAAACATTAAAACTCACTATATAAAAGAATCGAGATGTGTAAACATTAATTAATCATTTTACACCTCAGAAGAATTTAATGTAAATTAAAGATTTCCTAGCAGGGCTTTATATATAATTCAGTTTTAATTTGATAGGATAATTAAATATTTCCTTTTAAGACAATTAAATAAATGTACAATAATTCTTTATATTGAAGAGAACAGTAAATAAGGGTCTTTAATCTGAAAGTGCTTGAGATTTGGTAGACAGTCTATGCCTTACCTTTATAATCTTTTTACCATTTTTTTTTATTATTTACATAATTCTAATGCTTTGACCAATTTGATTTTATGTTGTTTGAATAATTTTGATTTCTCGTTGACACCTAATTGTGTGTTGTCGATAGTTCTAGTGCAGTATCTAACCAAAGAATTTTGAAGGATGGGAATTATCAACAAAATTTATCTAGCATTTTGTCTAATCTGTACAACCTTACACAAAGATTTTTATATGTATTGGGTAAAAAGGATATGTATAGTGTATCACTATACATAAATATAAAAAACAAAAGAGCAAAGAGAAAGCCATTTTAGCTGTTCTTCATATCATAGTCACACTGAAGCCTTCAATATAACTTTTATAAAAAATCAAGTGCAAAATAAATTAACAAAATGAGACACAAAAAAAAAAAAATCCCGGTATACTCTAAATGTTTGATATCTGCCCAGTAAATGTTTGACTTGGGAAGAAGGTTTAGTGATGTTTTTAATGAGTATCCCGTCATTGTTTACATTTACTTTCACAATGTTGTACATTATGTAAAAACCTTCGGTAAATGAATTTCCTACTAAACAAGCCTGACAAGAAAACAACACAAAAAAAATGGATGGTTTTGCATTTGTAAATATTTGGCCGTGGATTGAGACAAAATTCAACAGTTGCTACAAAGTCATAAATAATTTGTGTCCACCTAACGTTCATTGCAAACAAACATTTACAAATTTGCGTCCCGTTAAAGACCTTATAAAAACACAATCAGTGTGATTATTGTTTCAAACCATCGACAAAATAGTTCCACGGCATCTCGTAACTAGGAAACTTCGATCCCAGATAATGCCACCTTAAGTTATTTTGTATTTGAACGTCTTTCCGTAAATAAATCACGATTAAAATATCTATTTATCATCAAAATCTTTTCATTCACTGATAGACGATTTATAAACAAAACTCGTATCCAGTCTAGTGAATTTAATCTCAGACAAAATACAAAAGTCATTTATCTGCAATTTTTAAATTCTTTTCAAAGAGGGTTCAAAATAATGCAATGACTTTTCATTTTAAATTTTTTATCACCTTTTAAATTATTTGATCTTTCTATAAATAAATATGAATAAAGTCACGTTTTAATTCCAATAATCTTTTATCAAAATTAAATTTTGGTACATTTTACAGTATAACCTGTCTATCTTAATTTTTTTTTTTTTTTCACATTAAAATATTTAATGTCATTTAATTGTTCAATTTTGTAATTTTCATGTGAGAGAAACAAAGCAATTCATCTATAAAAAAAAAAAAAAAAAGAGCAGTGTATCTCGAGAAAAAAAAAAAAAAAAAAAAAATTTATAACTTTTTTTACTATTAAATTGACAGATACATATCCTACAGCTTACACAGGAGATGTCATCTTCTATGAAAATTTATTAAACACTTATTACGCATACTACCAATATAAGATTGAAGAGTTCACTAGTCGATTTCTTTCTGTTTTACCCAAATCACCATGGAAAACATAAGTTCTGAAAAAATTGTGTTGTAACCATAGCTCTTGATCAAATAATAATAGTTTTTAAACCATAACCAAATATTGGAATCATGATGAATTTATAAGTTAGTTAGTTGGGGATGTTTAACGTCCCACACAACAACTTAATGCTCTAAGTCAGACAGTAGTTAAAAATTCAGGAGTGTGTCCAATACTTTTACTCTTTTAAATGAAGTTTTACAACAAATATGTTAGTATCCCTCAATTGTAAAAGCTATTTTAGCAAACATAGGATAGTTGATCAACTTCAGAGAAATACTAAATACAGTCATGTACACATGAAATCATGTACAGAAATACCAAAACAGAACAAAGTATCTATTAATGATTCATTAAAATTTAATGTGATAGGTAATCTGCAATTTTGATCACTATCTTTCATTAGTGCTTTAAACTTGGGGATTTTGCTAGTAATTTAGCTAAAATCAACCATAATTAACAATTAGTAAATCTGTATTCTTTATAACAATGTACATGTAAATTTACACGCACTCAACCAAAACTGCATGATTTTATCTATAAATTGATATATCTTTAAAAACAATTTTTCTGATTTTATAAAATTGTAGTGTTAGCCATTTAAATGTGACTTTAAAATTTAACTTTCTGATTTAACAAGAACTCTGGATCCCCTTTTTGTTTTCTGATATTGACTTTAATTAATAAATTTTCAAAATTTGAGCATCTTTCTCTCCTCTTTAATTTCTTTATTGTGAACATATACAGTTTATCAACAGCTATTAAATTTCCTGATGGTCATTATATAATTATACATTTATTTTACAGTCCATGGGAGATAACTCTATATAATTTAGACTTCTAAAAAATGTTAACCACAAACAAACCAAGTGTGCTTTCAACTATACAAATACATAAAAAATAGGCAATTAATCAACATTTAAAAAATGGGTTTGCAAATATGCACAAATAGAGTATACAGTTCATGGATAAGGCCAATTCTTCAAAGCAGACATAAACTGAATATTACACCATATGGAAGAAAGCAATTCCTCATTTTTTTACACATTTATAATTATAAATTGATCAATTTTCATAAAAATATTTTGAACTTAAATCTTCTCAAATGTCAAAATTCACAGACTTCAAAACAACTTAACAAATATGCAAAGTTTTTTGCAATAATTGTAATTAAATCCTTATTCATTTAGTACGTTTAATTTCAACATCAGTTTACTTCTATATTCATATTTCATAATGTGACATAAAAACGTAAGTTCATGTTAAACAGTTTAATTCCTGAAAATGTCTTTTCAACAAAATTATGAAAATTGTCACATGTAACAATACATATTTCATATTATCTAAAATAATAAAGATGATTTGTTTAAACCAGAATATAATACACTATTCACATTAGTAACTGTTATAATGCTCATCAATTATTTCAAGCCTATGTTCTAATCATAAAGCTTTTAAAAATTTCAACTTACAAAATTCATACATTATTTCAAACAAACCACTGTTTAAATGCAATGTTCATCTCTTTTCCACAATCTCCTCCTAATGGAGAGGAGATTGTAATTTCTTATAATTAATTTTACCTACCTGAACTCACATGGTACTGTGGGTAAACTCAGCACTTCATTATACAAAAAAGTTTGATTATCTCCCCTGTAAGATGGCTATCAGACCAGTATCATTTTCATATGATGAATTACCTTAATCTTTAGTTTTCTGTTTAGTGTCTTGTAGACTATCATTTATCTTTTTATTATTTGTCTTTTATTGATGCTGTTGTGTGTTTTGCTTTTGATAGCACTTATGGTGTATAACTTTTTTTAAAATACATTGTACTCTCTAAGCCAAGACTTCCTAAAATAGGCATGTTTTGGTTTTCATGTATTGAAAATTTTGTATTCCAAATTCTTTAACATCGAATTGTTAATAGGGATAATTGAGCTTAAACAGAATTGTTCAACAAATGATATGAAACAAAGTTGAATCTACTCTACTAAAACTTTGTGTGAAAATGTCTCCTACCTTTAGGTATTACTGTTTCTCTTAATGCCTCTTCATAGACTTCATGAAACTTGACTTCATTTTCATCTGAAAAATAGTCAAGAAAACTTAACCCATATTGGCAGAAACTGGTTTTTCACATTTTTTTCATTTTCAGGAATTTGTGTTTTTGATTTTTTGATTTAGCACTGAACTATGTGGATAGGAGGCAAACAAATTCGGACTTCACAAACTGTAAACATTAAAATCTAATAATTGAATTAGTTTTCAAATCATTTGTTGTGCACTTCATTTTCCCTCTTTACCATTTTCTCAAATCGTATGATAATTCAAGTTAAAAGTTCTTATTCGATCTTAAATTTCTTTTGGGCTGAAAGAGAAAGAGAGATCCTGGGTAATTCATCAACCATAGTAAAGGCTTTAAAGTCTACAAAAAAGGATATCAAAGTTTATTTCGATTTTTGTAAACAATCCAAGGGAGATAACCATATTTTTGTTTTTCTTTCCAACTAATTGCATCTAAATAAGTGCTGTGTCAAACATACTATGTGTAACAGTGATCTAGCTAGAATTTAAGGACAGAGGGTCAAAGTTTTAAGATGAAGGACACATTATAACAAGCAGAGGGAAGAACAGAAAGGGTATCTCACTATTTGGGGCTAGCAAGGACAATGTGTAAACATTAGTTCTAACATATATCTCCTTATACCTGTGTATGGTGAAGTATACAAACATTGCTTGGCTATGGCATCCCAGGTCTGTGGTTTGTCTGAATAGTCCTTTCTGAGACTGTAACATAATACAAATTAGTTAAATCAAATGACTTTGAGATGAAGACCAGTAATAAAAGCACTGTTCCTTTGCATTTTGTGTGTTTTTTTGCTGTGCATGTACTGATTTTGTTGTCATAGATTGATACCCCATATCCTTTGTTTTTCTATACTATAATTATCACATTATTTGTTATGATACCTGTATATGTGATCTTCAATCACAGATGCAGCTTTATCAACATTTAGCAAAGTATTGGCCTCAAACCAGTGCCAAAGGAATTGCCATAAATCAGATGTGTAGTATGATGTTACATTTCTGCTCTGTGTCCTAACAGAGACTTTAATATGAAGAGCAGTTAAAACAATATATTTTTTTGCTTTGGATTTCATAAAATGTGGATTTATAGTCATAAAATATCACACAATATCTTTTTATTCCCCATTAAATCAAAGATTTGTTTGGATTTATGTCCCTTTTACCTTGCAGATAAAAAGTTATTATTTCTGAATTTTTCATGGCTGTTAACCCTTTCAACGCTACACAAAAAAATAGAAAAATGGCTGCTGCTGCTGCATTTTTTTTGTGTTCATTCATAAGAACCGTATATTCCTTTTCAGACTGCTGTATCTTTTTTATTATTAGAGATACAGACAAAGTTAGTGCATGAAAATGCTCAGGAGAGCATGAACTGTAATGTTATGCAATTATTTTAGTAAAATTTTCATCAAGCTACCTGCATTTTCAGGTAATTAACAGGTAAAAGGTGTAAATTATTGTATTTGTGTTGAATTTTGAATAAAAACAACTTTTAATCTTCATTTATTTTGTTGTTTTATCTGCCATATAATAAAGAAGACACCAGTTGCTCGATTCCGTAGCGTATTTGCACCATACACAACATATAATGTAAACGTGGCGCAAATAAGTGGCTCTGTCCTCAAAATTTTCAGTCAACCTCCGTTTCCCCCCCTTTTTCTACATCTCGTAAAGATCGACCAAATCATATTTCCCACACGAATTGAATGTAATTAACACATTGAGATAACGGGAAACCTTTTAACTATTCCTCCTTGTCAGTTTCGCCATAGAAATGCTGAAATATTTCCATATTTACAGCGTCTTTTTCGATTTCCGCCATTTGCATTTGTCAAAATATTTCTTTTTAATTTTTCTTCTACTGCATGCTTTTACCATTAAAATTCCTTCGATTTCGAGCGCAAACGGGACCTTGTATATCCTCGATTCATACGAGGAAAAATTAGAAAGGACCCGAATGAAAACCGAATGGTTACGAGTCTGGAGGAAAAATCCATCGTTATCGCGACATATGCCGCGAACAGCAGTGGCGGGTGGCGTACGTCATCGTGGCATATGCCATGTATAGCGTTGAAAGGGTTAATTGAAAAATTAAAAAAAAAAAACATTTGAGTGTAAATATGGTGCAATATGAAATTGTATATAAATTTCTTGTTTAATCAAATATCTAATCACATCAAAGTCTGTAAAGATGTTCATATTTCTCTCATTTACTATCTTTAAATTTGAAAAATGTGCAAATAGAAGGAAGATCAATTGCAAAATTGCTCTCCATGATATGGCACAAAGGCAAAGTTACAAATAAAGTACATTTCTTTAGAGCAAAACATTTAGTGTTTTTGCAGTATACAAAATATTCATTCAGAGGATATGCTAAAAAGTTAATGTTCAAACTTACCTTGAAAATATATCTTCTTGTAGTTTTGTTGTAAAATCAAACAGTTGACATATTGGTAAAAATGACAAAACAAAATCTACATTGTCTGAAAATGAATAAAACAAATTTGGTTAAATTTTGTCTCTTGAAGAGGTAGAATCTGTTTTCACCAAAAATATAGGTTGATTTTTCTTGTTAAAAAATAATAAGGATGACATGCTTTTTGGTACTCTTAGCAATCTTTTCTTGATAATTTTTTTTATCAAGAAGAATAATTTTCTGTGCTTATCTTATGTTTTAAATTACAATATTGCTTAAATCATACATTCTCACAATTTCATTGTGTTTTTAAAGTTTTTAATAATAAATTCATGTGCTGGTTAGATCAATTATCTTCATAAAGGAATGTTATTAAGGGACATACATGATTGATTTTGTTATTTAACATCACTTTCTATACTCTAAGCTGTGTATCTTGTGGCCAGTTTTTATTGGTAGAGGAAGATGAAGTATCTGGTGAGACAAAGTGCATTCCTAGCTAGTCAATTAAGATCAGAGTTGAATGCATCTGCCATGATGTTCAAACTCACATCCTCAGTGTAGACTAGTGATCACTATGAACTACTTTTACCACTTGACCATCAAGCCCTTACTGGGGTTCTCAGAAAATGCATCTTTTTGTCCAAAATAAAACTGTAACAAAGGGATCAATAAGAGAATGTTATAAACTCCAATTATTTATTGTTAACAAAGGTCCTTGTTCATACCATGAAATCTAATTCAGACAAGAGCATAGCAAGTTCCCAATGTGTTCTCAACTAATCTATGAGTGTAAGTACACTGTGGATGGTTAAACATGGTAAACAAATAGAATCTGTTAACTTTTATTGTGTACATTTGATAATAAATATCTAATCATACTAAGATATTTAACAAGCTCAAATTATCATGCTTAAATCATATGATATATCAAAGTATAAAATTTAAAATTTATGGAATAAAACAGGCGTAAGCAAAATAAATGTTGTTAGAGGTCATCTACAAGGAAGGCATGTCTTTAATGGGCCAATGAAATACAGCTTTGTTTCCTGTCTCCCTACCGTATTACCTTTCATTTTCTTGCCTACTTTTACATGTTCATGGACATTTTTGGTTACGGTCAAGTAATTTTAAATTTCAGACATTATTGGATAATTCCATTTACATTATTTTCCAAATATTGTCTATGTAAAATGTATTTTTTTTTTAAAAAACAATATTTTACCTACAAACTAACAATACATGTACCGGTATTGTTATGATATTGTAACTATTATATTTATTTAGTTGGCCTAATTTGTTTTGTGTGGCCTAAGAATGTTTACATTGTTTTATATACATTGTGTACAAAATAAAATACATTGTGTTACAACTATGCAGTTTAGAATTCACTGGAACATTCATTGATACTCATGGAATGATTAGAACTTTCTATTTCACTTACATAACGTTTCCAGAATGATCATAACAAAGATGCGTAATTTATATTTCTAGCGTTGTCTAGAAATTTCTGTTTGAGTATTTAAATGCAGACCCAAAAGTTAGTAAAATATATAGAGATTTGGACATAGACATAGATAGACTTAGACATCGATAGACATCAATATTCTCTGCAGTTGGATTGACACTTTTATTTACAAACTACATCATACTAGATTGTGACCAATTGGATATAATATTCTGTGGATTCCGTGAAGATTTCGGATAAAGAAAAGATAAAAGATTGGACTCACATTTTGAAAGTTAAGTTGACATTTCTTTTGTGTAATACTTTTGTAAACTAGTGTATAATAAATCTTGTTAAATTTTATTATTGATTTGTGTCTTTTGTTGGCTACAATTAAAAGGCGATTTTCTGACATAACAGAAATTGGGGGCTCAAGTCCGGGATAACGTTAATATCTTATTTTAAAAAAAAAATATTTGTTCAGTATTTTTATTAGAAATAGCCAACAAAATTCTACAAAATGGCATTTGAAGCCGGTAAATTTTTGAAAACGCCAGACCTGGAGAAGTTTGATAATTTAAAGAAAGAGGAATTAGTGTTGCTTGCTAAACATCTGAAATTAGACTTTAGAGTATCTATGAGAAAACAAATTATAAAAAATTTGGTAATAGACAAATTAGTTGATGCAGAAATTTTAGGTGAAGAGGCTCTTGATCTTAAGGTTGAAAATGGTGACGCTATCAAATTAAAACAGCTTGAATTAGAACATGAACTTAAATTAAAACAATTGGAAAAGAAAAGAAGAAAGGCAGGCAGAACTTGAAATGAAGGAAAGGTTAGAGATGGAGAAGATGAAAGAAAAGAAAAGAAGATGAATTTAAATTAAAACAGACAGAACTTGAAATGAGGGAAAGGTTAGAGATGGAGAAAATAAAAATTGAAATGGTCAAAGGAGAAAGTAACACTAATGTACAGTCGAAATCAGAACATTTTGATGCAGCAAAAATATACGTTTGGTTCCCAGATTTTGTGAAAAACAGTCGATAAATATTTTCCACAGTTTGAGAAAATTGCTCATAATTTGAAATGGCGAAGCCTTTTTGGACTACAATGCTGCAAAGTGTTTTTGAGGGCAAGGCCGCTGAAATTTACTCAGCACTTTCATCCGAGCGAAGTTCTGATTATGACACGGTTAAAAGGAAGTTTTGAAAGCTTATGAGCTAGTGCCAGAAGCATATAGACAGAAGTTTAGATCTTATAAAAGTTTGATTCACAAACCTATGTTGAATTTGCTAGGGAAAAGAAGACCTATTTGATAAATGGCTTACGTCAAAGAAAATAGATAACAATTTTAAGAACCTAAGACAACTGATGTTATTAGAAGAGTTCAAGCAATGTGTTCATTTAGACTTAAAAACACATTTAGATGACAAAACTGTTGAGACATTACAAGATGCAGCTGTTATTTCCGATAATTATACCCTTTCACATAAGAGAAGTTTCAAAGGTCAAAATTTTAATACTTGAGTGGAAATTACAAGAATCAAAGCACTGAGCGTACTGATAGTAAGCCTGTTGCACAGAATAAGAGTCAGTCTAGTTATAATATGTCTAGTCCGAAATTTGATACTTTTGAGAAGAAGTCACTGACTTGTGCTTATTGTAAGAAGAATGGTCACCTGATGGCTGATTGTTTCAGACTCCAGAAGAAGAATGAAAGAGATAATAGGCCCAAGACCAGTGCTTGTACGACACCCGTGTTACCAATACGTTGGAATGTCCTGCGAGTCAGGCTTTTAAGTCCAGTTTTGTGATTACATGAAGGATTATAAACCCTTTATGTCTGATGGGTTTGTTTCTATTGTTGATAATACTACTCCTCAACCTATTAAGATTTTACGGGACACTGGAGCTTCTCAGTCTTTATTGTTAGAAGGTGTGTTGCCTTTGTCTGAGGAGACTTCTGTTGGTGCCTCCGTTTTGTTACAAGGTGTGGAGTTAGGTTGTATAGATGTTCCCTCCATCGTATTTATCTGAAGTCAGATTTGATAACTGGACCAGTTGTTGTGGGTGTTCGTCCTAATCTCCTGTTGAGGGTGTTTCATTATTGCTAGGAAATGATCTAGCTAGGAACAAAGTGGTTGCTGAACCAATTGTTACCAGTGAACCGGTGGTGGATGTTAAATCACCTGAAGATGATGCTGAACTGTATCCAGCTTGTGTCGTTACTAGGCGATGGCTAGAAAACAGCAAAATGAGGATTTGCAAGAAGACCAGTTTGATTACATGGACCTTTCTGACACCTTTCTAGCCGACATTGAAGGTCCCAGTAGCTCAGAGAAGGCCGTAATAAGACCACCTAGTATAAGCAAGAATGTAATTATGCCATGGCCAGACGTAAACAGCCATTCATTAGACCGAAGGAAATTTGTCGAAGAACAAAATAAAGACCCTGAGGTTCTTCAGCTCCGCCAGAGGGCTCAACCACAGGAAGAAGCAGACAAAGTGGCCGAATGCTATTACCATCAAGACGGCATTTTAATGAGAAAGTGGAGGCCCCCTGATGCTACCCCAGAGGAGGAATGGAGAGTGGTATACCAAGTGGTGGTGCCGAAAATTTATAGGCAAGAAATTATTGGTCTTGCCCATGACACCCCTTGGCTGGAAACTTAGGTATAAGGAAGACTTGCCTTAAAATCTTGCAGCATTTCTACTGGCCAAGACTTAGAAATGATGTCGCAAAATACTGCAAATCATGCCATATATGCCAGGTTGTTGGTAAGCCTAACCAGAAAATACCACCAGCACCACTTCTGCCTATTCCAGCCTTTGAAGAACCTTTCAGCCGAGTACTCATTGATTGCGTTGGACCTTTACGAAGACCAAGACCGAAATGCGATTTATTGACAATCATGTGTACCTCCACTCGTTTTCCTGAGGCTATTCCGTTAAGGAATATCAAGACACCTACTATTGTCAAAGCTCTGATCAAATTTTTCACGCTAGTAGGACTTCCAAAGTCTATACAGTCCGACCAGGGTTCAAATTTCATGTCAGGTTTATTTCAGCAAGTCGTGTACCAGTTAGGGATTGCTCAGTATAGATCAAGTGCTTACCATCCAGAATCTCAAGGTGCCTTAGAACGTTTTCATCAAACATTGAAGAACATGATTAGAACTTTTGTCTTCAATTTGACAGGGATTGGGATGATGGTGTTCACTTTTACTTTGCGGTCCGAGAGGCTGTTCAAGAATCCTTGGTTTTAGTCCCTTTGAGTTGGTATTTGGTCATACTGTAAGGGGACCTTTAAAATTGATAAAGGAAAAGTGGCTTACTGAACACACTGACTTGAATCTTCTAGACTATGTATCTAGATTTAAAGAAAAATTGTATACTGCATGTCAAATTGCTCAGAACAATTTAAAACTGTTCAGAATAAGATGAAAATATGGTATGATAAAGATGCCAGGGACAGATTTTTGAGCCTGGTGATAAGGTACTTGTATTTTGCCAGTCCCTGGACATCCATTACAAGCTAAATATTGTGGTCCTTATACCATAGAGAGTAAAATTAATGATTTAAATTATATTGTAAAACATCAGGTCGGCGTAAACAAAACAGAATGTGTCACATTAATATGTTAAAACCATATTTTGAGCGTACTAATGAAGGTGAGAGTAAACCAGTTGCCACTTTAGCCATGGTTAAATTTGAGAACAATCATGACAAACCAGATGTAATTGAACCACCTTTTAGTTCTAAAACTATAGAAGAGACAGTTAGATTAAAAATTCAGAAATTTTGTCAAATTTAGATTCAAAACTTGCACATCTGTCTTTTGATCGTAGAGAAAATTAAAAGCTTTGGTATTTTCTTTAAAAATCTTTTCCAGATGTGCCAAACAAAACCACTGCTGTTTGTCATGATGTGGATGTTGGTGATGCTTCTCCAATTAAGCAACATCCTTACCGCTCAATCCACTCAAACTTGAATTTATGAGACAAGAAATTAAATATATGCTTGACAATGATATTATTGAGCCGAGTAACAGTGAATGGAGCTCTCCTTGTCTGCTTGTGCCCAAACCAGATAAAACCTTTCGTTTAGTAACTGATTTCAGAAAAGTAAATTCTGTTTCAAAATCTGATTCCTATCCGATTCCAAGGATAGACGATTGCATTGATAATATTGGAAAAGCAAAATTTGTGAGCAAATTTGATTTATTGAAAGGTTACTGGCAAGTCCCACTGACACAGAGAGCTCGAGAAATATCAGCTTTTGTCACACCAGATGGCTTATTTCAATATACTGTAATGCCGTTTGGCATGAAAAGTGCTCCAGCTACATTTCAAAGAATGATCAATAATGTTATAAAAGATTTAGACTGTTGTTATGCTTATATTGATGATTTTATTGTATGTAGTGATAGCTGGGAAGATCATTTAACACATTTATATGATACTTTTGATAGATTGTCACAATCAAATTTGACTGTTAATCTTGGTAAAGTGAATTTTGTCAGGCCACTGCTGATTATTTTGGGCATACAGTTGGCCAAGGTCAGGTGAAACCTATTACGGCTAAAGTGGATGCAATTACCAAATTTCCTCCTACAAATAAAAACAACTTATGAGATATTTAGGCATGATTGGATTTTACAGAAAATTTTGTTCAAATTTTGCTACTGTTGTTCAACCATTGACTCATCTTTTACGGAAAGATTCTAAATTCATCTGGAGTGAAAATTGTCAAAACGCTTTTGAAAATAGCAAATCACTTTTAATTAATAGTCCAGTTCTGATCACTCCAGACTTTGAAAAACAATTCAAACTTGCCGTTGATGCAAGTGATGTAGGAGTTGGAGCTGTTTTATATCAAGAGACAGATGATAATGTTGAAAACCTATATCATATTTTTCTAAGAAATTAGATAAACATCAGAAAAATTATTCAACTATTGAAAAAGAGTGTTTTGCACTGTTGTCTGCACTTCAACATTTTGATGTATATTTAAATCCCACTGTGCATCCTATTCTTGTTTATACTGATCATAATCCTCTCACCTTCATACATAAAATGAGAAACAAGAACCAGAGATTGACTAGGTGGAGTTTATTGTTACAGGAATATGATGTTATTGTAAAACATATTAAAGGTAAAGATAATATAATAGCAGATGCTTTATCTAGAACTTATTGAAACAATTTGTATATACTATGTATTTTTGTACATATTATTCATGAAAAGTTTTTGTTACACTCAAACTTTTTTTAAGGGGGGAGGTGTTATGATATTGTAACTATTATATTTATTTAGTTGGCCTAATTTGTTTTGTGTGGCCTAAGAATGTTTACATTGTTTTATATACATTGTGTACAAAATAAAATACATTGTGTTACAACTATGCAGTTTAGAATTCACTGGAACATTCACTGATACTCATGGAATGATTAGAACTTTCTATTTCACTTACATAACGTTTCCAGAATGATCATAACAAAGATGCGTAATTTATACTTCTAGCGTTGTCTAGAAATTTCTGTTTGAGTATTTAAATGCAGACCCAAAAGTTAGTAAAATATATAGAGATTTGGACATAGACATAGATAGACTTAGACATCGATAGACATCAACATTCTCTGCAGTTGGATTGACACTTTTATTTACAAACTACATCATACTAGATTGTGACCAATTGGATATAATATTCTGTGGATTCCGTGAAGATTTCGGATAAAGAAAAGATAAAAGATTGGACTCATATTTTGACAGTTAAGTTGACATTTCTTTTGTGTAATACTTTTTGTAAACTAGTGTATAATAAATCTTGTTAAATTTTATTATTGATTTGTGTCTTTTGTTGGCTACAATTAAAAGGCGATTTTCTGACATAACAGTATTCTTTTTGCCAGGAGACAGGAATATATTTTTTTTTACCTTGGTGGTAAAGTAGTAAAAAGTTTAATATGTGGATTAAATTATAATGTCTTCTCATAGGAGATGCAGTCAATGAAACAGCAAGCATCAATGTCATGTTTTCTAATTGAACCCCCAAAACTATGGACCCACTGATTAATTTTTTAAAGGTTAAATGAAAATAAATATTGCTCTACTAAAAAGAGTAGGCAGCAGCTAATCATTAGGCTTTTGATTTAAAATCTTCTTTTTTTACCACTAGAAGCTTAAATATATTTTCACCAATATAAATAGGATGTTGTTATATATTGTTCACTCAGTATATGAAATATATGAAATTATCAGCAACAATAAGATAAACTGATCATCTAGTTCAATATAAAGTCCAACATTTTGAGATATGTTACCTATATAACATTTACACAGAACATAGCTATTAGAATTTAAATAATATAATAGTTTCAATGACATCCTATTCAATATGATAAAAGGAACACCACTTATTGCAGGAAATAAGGGGGGGGGAGCCCAGGGGCCCTTTTGTGGGAAAATAAATTGGGTAATTATTTAAGTAGTTTTTGTCATAAATCTATTTCTATGTTTTTATCTGATGTTTGTAGTTCATTATTATATCTGATATTAACTGTTCAATTCACCTCCAGATTGTAATGAGCAAACAGGTGAAAATGCCTTCTCAATTAACAAATGTGAAATTAATATATTGCAGGATATTTAAGTGAAAAGATATTTTTAACTGATATTTATAAACAGAAGTTTAAATTATTTTGATGCACTAACATTGGAATAAACTGTTTTGGAATTACTGACATACAAATTTTCTGGGACACAGAATGGTACTTACAATGTGGTCAACATGGTAAAGGATATTGTTGAAAACACATATAACTGTAGAAGGAGACACTAGCTAATGTCATTAAGAATGGCTCAAAATATCCTCCTTTGTCAGTTTTGTGAAATTTCAAAAGAAATTACATGGAAATGCTTTAACTGTGACCTTGTCCTTTGTCAAAAATGTGCAAAACAACATTCAAAATTTGGTGGATCAAAACAACATTGTATTATCAACTTAAAACAAGTTGGGACTCCTGAAAATGTAGCCATTATTCAAAGGTTTAACCTCAAAAACCTTTGTTGTCCATGTCATGAGGAAGAAAAGTGTTCCCTTTATTGCAAGAACTGTAAAAAGCCAGTGTGTTCTTTTTGTGTCATTGAACCTGAACATAAAGGTCATAACCTTGACAAACTCAGCAATGTGTACAATATTCAGTTATCTACACTCAACGGCATCAAAGAAGGAATTGAAACAGACTTGACCAATCTCAGTAAAATGTGAAGGATATTTCTAGTACATTTGACAATTACAATGAAATAAAACAAAAAATCTTCCAAAGGGAAAAAGAAATAAAAGAAAGAGCAACTGAAGAGGCTGCAAAACTTATAAATGAACTTGATAAACATATTTTACCTAGTAAAGTGGTGTTCATGAAAGAAAAGCAAAAGATCCAGGACAAAGAACGAAGGTTGAAAGAAACCAATCAGGAAGTAGCTACTGCTTTACAATCCCATCAGGCAACATGTGTCCTAGCAACTATGGGCAAACACTACAAACACTTACCAATTACACCTATTTCAGATAATATACCATTAGAACAAAAATTCACATTCATGGTGCCAGATTTACCAAGTATCAACTTTGGATCAGTAGAAAAATGTCCAATTTTCAGGCTCATTAATACATATGAAACAAATGTATACCGTATTAATAAACTAAAAAGTTTAAAAGATGGAACTTTAATTTGTATTCATGAAAAAAATGAGGTTGATGAAGATGACCATGATTTTTATATAGGATACTGTTATGAGCAAGATGACAAATCATGTATCATTCAAAATGAAATCTATGTATCATTTAGTATGTATTTTGACATAGACATGACTGTAACTGAGGATGATACGATACTGATAAATTCTAATTCGAATGGAATTCTATTTTTGAATGCATATGATAATGAATTAAAAATATTTGAAATAGCATTGCCCCCAACTAATGGAACTAACATCCATGTACAAACTGGAATACATTCATTTGACAACTCAGTTTTAGTTGGAATGATAGAATTTGAACCGTGGAATCCAGAAAAACTAGGAATGTGGGGTCTAATAAGCTTTGATGAGAACAGTTATTGTCAAGAACTATACAGGATTCCTGATAGTGATTCTGACCCACCAATAATTGATAGGGTAGACAAATTTACCGTAAATATAAATGGGGACATCAATATCATTGGTTGGAAAAAGCTGTTAACAGTATCTTTATTTGGTTTAAGGCATGTTAAACTGGAATGGACTTGGCAAAATCAAAACAACCTTACTGACATAGATACAACACCTATTGGACTAATTGTTGTTACTGATGAACATTCAATACATGTTTTATCTATGAATGGGGACCTCCTCACAAGCATTGGTGAACAAGAAGGAATTCATCATCCAACTTGTTTGCATGTTAATATCAGTGGTCAACTTTTGGTTGGATGTAAAGGAGAAAAAAATCAGGGTGCAAAAATTCATTTGGTTGAGATAGCTGATCATCTATACTTGCCATACAAATAATAACCCTTGAAATAATCTTTACTGAAGACTTTGAAATTAAAATAAACAATAAAGAAATTGTAGAATGCATGAACATGTATCATGGCCACTATTAACCAGTATTATAATGGCTTTATTCCACAGAGTTTTGTTTTGTTTTGTAACACTTCTTTTTTTAACAACCAAATCATACAAGAGGTTCCTAAATTTATTCCATCAGGTCAGTTTTTGTGTTTTGTGTAATGTTGTTCATGTTGTTTATCTGTTGGTCTTTTTCTTTTTCTAGCCATGGCATTGTCAGTTTATTTTCAAATTAAAGAACATTTGTGAGCACGCTCACATAACCCACACCCCACATTGTCATTGGACAAACAAAATCTCACCAGATTACTATGTTCAAAGACTCATAACTCTACAAAAGTCAACTGATATAAAGTTTCTTGTGGATATGCACATTTACATATTATGTCCTCATTAACTACAAAGTTTCATGAAATTCTGTTGTGTGGTTTCAGAGGATTACAAACTGTTGCAGTAGTATAGTGGAGCCAATAAGTTCAAAGGGGCATAACTCCTAGAAAAAAATTGAATCATAATTTCCTGTCGATATGCACATCTACATAGTATGTCCTTATTATCTACAAAGTTTCATGAAATTCTGTTGTGTGGTTTCAGAGGAGTTGCTATGACAAACTTGTTACAGTAGTATATTGAGGCCAATAAGTTCAGTGTTCCAGCTAGGTCGTTTTCACAGGGCGGTCCGCCCGCCCTTTCCAGTGCTGCCCTGTGCCGTTTTCTGACACCCTGTGCCCTTTTTCAGATGCCCTGCCCTTTTCTCAAGTCCATGCCTTTATTGTCGTAATATTTTGATGAAAATACTATTATTCTACCTGTCTTCATATTTATGACAGGTTTATGACCCTCAGCTAATTAACATTTACAGCTGTTGTAATAAGCTGTGATTACAGATAATCCTCTTATCACCGTCCGTTTATCCATAGATGTTTTGTAGTTTCGTCAATTTAACAAAATTGTTTTTCCGTGGAGTGTTCATTTAATTTCATATTTTCTCAAACGATAACTTATTCCAGCTCAGTTGACGTAATTTCGTCATTGGAGCGTATTTTCGTCACATTTTATAAAACTTTTCATGAAATCTTTTGACAATTTTGATTATAAAGATAAAACTTCAATAATATTTTCACGATTCAAACATGTGCTTTCTTTATCATGAATCAAGCATGCGTGAACGTATCTTTATAAATAGACAATTTAATGTAAAATACAAAATCATTTAGTTTCAAATTAACCAGAGAGACAAATATTTTTTACTGAGCAACTGAATTTTAAAAAAGATAATTTCTTGCCTTTACTTTAAACACAAACCAATCCGTAGATGAACACAGATTCATTCTAAATTTATTATCCTCTTGTCACTTCCTGTTTTCATTTCGCTTAAAATCAAAAGTAACGTAAACGTGATCTTTTCTTGATATATTTAAAATAGAGTCTTTTAATCATTCCAAGCTCATAAAATTGAATTCCAAATATCGATTTTAAATGGTTTCACAGGGATATTGATTATGCAGTGCAATAGTCGTTACAATTTCATTTATGCTGTGATTCTTTGCTTTGAAAAGAGGACCTGACTTTTGTTGATCAGGATGTCCCTCAAAATAACTGAAATTGTGAACTAAATTTCTGGATCCTTGTTCTTATCTTCATATTTAAGCATCACACCAGTAGAATCATACCATGACTGCCTACATTTGTAGCATGCATAAGGCCTTCAAAGATCCTTGTCCTTGCAGGACTAGAGCATATGTATAGCTAGTAATATACATCATTGGTCCCTTACTGTTACCCGAAATAAGGTTGACTTTCATCTAGCGTAAAGTTACTAAACCCTCTCAAAACTCCTAGCTGAAACCCTTGCAGTTTACATAGGACATGCCCTTTTGAAATATCAATCATCGTGCTAAATACCCTTTTCATGATTGGCTCCCTGCCCTTTTGAAATCCTAGCTGGAACACTGAAGTTCAATGGGGCATAACTCCTAGAAAAAAAATTGAATCATAATTTCCTGTCGATATGCACATCTACATAGTATGTCCTTATTATCTACAAAGTTTGATGAAATTCTGTTGAGTGGTTTCAGAGGAGTTGCGATGACAAGAACAGGACTGACGGATGGACAGACAGACAAGTCAAAAACATTATACCCAACGCAATAAATTGCATGGGGTATAATTATGAGTATGAATGTTCCTTGTAAAAGAGGGGTGAAACCGTGAAAGATACCAAAGACATATTCAAACTCATAGATCGAACATAAACTGACAACGCCATGGCTAAAAAAGAAAAATAAACAGACAAATAATAGTACACAAGACACAACATAGAAAACTAAAGACTATAAAGCAACAGGAACCCCACCAAAAACTGGGGGTGATCTCAGGTGCTCCGGAAGGGTAAGCAGACCCTGCTCCACATGTGTTGTAAGAATTTTGGTGTTCAAAAATGGCAACAATGCTTAATGCAAAAAAAGAAAAATAAGGAAAAGATAAACAACAATCCACTAAACATCAAACAGAAAAAAAAAGATAAATAAAAAAAGACAATACATGCCAAAAAAAGAAAAAATAAGGAAAAGATAAACAACAATCCACTAAACATCAAACAGAAAAACAAAGAGTAAGGAACATATCACACAACCATAACCATAAACTGCCTTAACAACAGAAACAAGGATTAATCTAGGAATCTTAAAGTTTTTGCTATTTCTGTAAAAAAAAAAAACACTACATCAAACCATAGCTATGTAAGTAAAAATATGTAACTAAACTTTAAAATGTGTCAAACATTGTCATATTAGCTGGCAGAAGGGTGCAAATTATTGTTTACAATTTTCAAATCTATAATTGATTAATAGAAATACAGCTTTATATACATGACTTTCTAACAGATTTTGTCCTCTTTCACAGGTAAATATAAAATAAGAAGATGTGGTATGATTGTCAATGAGATAACTTTCCACAAAAGACCACATGACGTAGAAGTAAACAACTATTGGTCACCCTAGAGCCTTCAACAATGAGCAAAACTGATATGTCATATAGCAAGCTTTAAAAGCTATACAAAAACAAATAGACGCCTGCCTCGTATTAGAAACTAGAGCTTGGCCAGCACCTCATAAGGAACATGCATGCCATGTTTGTGGTTTCATTCCATTCACTGGTTCTCTAAAAGAAGACATTTGTATGTATTGTCCATAGGGTCCTATGTTAAATGAAGTCCCATGCTGATGGCCATCTTGGATGATTAATTACCTCATAAGGATGTCATGTTTTATTTCATTCCATTTAGTGGTTCTCTAAAAGAAGACTTTTGTATGTATTTCCTATCGGGTTCTATGTTGAACTAAGTCACTCTCTGGTGGCCATTTTGGATGATGGATCAGCTTCAAAGTAACAATACTTGGTCAGCACCTCATAAGGAATATTGTTATGAAGAAACATACTCAAAAGTAAGAAAAATCTCTGACATTAGTCTTTATCTTATAGTATCTTTCAAAAAGAAGATGCTTATTAAGTATTACAATGTAGATGAAAAAATAAAAAAATAGATTTGTAGAACTACCATAGACAACAGTGTGGCAAACTCATTTTTGTTTTTGTTAGAAAGAAGGGAATTTAAATAAAAAATAATATGCTTAAGTAATAGTTGGGGAAAACAAAATTGAAAGTGATGAAAAATACATTGTTTTGGTGGAAGAGATGGCAAAAAAGAAAATTGACCCAGGGGAAACCCTGACAATATTACTAAAAATGTATCTGTTACATATTGGATAAAACCCTCAGGATGATTGTTTAAAGTGTTATTGACCTATTCAAAAGTGTAATTGACTGGCATCAAATATTGTGTATTAAATCTAAAATCCTCTGTCTGGATGCCTAAATATACTTTCATATACTTAATTTTATTTCAGCAATTTAAAAAATTGAATAGAACATAGTCATTAAAAAATTGTATAGAATGTAGTTAAACATTCTTTACTAAGTACAAGAAATATGAAATTATCAGCAACAAGATAAACAGTTAACTAGTTCAAGACAAGTCTCTTTAAAATCTTAAATGAGTTAAACACTTGATAGAAATTGGTTAACAGTTAAGTGGATTCTATTGTAACAATGTGTAAAGGACCATGCAGCACTGATGTGTCCTTCCCATTATCTCTTACATTTGTCTTCATATTTTTATCTGATGTTAATAGTTCATTATTTTATCTCATTTGAATGCCAAAATCACCCCAAGACTACATGTGCACTAAACAAAGAGGTGCAAATTTTACCATCTTCATTCAAAATGTGTAATATAAATATAAGAAGATGTGCTAATATTGCAATATCAATATATTGCAGGACATTTCAGTGAAAAGAGATTTTTAATTGACATTTAAGCAGTCTAAATGATTTAACTGACTATCAGTGGAATTATATGCCTGTCAATGCCTCACCGACAAACATAAAAAGTCTGGGCCACAAATGGTACTAAGAAAGTGGAAAATAGTACAATAATAATATTTATGAAGATTATTATATTTGAAGAGACAATAAGATATCAAGAATGGCTCAAAATAATCTCCTATGCCAATTTTGTGAAATTTCAATAGAAATTACATGGAAATGTTTTAACTGTGACCTTGTCCTATGTCCAAAATGTGCGGAAAACCATTTAAAGTTTAGTGGACCAGAACAGCATTGTATTATTGACCTAAAACAGATTGGAACGCTAGAAAATGTAGAAATTATTCGAAAAGTTAACCTTAAAAACATTAGTTGTGACTGTCATGAGGAAGAAAAGTGTTCCCTTTATTGCAAGGATTGTAAAAAACCAGTGTGTTCTTTTTGTGTCATTGAACCTGAACAGAAAGGTCATAACCTTGACAAACTCGTCAATGTATACAACACCCAGTTATCTGAACTCAAAGACATGAAGAAAGGGATAGAAAAGAGTTTGCCTGAGCTCAGTAATAGTGTGAGGGAAAGTACCACTACAAGTGACAATTACAATGAAATAAAACATAAAATCATCCAACATGAAAGAGAAATAAAAGAACAAGTTACTAAAGAAGCTGCAAATCTCATTCATAAACTTGACAAACTTATCCTACCAAGTAAAACAGCTTTCATGGAACAGAAACAAAAGATTCAAGCAAGAGAAATAAACCTGATGGAAATGAACAACAGAATTGATACTGCTTTACAATCCCACAAAGCAACTAGTGTCCTAACAACTATTGACAATGTGAACATACATCTACCATTAGAGGAAAAATCAGATTATGTACAAATGAAGCAAAATTTATGTTCACAGTTCCAGATTCACTGAGTATTAATATTGGAACGATTAAAAGATTTCCTATTCTGAAGGTCATCAATACATTTGAAACAAATGTACCCTGCTTTAACAATCTGAAAAGTTTAAAAGATGGAACCTTAGTCTGTATTAGTGTTACAGATGCTGGGTGTTTTATGGGATACATTAATGAGCAAGGTGACAAGTATATCATCAAAAATGAAATCTACATATCTGATAAATCAGGTACATTTACAGATATGACAGTCACTGTAACTGAAGATGATAAGATAATGATCACTGAAGTTCATGATGGAATACGTTATAAGGATACATATAATAAACACTTAAACAATTTTGAAATTCAAAATAATCCCATCAAAAAAGAAATTGTTTTTAGAAATGGAATACACTCATTTGACCAGACAATTTTGCTGGGATTTGAAGAGTATGATTTATTTGCAAATTTAAAATTTCAAGGAACAGGTGTTATGATCCTTGATAAGAATGGATATTGTTTAAAAACATTATGGAATACAGAAAAAGATTCTGATATTCATATGCTCCAAGGCATTGATAAATTGACAACAAATAATAGAGGAGACATAATCATCATTGACAGGCATAACCTTACCTTATTTGATTCTAAATTTAAATTCAAATGGACTAATCAGAATCTTCATAAACTTGGTGACTTAGTCACAAGACCAAATGGACAAATTGTTGTGGCTGACATAGACTCAATACTGGTATTATCTATGGAAGGGAACTTTCTAAACAGTATTGGTGAAGAAGATGGTATACATCATCCTACCTGTGTACATATTGACAACAGTGGACAACTTTTGGTTGGGTGTAAAGGAGAAAATAATGAGAATGCAAAAATTCATGTGGTTAAGATACTGGATTAATCTTCTGCATTTGCTTTCCAAGAGGATACTAAACAATTTAACCCCCAAAAAATCAAAAATTGCCTGTGGATCAAATATCTAATAAATATTTTTACATTATAACTGTATTTATCTATATATCTTGAAGTTCCAAGTCCAAATTTAAATAGAGCTTACGAGTCAAAGTAAAAGTAGCCTTTCTCCAACAAAAATAGTGCATTTGATGTATCAATTTTGTTTCTATACCATATGCTCTTAAGAGCCTGCGTTGTTCACCTGGATCTATGTGCACTTTCAACAATGGCAAGTCTTCAACATTAAAGACTAAAACATAACTCATGACTGATATCTCTTTTTTGCCTATTTTGCATTGCTGATAATTTTTCAGTTTATCTATCTTTTATAGTTTTTGTATTGTAAAAATCATCTTAAAGGACCAAAACTCATACAGGGAGTCGACTGAAATTTCAGCCTTGTTGATATATATGCAGATGTTGTCTTGCTGTTCCTTATCTACTATAGTCTTGGCCATATATGCAAAACATGAGTAAATATCATCATTAAAGGGCAACAACTCCTATAAGGAGTCTACCAATAATTTCAGTATGATGACAATTTTGTAGATCTTGTCATGCTGGTCATTTTTGCAATTTAAAGTTTCTCTTTATTATAGTTTTCAAAATAAGACAGAACACAAAAAATTAAAAATAATTGTCAACTTTGCTATCTCTGTAAATCAGAAAATGCCACTACATCAAACCATAGTCATGTTAGTGAAGATATATCACTTTAAAATGTGTCAAACATTGTCATTTAAGCTAGCAGAGGGGTACAATTTATTGTTTACAATTTTTAAATCTATAACTGATTAATAGAAGTACAGTTCTATATACATTACTAGCTAACAGATTTTGTCCTTTTTCAAAGGTGAATATAAAATTAGAAGATGTGGTATTATTGCCAATGAGACAACTTTCATTAGAGACCAAATGACGTAAAAGTTAACAACTATAGGTCACCATACCCCTTCAATAATGAGAAATTCCCATACCGCATAGTAAGCAAAAAAAAAAACCCAAAATGACAAATGTGAAACAATTCAAACGAGAAAAATAATAGTATAATTAATGTACAAAAACAATAAATGAAAACAAATAGAATCCAGCCTCGTAATGGAAAAATGACAAGAATACTAAAAATTGTCAATTACAGCCAGTAACTCCTATAAGAGGTCAAAAATATTTAAGTCATACTTTCATTTCAGTAGATCTTACGGATTTATTCGCTGTTTAAAGTTTATCCTTTATAGGTTTCAAGCAAAAATACTAAAATTGGTCAGATATCACATTTAAGGGCGATAACTCTTATTAGAAGTCAACTGATAATTTAGATACAAATGGGAAAGTAAGTAGCTATAATCAAAACACCTTATATGTGAAGTTTGAATTGGTTCAGTAATTTGTAAGAAGATTTTTAAATAATCTATGACAGATTAGATAAAATATGGACAATAACTAAAGGCAAGTTATTGGTCATCACATTTTCGTCCTGATAAACCAAAAGTTATAACAACATTAAAATAATTTTTGTTTAATAGTTTGTCATTTGTACATTTTTGGTTAAACTGATATGAAGGAACTTCATGTTATGAGTGACAAAATGGTGCATTCACAAAACTTCCCTATTTACTGTGCCAATAAAAGATTAATTAAAAAAATTCTATTGTGGTATAAAACAAAAATGTTTCCTTGTTGTTCAGTACAAAATAGTTTTAAACTCTTATTATTTCGTTTGACCTTTGTAAAAGATTTGCAAAAAGAATAATAGTATTAATGTCTTAATTAGCTAATATCAAGGTTATTTAAATGCTTCCTCAACACCATAACATCAATTTGTTAAACATTAAGTGACACATTGTCAGTTTACATATTTATTGTTACAGTTTGATAAGACATGTTAGAAGGAGTATTCAATAAGTGGCAGGGTAGTTTTTATGCTTGTGAATAAATTTTCATAAGAAATAAAGAAATTTGAAATGTGGGAATACAAAATTGACATAACTTATTAATAATGTAATACTAAGCATCCATTGTTTCTTATTATTAGTATTTGGGTGAAGAATATAAAACCTGGAACGTAGAAAATCAGATATGGTTCAAAACCTTATCCTATGTCAACTTTGTGAAAACTCAAAAGGAAGCAAATGGAAAAGCTTTCATTGTGACCTTGTGCTCTGCCCAAAATGTTACAAAAACATTCAAAATTTGGTGGATCAGAGGAGCATTGTATTATTGACCTGAACCAGGTTGGAACTCTAGAAAATGTGGACATTATTCGAAAGTTTAACCTAAAAAACATTCAATGTGCAACTCATGAGAAAGAAAAGTGTTCTCTTTTTTGTAAGGATTGTAAAAATCCAATATGCTCTTTCTGTGTCCTTGAACCTTGGCATAAAGATCATTAAGTGGACAAACTTAGCACAGTGTACAGTAATTAGTTATCTAAATTCAAAGACCTTAAAGAAAGAATAGAACAGAATTTACCTGGCCTCAGTGAAAGTGTGATAGAAAGTAAAGCAACAACTGATAATTATAATGAAATCCTCCAACGTGAAAAAGAAATGAAAGAAAGAGTTTCTAAAGAAGCTGCAAATTGTATTCAAGAACTTGATAAACTTGTTATACCAAGTAAAGATGCCTTCATGAAAGAGAAACAGAAGATTCAACTTAGAGAAAGTAAGTTGAAAGAAATGTACAATGAAATTGATGCTGCTTTGCAATCTCATCAAGCAACATGTGGCCTTGATGGGAAAAGTGTCAACATATTTGATTCAAACTGTAAGATTTAAAATTATCAGAATCCTTACACACTCAACAACATAGTCACAACACCTGAAGGATTAATTGTTGTGACTGATGATGACTGGTGCATGTATTATCTATGGAAGGAGATTTCCTCACCAGTATTGGCAAACAGGAGGGTATAAATAATCCTACTTGTGTGCATATTAACAGCAGTGGACAGCTGTTGATTGGGTGTGAAGAAGAAAATGAGTGTGCAAAAATCCAAGTGATAAAGATTCATCTCTAGTCTACTTTATATATAAACATATAAATTCATGTTAAAAAGTAAATGCTCAAAATAAAATCTTGTTGATTTAAAATTTAATATCAACATTTTGTCTTTAAATTACATAAAAAGAACAATGGATGTTGATCATATATTGAATAAAAATTCAAATATTACAACCATATTTATCATTATTATCTTGAAGTAGCATTGCCCTACTTTGATGACTTAGTTTTAATAGTATACTAGAACACACCCGTGACATCGCGGGTCCGTGACTGAATTAAAGTATCTACGCCTTATTTTTCAGTTCAACTGAGTTCGACTTAAAAAAGTTTTTCCAGAACGTTCAACTTACATGTTATTTTGTGATGCGACTGGAAGCTATATGTTACATATACTATTGGTATCAGTGTCGGACTCGACCCGGAACTTCTTAATTATTGGCAATATTAATTACGTGGAAAACAAATGGGCCTGGAGTGGTGTAATTTTAAATCAACACCATTGTACTATATTAGTTATATATAAAGTTGAATTCTTTGATTTATCCTTTTTATGTCATGACGGCTGACAAATTGAACCTCGTTATTTTAGTATTATAGATATATGCATGCATAATGGTTCAATAATTTCCTTAAAATTATAATTACCAGAAACTCGTTTTATATTAACACTTTTGATCCCATAAGATGGACGTTAAACTGAGGAAATTAATCAATAATCTTTGATGGACATACTTATAGCAATAAAAGGATATTGTTTTAGTCGTGACATTCTCCTATGTGAAAAATGTGTTTTAAATCATTCAAAGTTTGGCAGATCAGAAGAACATTGTATTCTTGACTTAAAGCAGGTTGGAATTCCTGAAAATATAGAAATCATAAGAAAGTCCAACCTAAGAAACATTCCATGTGCTAGTCATGAAAAGGAAAAGTGTTCTATTTTCTGTAAGGATTGTAAATATCATATTTGTTCTTTTTGTGTCCTTGAACCTGAACACAAATGTCATAACCTTGACTAACTTAGCCCCGTGTACAATAACCAGTTATCTGAACTGAAAGAGTTGAAAAAGAAATAGAAAAAAGTTTGCCCAATTTTACTAAAAGTGTCACGGAAAGTACAGCCACAAGTGACAATTACAATGAAATAAAACAAAAAATCATACAACAGGAAAAAGAATTACTAAAAAAGGTTGCTGAAGAAGCTGCAAATCTAATCAACAAACTTGATAAACTTGTTATACCAAGTAAAGATGCATTCATGGAGGAGAAACAAAGGATTCAAGAAAGTGAAAATAAACTAAAGGAGATCAAAAGCGCAGTTGATACTGCTTTACAATCCCATCAGGCAACTGATGTCCTAGCAACCATTGACAAAATTGACAAACATTTGCCACTAGAGATCAATTCAGATAATTTCCCACTAGAGCAAAATTTTAAGTTCGTAATTCCAGATTCACTAAGTATTAATTTGGGATCATTGAAAAGACGTCCGATTCCTAATGTCATAATAACATATGAAACAAATGTGTCTGGTATTTATAATCTGAAGAGTTTAAAAGACAGAACTTTAGTCTGCATTTATGACACAATTGAGATTGGCAAAGAAATTAAAATTCATGGTCATTATTTTATAGGATACTGTGATGAGCAGGGTGTCAAAAATATCATCAAAAATAAAATTATTGTATCAATAGCCCCAACAACATGGAAATTACTAGATATGACAGTAACTGAAGATGATTTGATACTGATGAATGATTATTTCTTTTATAAAATTAGATGTTGCAATGCATTTGATAAAGAAATGAATACATTTGGAGTTAGTAATTATTTTCCCAGTACCAATTTCATCGAATAGCTTTTATCATGCTGATTATTTACATGAGCACAGGAATACTTTCATTTGACAAAACAATTTTAGTTCCATTTAGAGAGCCTGCTGTTGGTCTAGAAGATGGTCATGAAAGAACTTCTGTCATGATCCTAGATAAGAATGGATATTGTTCAAAAACCCTAAGAAATACAGATAAAGATAATGACATTAATATGATTCCTATCATAGACAAAATTACCAAGTGTTATCACGTCTGATTCCAATTTCAAATTGAAATGGTCTTGGGAGAACCATGAATTTCTCAGAGACATACTCACAACACAAAATGGACAAGTTGTTGGGAATGATGACAACTCAATACACATATTAACAATGGATGGAGACTTTCTCACCAGTATTGGTGAACAGTTAGGTTTAAACCAGCCTAGGTGTATATATATTGATAGAAGGTGTCAACTGCTGGTTTAGGTTGTGAAGGAAACAAATATGAGTGTGCTAAAATTCATGCCCTTAATATACTTGAATAACTTATAGTTATATATATCTGTATGAAAAGTAAACATAGGTCATGTAGGTATGAATTGCTTGTCAACTTGATTTTGAATAAAACTATAATATTTTGTTCTATCTCTTATGTATTTCTATGTATTATATTGTGTCCCATGTATGGATATCAAGAATATTTTAATTTAGTATAAATATAAACCTTGTTGTTTACTATATCAACATTTTAAGCCAGAGTTTTGACATGCTAGTAGTAACAAACAATAGAAAGACCCTCCCCCTTACCCAACACATTATTCTTGATGTAATCTTGGCTTTTGCTCCTGAATGTTGAAAGTTTAGAGGTTAAGCAGCAAACATTGATTTAATTAATGTTTTGGTCCTGCTTTGAAATTTCCGTCCTTTTAGGCTAAATATATTAATGTGATACCCATGGAGGCAAATGTTAACTAGCTTTCAAACTTTAGTTTTGAGCATACCTTATGAAGTCCAAGAAAACTGACATAGAAACTCCTTCAACTAAAATAGTATTATGTTTCCATATTGTCGATTCAAAATTATAATTATTAATTACATGAATATGAACATCTATTTAGTTAATCTCTGAAATCTAAGTTAGTATGTAGACAAGAGACCTACTGATCTCCAAAATAACCCTGGTTAAAACTTTATCTGAATAGGCCCAGCAAAATTATTCCCCAGGGTTGGAGAATTCCCCAGAAAAGTTTTTCCAAACATCCTTTGTCCTCTTATCTAGAATCTAATGAATTGACCTAATTGGGACAAAAACAACTTCTATAGTACACTTTCACCTAATTGTTGGTAGATCTTGTCTTGCTGATAATTTTTACTGTTTATAGGTTAAAAACCCTCTGAAGTTGTGGAGAAGTAACAAGTTAACTCTTTTTTTTACTTATGAGTTTGATAATCCCTTTGGTATGTTTCACCTCTATTTTAACAACATGCCAACATTTTGTTATATCGATATATAAAGATGTCTATGATTAGCTGTTATTGAAATACAAATGTATATGCAAAATCCTGATTGAAAAAGAATCTTCAAGTGACAATTGAAAATAATGAAAATTTAATAAAGAGAAACATCTGGTGTAATTACATTAGTACATCAGTTTATGTTGTTACTACGAGGATTCATTAAAACAATAGATTATTATATCTGTTTTATCAACCAGACATGTCACCACCAGGTCAAACTTCTTAACAAGGGTTTATCTTGGTATATAAGGAAAAATAAACCTGTGCAAATTTAGGGATTTTTTTCCCCAGTATTTCATCATATTGAGATGCAGTGTCGAAACCAGAAATTTTCATAAGTGGGGGCCCACTGACTGCCTAAGAGGTGGCCTGCTCCAGTCATGCTTCAGTGATTCTCTAAATAACAAACCAAATTTTTCCCACAAAAAGGGGGGGGGGGGCTGGGCTCTTTCCCACCCCTAAATCCGCCTTTGAGATGTAATGATAACAGAAGGGCAGGAAGTTAGGTCAAGATGAATGAAACTGTCCAAAATATTCTGCTGTTCATTTAACAACTGGAATGCATCACTCTTCCATGTCAGCTGCTCCTTCAAATAGTTTAATTATAAACTTATGATTTTAGGTTACCATGTTTGTTAGGTTGCTTTCTAATGACACGTTAGTTTAATTTATCATGAATGGTTTAAACTGCACACTCATTTCTTCTTGACCTCAAAATGTCCTTTAAAAGATTTTCTGTTTCATTGGGTTACTGTCACATTGACATACATTCTATATTTCCTGTATTCATATTTTTATATACCTGTTCTGTTCATATCATATGAAGTAAACTCCATCAGCAACATATATTACTTATTTGTAGAACAGTACTTTTTCTCCACATGTAAACAGATATATGTAGAAAATAAGTTATGTTCTAGGGTGCTGACATATTGCTTTTCCTACATCCAAATTATGAACAAATTAATAAATTTAATGGACACTTAAATTTCAACATCACTTAACTTTAATTGACATTTGTGCAACATAGTCGATCAATCACCTATCATTTACCATAAAATTGATAAGATGCAATCAGAATATTTTTTGATTTTCTCACAAACTGTAAAAAATAATCCTTCAAAGGCAATAACTCCAGTAAAGTCGACTGATGATTTTGGGCATGATGGTTTATTGGTAGATCCTGTTGAGATGATAATTTTTGCTATTTACAGCCTATAGCTATGAACTATAGTTTTTTCCAAAAAACACAAATTAGGTAAACATGGTCTTTAAATGGCAATAACTCCTTTAAGGGATTGATCAAGGAATTGGCCATGTTAACTTATTTGTAGATCTTGTACTACTCACCATTTGTGATAAATATTGTACACTGGCACTCTATTGACTTTAGTTTCTGCAAAAACACATTAATGGGTAAACATTGTCTTCCAAGGACAATAGTTCCTGACAAATTTAACCATGTGAACTTATTTGTAAGTCTTGTACTGTTGATCATTTTTGCAAATCAACAGTTTCGATGTATCTATTATAGTTTCAAAATCATAGCCAAAATTGCAAAAAGTAAAATCACAAAAATACTGAACTTCGAGGAAAATTCAAAAAGGAAAGTCCTCAATCAAATGGCAAAATCAAAAGTTCAAACACATCAAACGAATGGATAACAACTGTCATATTCCTGACTTGGTACAGGCATTTTCTTATGTAGAAAATGGTGGATTGAACCTGGTTTTATGGCTAGCCAAACCTCTCACTTGTATGACAGTCGTATCAAATTCCATTATATTGACAACGATGTGTGAACAAAACAAACAGACACAATTGGTAAAGATGTCAAAAATAGGGTTACAGCAGTCAACATTGTGTTATCATCTTAATTACTATAAAAACAAACAAATGTTACGAAGAAGCACAAACAGGGGCATACATCAAATTTAACATCCTCATTATGCTTATATCATACGATTTTATTTATCTATGTTAAATCCACCTATAAAGGATGGAAGGTTTTAAGTACTGGCGTAAAATCGCGTTTGAAATTCGCACAGGTAGACATAAAATAATTTTGTCGTTCAAGGTATAAAGAGATACATAAATACAGAGTCACGTAAAATGGATATCACAAAAACAGACTTAGCAGTAAAAGTAATATTAATAAATAAAATAATAGTGTGGTTAAAATTATGACGGTATATATAAGTCAGAGTCACGTCAAATGTATATCACAAAAACAGACTAAACAGTAAAAGTGATATTAATGAATAAAATAATTTTGTCGTTCAAAGTATGACAGAATATATACGCACAGAGTCACGTAAAATGGATATCACACAAAACAGACTTAACAGTAAAAGTAATATTAATAAATAAACTAATAGTGTGGTTCAAATTATGACGGGATACATAAGTACAGAGTCATGTCAAATGTATATCACAAAAACAGACTTAACAGTACAAGTAATATTAAAAATGAAATAATTTTGTCGTTCAAGGTATGACGGGATACATAAGCACAGAGTCACGTCAAATGGATATATCAAAAACTGGACTTAACAGTAAAAGTAATATTAATTAAGACAAATAAAAGAATACTGTAACACGTTATTAAGATGATAAACAACGTCACTACCCAAAATCTATACTTCAAGACCATCGTGTATTATTTGTGAGGTTGATACGAATATTTATCAACATGTTCTTGGTACCTTCCGACGAACTTTTTAGAAAAAGGACAAGACGTTCTTTGACATACCCTGGTTCATCAACTTTCTGCTCAGACACTGGTGACGTTTTACAAAGTCTGAGTAGGAGCTGCAAGCTCTTGAATAAGTTGGGAAATGTATATCCCATATGCAGGTGAAGTTGGTATATTGCTACTAAGGTGGGGGAAATTGATAATTTCAAAATTAAAATCGTCTCGTTTGTCATAGATTCTGGTACTGAGATGACTGTGTATGTCAAATTCGAGGTATAAGTCTAAAAATGAGGCGGAGGAAGCCGTGTCTGTTGTTTCTTTAATTTCTAGTTCTGGTGGATATATTAATGGAACCCAATCAGAAAAGTTCGGATTGTTAATGGAAAGAACATCATCAATATATCTGAAAGTGAAATTAAATAACCTGGCTTCTTTGATCCTCTTGTTTTTGACAAGTGTCTGAAGGAACTCCGATTCATATGAAAATAAGAAGAGGTCGGCAAGGAGAGGTGCACAGTTCGTTCCCATAGGAATGCCGACAATTTGTTGAAAAGTCTACCTCAAATTCAACAAATATGTTGTCAATAAGGAACTCCAGCATACTTATCACTTGTTCCTCTGTGTAGCATGTTTTACCCTTTTGTTCGCTATTAACAAAATATGCCTTATGGTATCCCAAAGTAATAAATTTATAGCGTATGCTACCATTTTATGATGAAAAGCATTGTGGATTATTTCTTTTAGACGGTTTTCAATTTCACATGGGGAATGGTGGTATACAAGGTAGAAAAATCAAAAGTTTTGATAGAACTAATTTCAGAAAAGACCGAGATTTAAAATTATCCAGAAGTTCTTTAGAGTTTTAAGAATCCACATCTGGTTAATACCACTACGCGAGTAAACCGTTTCACAGTATTTCTGAAGACCCTCTTTAACCGCGGACAGAATTTTAGTCAATCTAATGGACAATTCTTTAGTGGAACATGCAGATGAACGGCAATGTACCGTTGTTTGTACAGAATTTTGTGAAGTTCAGGTATCCAATACAAACAAGGTAAGTCCTCCGATTTGTTGTTCAATGCAATGTTCATTGAAGCCATGAAGGACTTATGATTCGCCAAAATCTCATCCTTGTCAAATGATATGTTTTGTATGTGGGATTACCTGAGTGCTCATTTATTCCTAATTCTTTTACAAGACACTCGTAGTAATACGATTTACATACAAAGACAATATTATTTGAATCTTTGTCCATAGGAACAACAACATACTTATCTTGAAGAGATGATAGACATTTCACTGCCTCTTTGTCTCTGAAAACGGACTTTGGTCGATCATTCACACAGTTTTTAACTTATGAATGCGACTTTTATTAGAGACCTGATTGTTTTGACCCATTCTGACAAAGTGTCCAGTTGAACTTCTTCTCGTTTAGCCCATGCTCTGGCGTAGTCCTCAATGGAATCCATAATTATTTTGAAGTTATGGTTCCAATTGATGTGTTGGGGTTCTCTAAACATAGGACCATGAGAAATCACCTTCGGAGATTTTCATGTTGAATTATGTTTAGATCCCAGTAATAACATGGCCGGAGGGGCTGTAATTGTAAGGTGAGTGGGAACAGTCACATGTCAGAGGTTTTTTTAGGTATTGTTCTAAATCAAGGTCCTGCAATGCTTGTTTATAGTTAAATATTTTGGGTGCAATGGTTTTGGTGTAACTGTAGGATACAATAGGAACAGACTGATTTTGAAAATAAATAGGAATAGCAAACAACAAAATCATCATTTTAGGATAATAACTCTTATAAGGAATTTTCTGGCAGTTTTTGTCAAATAGATGATGGTAGAATGAAATTGACATTCTGAACATTAAAGCTCACATGAAATATTTTCTACCTTTAACAGTTTACAAGAGAATAGACATTATACATGCATTTTACCCCTATATTCTATTTTTAACTGTTAACTGACAACTGACAACAAACCCCAAGTGATGAGAATAGGTCAACTGGCCCAGTGGCTAAACATTCAGTGATGCATATCTTTCTAACAGCAACAGTGTAAATTCAAAGGTGGAAATACAAACAGCTGGATTTCTTAAGCTCTCAATCTTTCAGTTTCCAAATGTGTAAAACTACTCAATGTGGCAAAAGAAAATATATACTTTTGATAAAATATAACCAAAATGTTTAATTCCTTTAAAAAAGATAATAGTTTATCTAAAATATTTGCAACTGTAAAAAGGATTTGCAAACAGAAGTTTTGATATCTTAATCAGATAACTTCAATGTCATTTAAAAAAAATATATCCTCTCCCAGGAAATAAAAATTAAGGAAATATTACAGAAATCTCAAATTTTAGGGAAATTTAGACTGATACTTATTCTGTCACAGTTTGATGTACAGAGAAATTAACCACAGAGAGTCAGAGACTGAAATATATTGTAAGAAGAATATATAAGTGGATGTTAATAGAAGAGGTAAAATGAACTTAACTGAAAGCTGGTGACACAACACATACAAAGAGGCAAAGAAATGAAATGATATGTGAAACAGGAGGTATGGCTCAAAATCTAATTCTTTGCCAATTATGTGAAAAGCCAAAAGAAATTAGATGGAAATGCTTTATCTGTGACCTTGTCCTATGCGAAAAATGTGTCAAAAAACATTCAAAGTTTGGTGGATCAGTGAAACATTGTGTTATCGACTTAAAACAGGTTGGAATTCCTGAGAATGTGGACATTATTCAAAAGTTTAACCTTAAAAACATTCGATGCACAAGTCATGAAGAGGAAAAGTGTTCTCTTTTCTGTAAGGAATGTAAAAAACCTGTTTGTTCTTTTTGTGTCCTTGAACCTGAACATAAAGGTCACAACCTTGACAAACTTAGCACTGTGTACAACAATCAGTTATCTGAACTCAAAGATATGAAAAAAGAAATAGAAAAGGCTTTGCCTGATCTTACTAAAAGTGTGAGGGAAAGTACAAACACATGTGACAATTACAATGAAATAAAACAAAAAATCATCCAACACGAAAAAGAATTACAAATAAAGGTTGCTGTAGAAGCTGCAAATCTTATCAATCAACTTGATAAACTTGTTATACCAAGTAAAGATGCCTTCATGGAGGAGAAACAAAGGATTCATGACACAGAAAATAAACTGAAGGAGATGAACAACAAAATTACTACTGCTTTACAATCCCATCAAGCAACTGGTGTACTTGATACTATTGACAAAGAAGACAGATGTTTACCACTAAAGCAAAATTCAGATAATATACCACTAGACCAAAAATTCAAATGGACAATTCCAAATTCATCAAGTATCAATTTTGGAACTGTCAAAAAATGTCCAATTTTCAAGGTCAACAATACATATGAAGCAAACATACCATACATTAAAAAACTCAGGAGTTTAAAAGATGGAACATTAGTCTGTATAAGTGTTAAAGAGGCTGGCTATTTTGTGGGAAACTTTGATGAGCAAGGTGACAAGTACTTCATCAAAAATGAAATCTGTATAACTGATGACTTAGAAACATTAACAGATATGACTGTAACTGAAGATGACAAGATACTGACTACTGAGGCTTTTGACGGAATACTATGTAAGCATAAATATAGCAAACAATTAACAAGTTTTAAAATTAGAAATAATCATACTGGAAACAATGTTATATATCGCAATGGAATACATTCATCGAATGTATTCGTTCATAGTGTGTTAATTTACGTTTTTGATTGAGTTAAGCCTTCCAATTGATGTTTTATCGTGTGTTTTTCTATGTTGTGATGTTATACTATTGTTTCAGAAAAAGAGAGAAGGTTTGGTACCATTAAAACGTTTAATCCCGCTGCAAATGTTTGCACCTGTCCTAAGTCAGGAATCTGATGTACAGTAGTTGTCGTTTGTTTATGTAATTTATACGTGTTCTCGTTTCTCTTTTTTATATATACTAGACCGTTGGTTTTACCGTTTGAATGGTTTTACACTAGTACTTTTAGGGCCCTTTATAGCTTATTGTTCGGTGTGAGCCAAGGCTCCGTGTTGAAGGCCGTACATTGACCTACAATGGTTTACTTTTATAAATTGTTATTTGGATGGAGAGTTGTCTCATTGGCACTCACACCACATCTTCCTATATCTATTTGACAAGAAAATTTTACTTGGATTTGAGGAATTTTGGGAATATCCAAATCCATTTAGTGAATTTCAGGAACCGGTGTTATGATCCTTAATGAGAATGGATATTGTTTAAAACATCATGGAATACAGAAAAGATTCTGATATTCATATGCTTCGAGGCATTGATAAATTAACAACAAATAAAAGAGGAGACATTATCATCATTGACAGGCATATTAACCTTACCATTATGCCTTTGGTATCTTTCACCTCTATTTTAACAACCTACCAACATTTTGTCATATTGATATACAAAGATGTCTATGATTACCTGTTATTGAATTACAAACGTATATGCAAAATCCTGATTGAAAAAGAATCAAGTGACGATTGAAAATAATGAAAATTTAACAAAGACAAACATCTGGTGTAATAACATTAGTACATCAGTTTATGTTGTTACTACAAGGATTCATTAAAACAATAGATTATTATATCTGTCTTATCAACCAGACATGTCATCATCAGGTCAAACTTCTTAACAAGGGTTTATCTTGGTATTTAAGGAAAAATAAACCTGTGCAAATTTAGGGATTTTTTTCCCCAGTATTTCATCATATTGAAATTCAGTGGCGGATCCAGAAATTTTCTTAATGGAGGCCCACTGACTGCCTAAGAGGGGGCCTGCTCCAGTCATGCTTCATTGATTCCCTAAATAACCAAATTTTTCCCACAAAAAGGGGGGGCCCTGGGCTCCCCCCCTTAATCTGCCTTTGAGATGTAATGATAACAGAAGGGCAGGAAGTTAGGTCAAGATGAATGAAACTGTCCAAAATATTCTGCTGTTCATTTAACTACTAGAATGCATCATTCATCCATGTCAGCTGCTCCTTCAAATAGTTTAATTATAAACTTATGATTTTAGGTTAACATGTTTGTTAGGTTGCTTTCTAATGACACATGTTAGTTTAATTTATCATGAATGGTTTAAACTGTACACTTATTTCTTTTGACCTCAAAATGTCCTTTAAAAGCTTTTCTGCTTCATTGGGTTACTGTCACATTGACATAAATTCTACATTTCCTTTATTCCTATTTTTATATACCTGTGTTGTTCATATCATATAAAGTAAACTCCATCAGCAACATATATTACTTATTTAGAACATTACTTATTCTCCACATGTATATATATATGTGGAAAATAAGTAATGTTCTGGGGTGCTGACGTATTGCTTTTCAGACATCCAAATTATGAACAAATTAATAAATTCAATGGACACTTAAAATTTCAACATCACTTAAAGTTCTTTAATTGACATTTGTGCAACCTAGTCGATCAATCACCTATCATTTACCATAAAACTGATAAGATGCAATCAGAATATTTCTTGATTTTCTCACAAACTGTAAAAAATAATCCTTCAAAGTCAATAACTCCAGTAAAGTCGACTGATGATTTTGGGCATGATGGTTTATTGGTAGATCCTGTTGAGATGATAATTTTTGCTATTTACAGCTTATAGCTATGCACTATAGTTTTTTCCAAAAAATACAAATTAGGTAAACATGGTCTTTAAAGGGCAATAACTCCTTTAACATGTTTAAGGAGTTGATCAAGGAATTGGCCATGTTAACTTATTTGTAGATCTTGTACTACTCATCATTTGTGCCAATTATTGTATACTATCACTCTATTGACTTTAGTTTCTGCAAAAAACACATTAATGGGTAAACATTGTCTTCCAAGGACAATAGTTCCTGACAAATTTAACCATGTGAACTTATTTGTAAGTCTTGTACTATTGATCATTTTTGCAAATCAACAGTTTCGATGTATCTATTATAGTTTCAAAATCATAGCCAAAATTGCAAAAAACAAAATCATCATTTTAGGATAATAACTCTTATAAGGAATTTTCTGGCAGTTTTTGTCAAATAGATGATGGTAGAATGAAATTGACATTCTGAACATTAAAGCTCACATGAAATATTTTCTACCTTTAACAGTTTACAAGAGAATAGACATTATACATGCATTTTACCCCTATATTCTATTTTTAACTGTTAACTGACAACTGACAACAAACCCCAAGTGATGAGAATAGGTCAACTGGCCCAGTGGCTAAACATTCAGTGATGCATATCTTTCTAACAGCAACAGTGTAAATTCAAAGGTGGAAATACAAACAGCTGGATTTCTTAAGCTCTCAATCTTTCAGTTTCCAAATGTGTAAAACTACTCAATGTGGCAAAAGAAAATATATACTTTTTGATAAAATATAACCAAAATGTTCAATTCCTTTAAAAAAAAGATAATAGTTTATCTTAAATATTTGCAACTGTAAAAAGGATTTGCAAACAGAAGTTTTGATATCTTAATCAGATAACTTCAATGTCATTTAACAAAAATATATCCTCTCCCAGGAAATAAAAATTAAGGAAATATTACAGAAATCTCAAATTTTAGGGAAATTTAGACTGATACTTATTCTGTCACAGTTTGATGTACAGAGAAATTAACCACAGAGAGTCAGAGACTGAAATATATTGTAAGAAGAATATATAAGTGGATGTTAATAGAAGAGGTAAAATGAACTTAACTGAAAGCTGGTGACACAACACATACAAAGAGGCAAAGAAATGAAATGATATGTGAAACAGGAGGTATGGCTCAAAATCTGATTCTTTGCCAATTATGTGAAAAGCCAAAAGAAATTAGATGGAAATGCTTTATCTGTGACCTTGTCCTATGCGAAAAATGTGTCAAAAAACATTCAAAGTTTGGTGGATCAGTGAAACATTGTGTTATTGACTTAAAACAGGTTGGAATTCCTGAGAATGTGGACATTATTCGAAAGTTCAACCTTAAAAATATTCGATGCACAAGTCATGAAGAGGAAAAGTGTTCTCTTTTCTGTAAGGAATGTAAAAAACCTGTTTGTTCTTTTTGTGTCCTTGAACCTGAACATAAAGGTCACAACCTTGACAAACTTAGCACTGTGTACAACAATCAGTTATCTGAACTCAAAGATATGAAACTAGAGGCTCCAAGGACCCTGTGTCGCTCACCTGATATTTTTATTTACAATTGATGCATGATAAATGCAACTGTTGTACTGTCGTTTAGTTTCAGAGATATAAGACTAAAAAGTGCATTTTATTTCAGCCATGTGTGCCATGTTGGCAGGAGGGTCATCATACACAGTGGTCCCTGGATATCCTAGTGGTGATTTAAACCAAGTTTGGTTTAATTTGACAGTAGTTTCAGGGAGAATTTTGTAAAATTTATCTAACGAGAAATGCGAAGTGATGAGAAAGTTTGTTGTGAAGTTTTGTTGTTGCGCAACCCCCCCCCAAAAAACAAAAAGGTAATAAAAAATTATCATTTAAGGGCAATCTTTCCTATTAATAATTTCTGCAAAATTCAGTTGATTGTGCAAGGGTTGTATAGCCACCTGAGGTCGTTAAAACTCTCATTTGTTGTTGCAAAATTCAAGTGGTTTTGAATTGCTTTGTTGATCTTTTTTGTATTCAACTTTTAAACAACAAAGTACAACAAATATGATGACTGATACTCATGACACTGAAAATATGGTCTTCATTCTTGTGAAGAAAATGGTAAGGTTTGAAATATTTCTTAATTATTAATTCAATACCAATACTTTAATTTGTATTGGATTTATCCCAGGAAATGAGAACAAGGGACACAATTAAATTCAATTTTTTTCCTAAATTTCTGATAAAATATAAAATGAAGAACTATATTTTTTAATGAGAATTTTTTTTAATAGTTAATTGATAATTTGAACAATATTAATTTAGTTTTAGATCTTGCATCGTTGATTAATTTTCTCTCAAAATTTCTGATATTCTATTAAAGTTTTAAATATAATATGAGGCAGGCATTACCTGTGAAAGGGATGAAGTCTGTATAAATTAGTGTAGGAATTCAAGCATCATTTGCACTTGAATCTGTAGAAAATGAAGCCAAAGTACTGAAACATATCTGACATTCGACCTATTGTTCGGGATTATAGTTGTGACATCATTTTCAATGTAAAGAAAGAAACACCATCATCAGGTATTAATGTGGTTTTTTTTCATGTTATAGAATTATCAATTATTTTTATTGCCAGTACATTAGTAGATTGTTTTCTATATTGATTTTCTACTGCAGTTTCAGAAAAGAAGATTACAAAAGGAAAACATTTTGTAAAACTTACCAAAATTTACTGAAATTAATGAAAATTGTTAAAATTGATTATAAAGGGCAATAACTCCTTAAGGGTCAACTGACCATTTTGGTCTTGTTGACTTATTTGAAGATCTTACTTTGCTGAACATTATTGCTGTTTACAGTTTATCTCTATCTGTAATAATTTTCAAGATAATAACCAAAAGCGCAAAATTTCCTTAAAATTACCAATTCAGGGCAGCAACCCAACAACCAGTTGTCCAATTCATCTGAAAATTTGAGGGCAGATAGATATTTACTTGATAAACAAGTTAATCCCTGTAAGATTTGCTTTAAATGCTTTGGTTTCAGAGTTACAAGCCAAAATCTACATTTTACCCTATGTTCTATTTTTAGCCATGGCAGCCATCTTGGTTGGTTGGCTGGGTCACCGCACACATTTTTAAACTAAATACCCTAATAATGATTGTGGCTAAGTTTGGTTGAATTTGGTCCAGTAGTTTCAGAGGAGAAGATTTTGTAAAGATTACAAAAATTTACAAAAATTGGGAAAAATTACTTTAAAGGGCAATAACTCCTTAAGGGTCAACTGACCATTTTGATCATGTTGACTTATTTGAAGATCTTACTTTGCTGAACATTATTGCTGTTTACAGTTTATCTCTATCTGTAATAATTTTCAAGATAATAACCAAAACGGCAAAATTTCCTTAAAATTACCAATTCAGGGCAGCAACCCAACAACCAGTTGTCCAATTCATCTGAAAATTTGAGGGCAGATAGATATTTATTTGATAAACAAGTTAATCCCTGTAAGATTTGCTTTAAATGCTTTGGTTTCAGAGTTACAAGCCAAAATCTACATTTTACCCTATGTTCTATTTTTAGCCATGGCAGCCATCTTGGTTGGTTGGCTGGGTCACCGCACACATTTTTTAAACTAAATACCCTAATAATGATTGTGGCTAAGTTTGGTTGAATTTGGTCCAGTAGTTTCAGAGGAGAAGATTTTTGTAAAAGATTACAAAAATTTACAAAAAATTGGTAAAAAATTACTTTAAAGGGCAATAACTCCTTAAGGGTCAACTGACCATTTTGATCATGTTGACTTATTTGTAGATCTTACTTTGCTGAACATTATTGCTGTTTACAGTTTATCTCTATCTATAATAATTTTCAAGATAATAACCAAAACGGAAAAATCCTTAAAATTACTAATTCAGGGGCAGCAACCCAACAACCCATTGTCCGATTCATCTGAAAATTTCAGGGCAGATAGATCTTGACTTGATCAACAATTTTACCCCATGTCAGATTTGCTCTAAATGCTTTGGTTTCAGAGATATAAGCCAAAATCTACATTTTACCCCTATGTTCTATTTTTAGCCATGGCGGCCATCTTGGTTGGTTGACCGGGTCACCGGACACAATTTTTAAACTAGATACCCCAATGATGATTGTGGCCAAGTTTGGTTAAATTTGGCCAAGTAGTTTCAGAGGAGAAGATTTTTGTAAAAGTTAACGGACGACGGACGACGACGGACGACGGACGCCAAGTGATGAGAAAAGCTCACTTGGCCCTTTGGGCCAGGTGAGCTAAAAAGAAATAGAAAAGGCTTTGCCTGATCTTACTAAAAGTGTGAGGGAAAGTACAAACACATGCGACAATTACAATGAAATAAAACAAAAATCATCCAACACGAAAAGAATTACAAATAAAGGTTGCTGTAGAAGCTGCAAATCTTATCAATCAACTTGATAAACTTGTTATACCAAGTAAAGATGCCTTCATGGAGGAGAAACAAAGGATTCAAGACACAGAAAATAAACTGAAGGAGATGTACAACAAAATTACTACTGCTTTACAATCCCATCAAGCAACTGGTGTACTTGAAACTATTGACAAAGAAGACAAATGTTTACCACTAAAGCAAAATTCAGATTATATACCACTAGACCAAAAATTTAAATGGACAATTCCAAATTCATCAAGTATAAATTTCGGAACTGTCAAAAAATGTCCAATTTTCAAGGTCAACAATACATATGAAGCAAACATACCCTATATTAAAAAACTCTTTTTAAGTGTTAAAGAGGCTGGCTATTTTGTGGGAAACTTTCATAAGCAAGGTGACAAATACTTCATCAAAAATGAAATCTGTATAACTGATGACTTAGACACATTAACAGATATGACTGTAACTGAAGATGACAAGATACTGACTACTGAGGCTTTTGACGAAATACTATGTAAGCATAAATATAGCAAACAATTAACAAGTTTTAAAATTAGAAATAATCATACTGGAAACAATGTTATATATCGCAATGGAATACATTCATTTGACCAGAAAATTTTACTTGGACTTGAGGAATTTTGGGAATATCCAAATCCATTTAGTGAATTTCCAGGAACCGGTGTTATGATCCTTAATGAGAATGGATATTGTTTAAAAACATCATGGAATACAGAAAAAGATTCTGATATTCATATGCTTCGAGGCATTGATAAATTAACAACAAATAAAAGAGGAGACATTATCATCATTGACGGGCATATTAACCTTACCTTATTTGATTCTCAATTTAAATTCAAATGGACTTACAGGCATCTTCATAAATTGGTCGACATAGTCACAAGACCGAATGGACAAATTGTTGTGGCTGACAAAGACTCAATACTTGTATTATCTATAGAAGGGGACTTTCTAAACAGTATTGGTGAAGAAGATGGTATACATCATCCTACCTGTGTACATATTGACAACAGTGGACAACTTTTGGTTGGGTGTAAAGGAGAAAATAATAAGAATGCAAAAATTCATGTGGTTAAAATACTGGATTAAAGTTCTGCATTTGCTTTTCAAGAGGATACTAAACAGTGTATATCATTAAATAAAATTAAAGAAATTGCTTGTTGATCAATAATTTAATAAATATTATAACATTATAACTGCATTTATTCAATTGATATATCTTTACATAACGAAGTCCAATTTAAGTAGAGATTGAGAGTCAATCCTCAATAAGAAACAACAGGGGTTGAAATTTATCAAAAGACTTAACTAGAAGCATGTGTCATTCATCTGGATCTATGTACACCTTCAAACAATGGCTTCTTCCAAACATAATAAACTAGAGTATTATTCAGGGTTATTCTATCTTTTTTGTAGATCTTGTTCTGTAGATATTTTTTGTTTGTTTACGGTTTATGCCTTTTAAGAGTCAATTGATATTTTCCCCTATGTTAACTTATTTGAAGATCATGTCTTGCTCACCCTTTTCGTGTTTACTGTTTTTGTTCATCTGCTATAGAGTATCTCAAAAGGTGGGAGAAAACCAACATAAAATTTTACTCTATTATTCAAGTATACGTTTCACGTTATAATGGACAAAAGGGAAATTATAAGTAAAATTCATCACTTAACGGCATAACTTCTATAAGGTGTCTTCAAAGAAATTTGGATAAAATGGACAGCAGGTAGATTTAAAAAAATTCTCCATTAAAAATGCTTTTCAAAATAAAAGACAAAACTTGCATTTCACCTTTTGTTTGCCATGTTGGTTGACAGGTTGGATCAGACATAATTTATAAACTTTCTACACCAATGACGATTTTCACTTAGTTTGGTTATAATCATGATAATTGGCCAGAAAGTTTTAAAGTAGAATATTTTTGTAAATGTTAACAGAAAACAAACAAGGACACCAATAGTTTACACTTACCGTTTGGACTAGGCAGGCTATAGAGTATAAGATAACATTTAGTCATACAATGATCAAGGTATTAAAGAAAACCCTTTAAATTAAGGACAAATAACAACCTGCCTACATTCTGTCATAGTATATTGACAATACAAAGATAGTCTATAACACAAACTATGATTAGCTGTTATCAGCAAATGAAACACAAATGTATATGTAAAATAAAGATTGAAATAGCATCATTAGGTGAAGATTAAAAATATTGAAATTTAACAAAGACAAACAACAAGGATTGGCATCAAAACAATAGATTATCATTTCTGTCATATCAACCATTTTATTAAATGATTCTAGTTATTCGACTAAACTAAGAAACTTTCTATGAAAAAGATACAGGAATTCATATGGACTTTCTGCAGTCACCATGCATTTTTGTCAACATTTATGAAATTTCTGATTTCCTGTCCAAGTACTTAATCTATGCTAATTCAATTCATTATATCTAGCAAATATAAAGTAGCTCTGAAGAATAAATCAGACATTTTAACCATTCTTACTCTTGAGGTGTCCGTGTTCTGATGATTGACCAACGAAAAATGAAACAGTGATAATAATCGAAAGTTTAACTTGGAAAGGCTGTGGAAAATTTCAAAACATGGAACATCATTTCAATTTTTTTCTATGTTATTAAGTTACAAAATATGATAAAAATGTATCTTATACATAATAATAAGTCTAAAGTTAAGTGAGGTGTAAAATACTTGAAACAGGAAGTGAATGTCCATGGGCTAATAAGGTTTTTTTCAGTATTGAACTGGGCATAAAAGCAATAATAACTCATGATTTATATCAGCAGGGCAAGATCATCAGTATTGCACATGCTGATTTATTCGTATTACGGCTGATTAGATTATATCATTTTTTTTAACCATTTTTATTGTTTTTAACCTATCCATGCTATTCATTTCTTGAATAAGATTTGGATTTAGAAATATTTTATCCTCAAGCACCACTGAAGAGACATTTTTTGTCTAAATGCACATCTGGTGCAGTTAAATTGGTACCGTTAATAGTATCATAATTTACTTAAAAAGATATCAAATCTGTAAATTCATGGTTTGACTGGATCAAAGAAATATTTAATTGTTTCTTTGATCCACTGACAATTCAAAAATTGTTTTTGAAAAGCAAAATTCATTTTGAAGAATTTATCATATTCTGCCAAAAATTCATTTTAATAAACTGTTAACACAGAGATATGTCTCACCTTTTTGTACTTTTGATAATGCAAATGTTGAAATTAAAATAGCAATACTTTAACATGTAAGTTATGCAAATATTCAGTCTATGAACCATGACTGAAGGTACATGGCAAAACAATCTCCATGGAAATGAGATGTGCCAATGCTAATACAACTGCATACCAAATACCATAGACTCATCATAAGTCGTTCCCTTTCAACAAACCTAAACACAAACATTGACTTGTAAACTATGTAAAAGTTTCAAAGTCAATGAACCATGATGAGGGGGTGGGGCTATATAATCTCCATGGAAATGAGACTTGCAAATGCAAATAAATTTACATACTAAATATCATTGACTTAACATTAGCTGTTCATCTTAAACTGATCTAATCACAAACTAATTATACATGTAAACTAAGCAAAAGTTTCAAAGTCAATAGACCATGACTGAGGGGGCGGGACCATATATTCTCCATGGAAATGAGATATGCTAATGCTTATACAATTGCATACCAATTAACATTGGCCTACCATTAATGGTTCCCCTTGAACTGACCTAATCACAAACTAATACATGTAAACTAAGCAAAAGTTTCAAAGTCAATAGACCATGACTGAGGGGGCGGGACCAAATATTCTCCATGGGAATGACATATGCAAATGCTTATACAACTGCATACCAAATATCATTGACTTACCACTTGTGGTTCCCCTTGAACTGACCTAATCACAAACTAATACATGTAAACTAAGCAAACGTTTTAAAGTCAATAGACCATGACTGAGGAGGCAGAGCCAAATAATCTCCATGGAAATGAGATATGCCAATGCTTATACAACTGCATACCAAATATCATTGACTTACCACTAGTTGTTCCCCTTGAACTGACCTAATCACAAACTAATACATGTAAACCAAGCAAAAGTTTTAAAGTCAATAGACCATGACTGAGGGGGCAGGGCCAAATAATCTCCATGGAAATGAGATGTGCTAGTGCTAATACAACTGCATACAAAATATCATTGACCAACCACTAGTGGTTCACCTTAAACTAGACCTAATCACAAACTAATACATTGTTGAGGCCGCCGCCGGAAAAAGCATACCTATGTCTTGCTTTTTACTCCATCAAGGCGAGACAATAAGTCTAATGACAAGAAATTATATAAAACTAATCACAATACATGTACTGATCAGATTTTTTAATATTTAACAAAAACTGTTTTTAATTTATATAATCTTAAAACAATTCTAAAGATAATTTTTTCCCATAGCCTAATATCAATCTTTATAAATAGATGATCCAGTCATTTGCAGTGGTTTTTTTTTATTTGTTATGTATAAAATGCAAGCTCATGTTTTGAATGACAAAGTAGGGATTTTAAAAATCTCTCCCACTTAATTAGTTTGTACATATAAACTTAACATAAACTCATGAAATCTGAAACACAGGCATTGTTCACATTAGTCTACATTTAAATTAATTAAGTGATTTTAAATGTTGATGTTATTCAATACAAAATAATCTATGAACTGTAATTTTTTGGCTGACCTGTGATTATCATGCATATACTGATTTGGTAAATGTATATTTGTTTTAAAATACTTTTTACATATTTCCAGGGGCATTTAAAAGATTGTTTGAATATGATCATCTTGCTTGGATAAACAGGAGATTCTTTTACTTTCAGAAAAAAAACTTGCTTTTTACTTTTGGTAAAAGTTCAAGAAGATATGTGAAAACTTATTTTGTGATACTTTGAATTCAGGAGATTAATCATAATCTGCATATGTATTATGCCTTTTTATTAGAACATTGCTATTTTCAGAAATAACAGTCTTATAACGACCTAAGGATACTTGAAAAATCAGATTTAAAACAGATACTTTGATTTAGAGAAAAACAAATGATAATGTGCTAAGTGTAAAAGTGAAGCCTTAGGACATCATCAAAGGCTAACCAAAATTTAAATCTGATGATGTTACACTTGTATATAGATTAAGTGCAAAAGATATTTTAAAAGTGCAGTGACAGATATGGCTAGAAATCTAATCTTATGTCAATTTTGTGAAATCTCAAAAGAAATCAAAATGAAATGCTTTAACTGTGACCTTCTCCTATGTGAAAATTGTGCAGATAAGCATTCAAAATTTAGTGGATCAGAAGAGCATTGTACTATTGACCTAAAGAAGGCTAAGAAACCAGAAAATGTGGATATTATTCGACAGTCTAACCTTAAAAGCATTCAATGCACAAATCATGACAGGAAAAGTGTTCCTTTTCTGCAAGGATTGTAGAAAACCAATCTGTTCTTTTTGTGTCCTTGAACCTGAACATAAAGGTCACAATCTTGACAAACTTAGCACTGTGTACAACAATCAATTATTTGAACTTAAAAATATCAAAGTAACAATAGAAAATAGTTTACCTGAAATCAGTACTGGTGTGCGAGATTGTTCTTCTACAATTGTTAATTACAATGAAATCAAACAAAAAATCATCCAAAGGGAAAAGAAATAAAAGAAAGAGCTACTGCAGAAGCTGCAGTTCTTATCAACGAATTAGATAAACTAGTCAAACCAAACATTGATGCCTTGGTAAAAGAAAAGCAGAATATTCAAGACATAGAATGCAAATTGGAAAAGAAAAAGAGGAAATTGACGATGTTTTACAATCCCATCAGGCAACATGTGTCCTAGCAACTTTCGAAAAAGTGGACATACATTTACCTCTGAAAATTAATTCAGATAATATACCACTGAAGCAAAAACTCAGGTTCATAATTCCCCATTCCCCATGTATTAATTTTGGATCAGTAACAAAAGGTCCAATTCTCAAAGTCATTAGTGCACATGTAACAAATGTACCTTTTATTCATAATCTAAAGAGTTTAAAAGATGGAACTTTAGTAAGTATTTTTAGAAAAAAGGATCATTATCGGGATTTTATAGGATACAACAATGATCAAGGTGAAATACATATCATCAATAAAGAAATATGTCTACCAATGTCATTAGGGTCATCAAGAGATATGACAGTGACTGATGATGATATGATATTAATCACTAATGGTTCTCATGAAATTTATTGTTTGAATGCATACAATGAAAAATTTAAACATTTCAATTTTCACAGACAAACTAACTACCCTAAACATGCTAAACACAAAAAGAGTCGTTTTTGGACAGATGAACAATTCAAATTTTTCAATTTTGACGGATGTTTTTCTAGAATACATTCAAGTGGCAACACAATTTTAGTTGGATTATCAGACTTTCGCAATTCTAAGAATCATCCTTCAGATAAATATATCATGGTCCTTAATAAGGAAGGAGATTGTTTAAAAACATCATGGAATACAGAAACAAAATATGCCTTTACTCCTCCTCATAAAACTTATCAAATAGAAAAATTAACAAAAAATATAAATGGGGACATACATATCATTGATAAAGAAAAGTCATTGTATTTGACTATAATTTTAGATTAAAATGGACATATGAGAATCTTCATTCCCCAAATGACATAGTCACAACATCTTATGGACAAACTGTTGTGGCAGACAAAGTTTCAATCCATTTATTATCTATGGATGGGGACCTCCTTACAACTATTGGTGAACAAGAAGGTATTAATAATCCTACCTGTTTACATATTGATAAGAATGGACAACTACTAGTTGTGTGTAATGGAGAAGAAAGTGATGATGCAAAATTATTGTGGTTAAGATGCTTTGCTTATCACCTAAAAGAGTAAAGTCAGTATGGGCTATATTTGGCCCGAATTATTAAGTTCAATGATTCAAGATAAAAATATTTCAAGTGGATGAAAACTTCAAAAGACATATAGGAAAGTTGAATAGAACTGTTTTGTCAAAGTTTTCATTTTAAAGCATTGCTTTTTAAATCTGAACAAGAAGAGATTTTGAGAAATTTGACCAAATTGTCCTGATTTCAACCAACTTTAGGCCTAGGAAACATAGAGTGCAGGCTTCGACAAACTAAATATTCAAGTCGGATATTAAAGTAAAATGTTATAAAAACGCCATGTTAAAAGATCTATTTCAACAATGCATGTGTTTTTTGTTTCCTCTTCAAAAAATTAATGTTAATTTACCCGTTTTCATTGAATTTATGTGGAAAATTCAAAATAAGGATAGTTTGTGATGTCACGAAAAGAAGGCAATTACTTTAATTTTCATCAAAAAGATATAGTATCAATCTAGTCATTGTATTAGCTATGATTCGTTATGATATTTGTCAATAAATCTCAATTTGAAATTATAGCTAGAAATAAGGGCCAATTAAGGACCTTATAGAACCAACTCCTTAAATTCAAAAAGTGAAAACCAGAATTTGTTGACATTCAAATAAATAAATACAGTTGTCTATTGATGATTTGTTTGATAAACAACTTTACATTTAAGGTAGCTGGGATGTCTTACTCCATCTTGGATTTTGAAATAGCAGATAACAATCTGTCTAGATCTTTAATGAAATGTGCAAATTTCGAGAGTAGTATGTAACTCATGTGTAAGACTTTTCATGTTTATATAGAAAATTTTGTGTTTTATCATATTTACGGCTGTATTTTACAAAAAACGGCAATTTTTGTTTGATTCAATTTTTTTCTACTTTGCCATATTAGGGGGGATAACTCAGATAAAGTAACTTTTATAATAGAATATGTTGCGAATTTAGCTATTTCATTATGCAGCAAGAAAACGAGTCTGGTGACCCTAATTTTTCTTTTTCATATCTAAAAGCATATTATAAGAGCTGTTTTCCATATTTCACCTTAAAATTCTATGGAGTAGTTTTCTTTTTATCACACAAAATTGAGTTCTCCATGCAATATCTATAGAAAATCTGACAATTTTGCACAACCTGTAGCTTGAAAAAAAGCCTGGTGACCCATACTTTTGATTATATTTTTGAAAAAAACACCATGTAAACTACATTTTGACAAATTATTAAAAAATTCTATGGATTTTAATTTAGACCCTCATCAACCTTTAAGACTAATAGTAAATAAGTTTGATAACCAAAGCTTGACCAATCGAAAATTATAATAGCTTCATTTTAAAGTTTTTATGTTCTCTAATATGTTTTTGTTCTTTTACAACCAAACCATACAAGTGTTAACTAGAGTTTTTACAAGTGTTCAATAATGCAATTTTGGATGTCATTCAACAAAGCAAGAATGTTCTAATTTGGATTCATTTTAACAAAACAATTAACACAGTTACCAACAATGCAGCTTTACCATTCCTAGGCTTTATAACAATGTTCGATAGATTTAAGACCTAAATTTAATCAAAGAACCATTTAAAGGGTATTTCCTGCCCTATAATTTTATCCTACCTTCCATAGGCTTCAGAGAATTCATTTGGTTGTGATGTCGGTGTATATTTGTTCTGCCCAACAGAAGTTCCCCTAGAGCAAATATTCTAAACCCTTCTTTCCGTTTGGAACAAATGCTGTAATATTTGTTCCAGTGGAAATAATATTCCAGAATATGTGTTCCATTTGAAACTTATATAACGAAGGCACTTCTATTTCATGACAGTGAGACATCACACTCTGTCAAAATATATTCATCTATTTATATTCATAACTCATTGGAGTAGTTGTATAACACTTCTTGTTATTTTGAATTTAAATCAATGGGTAAAATATACACATGAAATCTTTTGATAGTTTGAAAGGTAGGGTTTGTCATACTATATAAAGAAATTGTAGGGGTCAGTTTATCAAAAGTGCGCACAGTGACAACGGTAGATGGTCTGTGTTTATTGTCTTATATTAATGTATGATAATGGTTTGATTTCAGTTGATCTACAGTTATTGGACATTTTGTATGAAAATTTTGTAAATTGTTATCATAAATAATTGTGTACTGGATCAGTATGTTATTAAACATTGTTTGCTAGAAAAAGAAGTTATTGTGACCAACCAAATCTATAACTAGATTTTTGTTTTATTGATATTAAGAATTTGAATTCATATGGTAACAGCCTAAGCAAGACATGTCACCCTACAGATGTCTTTAAAATAAACTCTTATCATTTGTTTTTACATATTCATTAGGAACTTTGAAATAACTACTTCAATGACAAATATTCATCAATATAAATGCGTTTTAAGATCCATTTAGAACATCTGTAAAGGATTATTTTAATAATAGATGTTTTAAAGATCTGTCAAAGTAGCATTACCTGCCAAATTCATGTCAACTAAAATTTGTTTAAAGTTGTTGGACTTATATTCAATTTGACAAAATTGTAACAAAACTGACTGCTAATATGGAATTATTATTCAATATTACATTTTTCGTAAATGTTTGAAACAAAACAAAACATTCTTTATTGTTTTCAAATTATAATGTCTAAAGTGTAAGGGCTGCTCTATATAAACATAAACTGGACCCAGGGAAGGCACTTTGAAATCTCAACTATTGGTGGGTGTCAAATACTTTTTTGTACAGTGAAAATATAAGTGAAATTTAAAATAGCCTCTAGTGGTAAACCTATTTAGAAAGTGCCTTCCCTTGTTACCACATATATTTTAATGGAACAGCCTTTACTCTTCCTGCTTTTAGGTGGTTAAATTCTGTAAAAGTGAACTTTATCATCTCTGCAAATTTCTACAAATAAACTACCCAATAAAACAACAGTGGATATTGGTTAATTCAAAGGAAAATATCTTAAGAACTTTAAATACCTGGTATAGCTTCTATAGCCTTTTTGTAAACAACTTCAGCAACATATCCCTCCAACACAGAATCAGATACTTTTTCTGTCTGAAATACATAATAGAAAAGATTATTCCATTAACATGCATGTGACAGAGTAGAAAGGGACTTAAAAATCCCGACACAACCAACATATTTTCCTTCATTAGTTTGATATACCTCAAATCAAATATGCCTTGGTCAAGGTTGTTTAGACAGATAGAAATGAGAGGCTTACTGTTCGTTTCTACCTGTCTAATACCAAATAACAAAAATAAAAGCACATGTAATTTCTAATGACCTTCTTAAAAGACTTTATTATCCTGACATCTTTAAATCTAATTTACAATGAGAAAAATGAAGAAAATAATTTCACCAAAAAAGATTGTACAAGTCAAAATGCAATGAATGATAGCTGCTCACTAAATATGCAGAGGCATTTTTTTTATAGTAGAAACAAAGGATATGGGGTATGCATCCATGACACAAAATCAGTACATGCACAGAAAATAAAAGACAAAGCAAAGGGACAATGCTTTTATTGCTGTTCTTCATCTTCAAGTCACAGTATGCATATTAAGGACAAAGGTAAAATAAAAAATTGAAATTGAAAGTGTAGTCATAATCAAAACTATCTACATTTTTTTTTTAATAAACATCTTTGGATTTTATTAAGATTTTCTTTTTTGTTGAGTTGCTGCCCAACTGAAGTTCCCCAGGTTCATTTTTCTTGGATATCTGTAAGACTATTAGTGTATGGTCTCTTGCAAGCTAAATTAAGATCTTTCATGTTGTTTTTACTTTTTGATATAAAATGATAAATGATAAACACAAATATTTATCACAAGCTAACAAGAGTTATTTCCCCTATTGAACAGTTCTTTCTCTTGATATGAAAAGTTTCTAAATTTTCTCTAAACTTAATCAAAACAAAGGATTAAAATCAGTTGCTAAAAAATGTTGTCAAATTCAGGTTTAATTTTGGATTTTCCATGAGAAAAGTCTTATATAGTGTACAAAAAGCAAATAAAAGGTACCAAATGCCTATTTTAAGGTCATTTCTACTGGATATAAATACTACTCTTGGTTGCTGACCTCATACAGATTAATTGATTGTAAGGTTGAGGATGGTCGACCAACCATTCAATATAACTGTAAAACACAACTTAGTCATGGTTGGTTGACCATCCTCAACTTAGCCTTCAACATGTCTGTGTTTTTGAGAGAACATTTATGCTGTTTTTGTTTAATCATTTTCTCATAATCATACAACTTAAATGGATTATAGCAATTATCTCATTTGCAATCATACCACCTCTCCATATTCTATATTGATTGATTAGGATGTTACTAGGCATGAAAACAACTAGCAACTATAAACACAAAGTACTGATCAAAGAATAATTGCAGTCACTGAAAGCCTTATTTCTACTAAGGGCTGTTCCATAAAAACATACATGGGACCCAGGAATGCACTTTGAAATCTCAACTATGGGTGGGTGTTAAAATTATTTTGAACAGTGAAAATAAAGAGAAATTCTAAATTGCCTCTATATTTGGTTACCCCATTTTTAAAGTGCCTTCCCTGGGTACCATGTATGTTTTAATGGAACAGCCATAATAAATAGTCCTTGCTTTCCTAGACTTAAATATCAGTACACATCATGGTATACAAAGTAACCTGAATGAACATGTGCAATTAGGTAATAATTTGGAAAGGGTCAAAATGATCTTGCTGCTTTAAAAAGCTAGCTAAGGTACCTTCAGATGTCCGTTGAATGCAACTCCTCAAGAAAAAAACAGCAACAACACTCTTAATAGTTTCAAAGAAATCTCTTCATAAAATCTAATTAAAATAGACAGTATTTAATAGAGGCCTGTAAGTCTTCAAAAATCAGATCCAGAATCAATTTATAGTAACACATTTGCATATCACACATGTTAATCCACCACCTGTTTAATCAGTACAAATTTCTCAATCCAAAAAGGGGATGAGTTTAGACAGACTGTATTGTAGTACAACAGCTTGTCAGTGACTAAAAGCATACTTCCTGACTAACTCACCTCTTCTTCTTCAATCCCTAATACAGATCTTCTCTGTCGTAACTAAAAAAATACAGAAAAACATTACTGAAAAAGTATGGCAAAGCTACTTAAATAATCATGTTTATTTAACAATTTGCTGTAGATTACTTAAATTTCATTGATGATGATTTTAGTGTTTGGAGCAAAAACAAGCAATTTTCAAGGTACCTTAGGTTTCAGCATTTGCTCCCATCAGAGGAACTAAACTTTGTATTCATTAGAATATCTAAATTTGTGGTTTTTCCCATTGCCATGAAAATCCATTTAATTTGGTTTCTAAAGAATCCTGAGTATATTTTACTTGACATTAATTGTTCACATCATCATAAAGATCTAATTCCCTAACTTTGCAAGAGTGGTCTGAACGTATGTAATCTGATATAAAACAAAATGGATTACAATTATCACACAAGAGTCTCCATCAAAAATCACTTGTGCTTGTGTTGAGTGATTCACAACAAAACAAGGTGATTGCTGGTGATTATGACCTCATCATTGATACTACCTATTGAATATTGAGAGATTTTTTCGACTGATTGAACCACATCACCAACATTTCCTGTGAAATTCACCATCAACAGTGATTTTAACTGTGTACATTTAACCCTGGTTATCACCATTTTTAAATAGATCAATAAAAAAATAGTGCTACATTGTGTAAATGTCACTGGTTTGGACATTCTGATTGGTATAGACATTTTCTAGGAGGATGTTGATTGACTGATTGGTGTCTAATGCCACTTTCAACACCATTATGCTATTTTTTGGCGTCAGTTTTTATTGCTGGAGGAAGGCTGAGTGTGTGGCGAGAACCTTGACCTGCGGTAGGAAAACTGACAATCCTAGTTAATTAAGATTAGATTCAAGTGCACCTGCCCTGTGCGTGATTCAAACTCGCGACCTCGGTGAGGACTGGCTAGTGATACAGTAGCCCGACTACTTAGACCTCTGGGCATTTAATGAAATTCCTTGTAAATAAGCAAAATAAACAGATTTAAACATAATTTGCTGATTTTTCTCTTTTAGGTTAATTGATAACAAGTGACCTTTGCTTAAAAGCAAATACTTTGCAAAATTCAAAATAGCAGACAAATTGCATTAAAATGGTTGTTTAACTCTATCATTTTGAATATAAAGAAAACAATGATAATCTACCTTTTCTGCATATAGCAATTCCATTCTGAAATACTGCAATAAAAAAAAATTCATAAAGTTACACAATATTGTCTTCAGGGTTTTCAGTAATAATATATCAATAGCATGGCCGCCGGGACATTTGCGCTTTTCATAGGACATTTGCGCTTTTTAATGGACATTTGCGCTTCAATTCATTGGACATTTGCGCTTTTTGAATATGGACATTTGCGCTTTTTGTATAGGACATTTGCGCTTTTACAATATTTTCTCTATGGTTAAAAGTTAAATAGTAATTCCATAGCACATTCGTGTTTAATAGTCATTTCATTGCACATTGATATAGTTATATATACCTAAAAGAAAACATTATAAAGACATAAAAGACACGTTTAGTTATCACAGGTCAGTTTTCGCTTGATATCTGAAGCCCAAAGAATAAACAATTTTGCTCTTGTAATCTGTCCTGACTGGTATTTCGCCCTCATTTCAAATACATATTTAAGTCTCCATTTCTCAATTCTTGAGTGAGATGCCTGTTCATCAATATAACGAATTTTAATGTAATTAACTGACTGTTGTTCAATGATAAAATCCATCGTGATATATACATTTTTCCCTTTACTTTTCTCTATAACTTTAAGCTCTATGTTTAAGACTGTGTCAATGTGAACAAACTAACGACATATATAAGTTGAATTTATTTACGTAACTCATTAAAATTACAGGTAGACGACTATAGGTAAAAAGCGCAAATGTCCGGTCAATTTACTACAGGTGTATCAAAATTTAAAGCGCAAATGTCCATAGTGTTTGGAGCGCAAATGTCCTATCGTGTTACAGGTAAAAAGCGCAAACGTCCTGTGCCCAGCTATGGATTAACAAATGACTAGAATCAAGGTTAAGAGTCTTTTGTTTAATATTAACACATCTGATAAATTTAGATTTGTTTCAAAAGAACTTTCCAGATACTGTATGATGCCTGTATCTAATATTGTGAATCTTTGCCAACCGACTACATTGACTACTGTGTATTCATTATTATTCATTGGATACTAATATTAGTTGATTTCGTGGGTATAGGTGAACCACAATTTCAACAAAGAACAAATTTCTATAGGCGATCCACGAAAATTGGTACCCATAAAATAAATGAATCCACAGTATTATTAATGCAGGTTTTAACAAGTTTTAATTTCTGCATTCCTGTACAGTGTGTGGTGGTGTATATCAACCAATAAAAGGACTTTTAATAATCAGCATGATGATCTTTTGAATAAACCATTACATCTATTTCAAGAATTCTCTAATATGACCTGGGTAATTTTGTACATAAGCAACACAGGCAGGTCCCACATGTGAAACAGGATCTGCTTATCCTTCCTGAGCACCTGATACCAGCACCCCCATTTTTAATGGGGTTCATGTTGCTGAGTCTTTAGTTTTCAATGTTGTGTTTTGTATATTGTTGTTTATCTTTTGATCTTTTTGTCTTTGCCATGGCATATGTCAGAGTTTGAATATCCCTTTGGTATCTTTCATCTCTATTAAGGGCATATGATACAGTAACAGGGGAGGTAATGATGTTGCTAAAGTAAAATATTATTTTTCACAACGTCAAACTGTGACATATCCGGAAAAGATGCATTTTAGACAGATTTTATCATTCAAACTGATTTAACTTGAAAACGAGTTCATGGACCCTCTTTTTAAAAATGACGTCATGTGGTTTGATTATGCATGAAGATTATTTGTGCCAATTTTATGAACAAATCACAGATGAATTTTTTAAAATATACAGCAAAAATGCTGTTCTTCAACTAAAATCATGAAAAAGTGATAAAAATTAATAATTTCCAAAGAATTGTTACACAAATTCAAAGCACACTTAAGTAGAGAAGATATTCCAGATGCTTTTACAAAAATCTGCTTGCGTTTATCTTTTGAAACAAAAAAGTTAAGTATGTCTTTCCAAAGGATAGAAATGTCCAAGAAACTGAAATTTCAGTAAATGTCTAAAATTTCGACCCCATTTATTTCTAAAAGTAGCACATGAAGGTATATTTTTATTACATATTTGAATTGACTAGGTGAAAAATAGCTTGCATGCAAACTTTCGTCAAAAATTCACCGTGGGATCAAAACTGTATCGTATGCCCTTAAGGAATTTAGTATACTTGATAGTAAATTACTAATAATAATAACTAACATACTGTTACACCTCTGTCCCAGGTTAGGGGAGGGTTGATTCTTTTGTTTTGTTATAAATTAGGCTGTTAGTTTTCTCAATTGAATTGATTCAAATTTTTCATGTCGGGGCCTTTACAGCCGACCATACGGTATGGGTTTTTCTCCTTGTTGAAGCCATACGGTTGCCTATAATTGCTTATATCCACTTCATTTGAACTTTGGTGGATAGTTGTCTCATTGGCAATCATACCACATCTCCTTATTTTTATAAGATAAAATGCAAGAAATACTAATATATTGATACCCTCTCCTCCCTCCATTTCCATGCATACAGATTATTCCATAATTTCATAGGTGAATACTAAAATTTCACTCCATTAAGATACTTAATAAGAACAATGAAATTACATAAGAGAGATCCTGTAAAATTTTCACTAATCTGGTCAGTAATTTAGTAGGAGTTGCAATACAAATTGCATTATATAAGTTTATATCTTTCTATGTTGTTATGTTACACTATTGTTACAGAAAAAGGGTGAAGGTTTGTACCATTAAAACGTTTAAACCCGCTGGATTTGTTTGCACCTGTCCTTAGTCAGGAATCTGATGTTCAGTAGTTGTCGTTTGTTGATGTGGTTCATAAGTGTTTCTCGTTTATTGTTTTTATATAGATTAGACTGTTGGTTTTCCTGTTTGAATGATTTTACACTAGTAATTTTGGGGCCCTTTATAGCTTACTGTTCGTGTGAGCCAAGGCTCCGTGTTGAAGACCGTACTTTGACCTATAATGGTTTACTTTTATAAATTTTGACTTGGATGGAGAGTTGTCTCATTGGCACTCATACCACATCTTCTTATATCTATTATTATATTCTATATTCTTTGACAAACCCCAAAAACTCATTCAGAAAAAAAATAAAGTATGAGGTGCACAATTCTATTTGTAATGAAGATTCTCTGAATGTTCTGACTAAAACCTGCTGACCTGCTCCATGGTTTAGTTGTTGTTGATACAAAGAATAGGAGTATAAACAAAGGGACATAACTTGATATTCCAAGCAGTAGTTAAACAATTAGGATTATGTATGTCAGAACAAGGCTAAAAGGTGACTGACTTTCAAAAGTACAAAAGATATGAGAATCTTACAATGCGAATGTCAGGGACAATTTCTGTCATCTGTGGCTTTTCACACAGTTCTCTAGTTCTGATATAGTTTTACTTACCTGTCCCAAGTCAAAGGCCTGTAGTTCAGTGGTTATAGTTGGTTCATGTGTCTTATTTGTTTTTGTAAATTGTATTGTTATAAATTAGGCCATTAGTTTCCCGCTTGAATTTTTCATATTTTTCATGGCATGGCCTTTTATAGCAGATTATATGGTATGAGTTTTCTCATTGTTAAAGGCTGTACAGTGACCTATAGCCGCTTAAATCCATGTCATTTTAACATTTATGGATAGTTGTCTCATTGGGAATCATACCACATCTCCTTATTCTTATATTAGGATGTGATTTAGATACCCAAGTCCCTAATGTAACATACCTCCAGCCATAACGGTTGACTGTTACTCAGATATCTGATTCCCTGTTGTAACAGATGTCGTGCATTGTCTGGACTGTTATTGTTTTCCCATTCCCATTTGGCTGCTAGAATCCACAGATCTAAACATAAATGTAAAGTTAGGTATTATTAACAACTATATGCATTCTATCCAGGTTATATTCAAAGCAACAGCTGCCATGTATATAAGTCAGCAGGCAAAATCTTCTTTTTTAAGTAGGAAATGATCACTGAGTGATGGTTGCACAAAACATACAACCAACAAAGCTTATTCATTTACATGTTTGAACCGAAGCACAATATTTTTCTTTGTCTTATTAAAGGTCAAATCAAAGTTGTTCTAATTCCCAGCATGCATATAGGTCTAAAATTATACATTTTACATGAAAATACTTTTAGTTTACATTTTAATACTTGAAATCACATTTTTACGGATAAAATTTTAAATATTATATAGTTAAATCCAACTTAAAAGATTCAGCATACAACGTTATGTTTATACAGGTTACAAATGTGTACTTTTATTGTTCTAGAAAAATAAAAGAGAGAAGCTGTCAGTTAACATAAAATTACTACCAGGTACCAGTGTTTTTAATTTCATTAACAAATTCAAAATGTGATACTTAATCAGAAGAATAAATAAATTTTCTTTACATCACAGATTCTTATGTCATTATTCAGAACATTTTGACTTAGTACAATGAAGCAAAGCTGCCACAAGATCACCAGATGGCACCACCTTACTCCTACAGTAGTTGGCAATAAATCTTACCTGCTTTCTTGTTATGAACTTGTAACATCTTGGTGAAAAATTTACTAACATTTGCTTTCTCTTTCTGAAATGATAAACAATAGGAAATATGATTGACTGTGACTGCACAATTTGTATTCATCCCCAACTTTGTGTGCAAGAATGAAATTATAATTTTTGTGGAAAATCACTAAAATCACAAAATTAATAGATACAGCAGGCTAAAACAAAATATGTGTGTTTAGCATTTGCTTTCAAATATTAAAGGGCCTGAGGGTTCAAATTTTTTTGTTTAGTCATAATCCTGAAAACTGTGTGTTTTCAATGAGCCTAGTTTCCCTTTGATCACTAACCAGTATTTCCACCATTCAAAATTTGTCAGAGAATGGAGTCATGATGTTCAACAAGTTTTTTCCTCCTTTCTGTTGAGTATTTTGATAAATAAGTTAGCACTTACAATAACTGTTTTGTTGGTAAAGGTCTATGAAAAAATCCTCATAAAATCAATAGGGTCTGCACTAAAAATTTGGGTTGGTATAAAACCCTATTCATTGAAATAAAACCTGAATCGTCGCATTTCTATTGCAAGTATTTTCATACCACTATCCTGTAATCTGATTTGGATACATACTCTTGATTGTGAGAATTCTATGTGTGACAGCCATAGTTTGACATCATTAGGAAATCTGTTGGTTACCATCTGTAGATAGAAACAAAAAACAATTCAATTACAAGAATAGTATTCTCTAAATAGACAGAAGCAAGATATTGGGTTCTCGACGAGCCTTTAAAATAATGTAAAATCAGTGAGGTATAAAGGTACCATATATTGGGAGATTTTCATGTGTGTCTAATTTTTGCTATGTTCACAGCTGGCATTGTACTGCAAACTTTACCCAACTCAAACATTTCAAGGTTCATTTAATTTAATAAAAAGAAAATAAATTTACGCAAAAAGCTGTGAATCGTGAATTATGAACACAGCTAAGACATTAACTGCCCCTATAAAACCCAGACAGCAAAATTTACCTTATATACAATAATTAATGCTTCTGAGTTTGACTTGCCCTTGTTAATAAAACAATGCCTAGTCTCCTTAAACATGTTTCCTTAATCATTTATTCAAGCAGACATAATCATGTTTATGCATTGTAAGTCAAAATGTATACTTATAAATGGTACATTGGTGTACATGATTTATTGCAAAGTTTAGATTAACTAAACTAAACAAATACTAGAGGCTCTCAAGAGCCTGTGTCGCTCACCTGTGTCGCTCACCTGTATCTACTGTTGTTTTGGAAATCATGTAAAATAAGGTTAAAATCATAATTAATAGTATTAGATACCCTAATAATGATTGAGGCCAAGTTTGGTTTAATTTGGCCCAGAAGTTAAATGAAAAGCATTGTAGTCTTACAATAGTTACTGAAGATCCCTTATCATTATTTAAATAAGTTTTCAAGTTGTGACCATTTGAAATTGCTTTTTACAATTTTCACTTAGACTTCTATAGTAAACCCTTATGTTCTATTTTTAGCCATGGCGGCCATGTTAGTTGGATGACAGGGTCATTGGATACATTTTCAATCAAGATACCCTATTGAAAATTGTGGCTAAGTTTAATCTATTTGGCCCAGTAGATTAAGTGGAGAACATTTTGTAAAAGATTACAAAATTTACGAAAAATTGACTATAAAGGCCAATAACTCCTTAAGGGTCTATTGACAATTTTGGTCATGTTGACTTATTTGTAGATCTTACTTTGCTGAACATTATTGCTGTTTACAGTTTATCTCCATCTATAATAATATTTAAGATAATAACCAAAACTGCAAAATTTCCTTAAAATTACCAATTCAGGGCAGCAACTCAACAACGGGTTGTCTGATTCGTCTGACAATTTCAGGGCAGATAGATCTAAACCTGATGAACATTTTACACAATGTCAGATTTGCTCTAAATGCTTTAGTTTCAGAGATATTGTCCAAAACTGCATTTTACCCTATGTTCTATTTTTAGCCATGTTGGCCATGTAGTTTCAGAGGAGAATATTTTGTAAAGTTAACGAACGACGACGGACGCCAAGTGATGAGAAAAGCTCACTTGGCCCATTGGACCAGGTGAGCTAAAAAGGTACACGTTTACTGACCAAAGTATTTCTAAAAATGTTGAGGGACCTTTCATAATTTTATGTTATAGATCCAAAAGACCTTTTAAATATAAATAGCCTGCTCAAGTACAATAGTGCATTAAATTATAGACCTTAAGTGCCAGTCTTTGTAAGAATCAGGCAATTAAGAAGAATTTAAAAACATGGCCGAAAAAAACCTGCAGACCTAACCATCCTATTTTGAAGTTACCCTCATCCTGAGTTAGAAATGGTAGGTCTTTCGTTTCTGTGTGTCTGGTAATTTGAGAAATATCTAGATAACTTTTGGTTAGAATGATAGTAAATTACGGAGTTAGCTCCCCTTAATTGTTAATTTCTAGTGCATTTCAACCAAATTATATCTTGAAATACCAGAACAGGAAAAGGAAACGAATGTTATATTCGTGCACCATTATACATTTTGAACTTAAATTAATGTAAACTTGAGCGGGTTTTTGTTTGTCATGTTTTCACCACTGTCTGATTCTTTAATAGGCAGATTGGCACATTAAAATATGCAAAACCAAGGCAATTCCAATTAAAACAATACAATGTTCTGTACAAGACTATTAATGGTGTTAATAAATAGTGTAAGCACTCACTCTAAATAAGTTGTGTATTCTACAAGTAATGGCATACTCAATTTCTGCCTTTTGTGATGGTATCTCACTTTCTGTAAAACAATATTACATTTATATGTACATGTAATTAAAGTAAGGATGTTATGTCCCAAACAAAAAAAAAGTATATCATGTATATTTCAAGCATAATTAGGTTACAGAAGTGCAATTAACAGATCTAGAAAATATAATATTCCTTAAATATACTGGTAATAAAAACAATATTTATTACTGTTTTCGGTGTTGTTTTATTATGACATACCCCCTACATCACCTGTAATTCATGTAGAGTTTTGCACATGGTACAGACAAATATTTAATGCTGACTATCATAAAATTACCTCTAGATATCTCATAGTCATGATAGTAGAGGGCATTATTTATAGAATAAGTAATCCAAGAATTCAAATATAGAAAAATATTCAAAGAGTGACCGAACAACACATTAATTCACGAACGTGCTTAATTTTCAGTGTTCTTCGGTCACGAGTTGAATATTTTTTGATATTTTAATTCTTGGATTAGTTATTCTTTTTATTACATTGACCGTGGACTTTTTAGCTGAAATAAATTAGAAAATGAGAGGGAACTATATCTTTTTCTACATATTTTCAACTGTTTTGATGGACATCGACTACGTCTTGACAACTCCCATTGTTGTATGACGTCCGAGTAGTGAAATTATCAGATTTATTTCGCATGTGAAATTATCGGTTTTATTTCACTGGGAAATCACAGTAATTCATTGCAACCAATGTTATACATTTTCTTGTCTATGCGTCTGTCCCATATCTGGAAAAAGTTTTGTTTAATGTAGTTTACAATGAAGGTTAAAATTTAAAACACTATCAGTGAATATCTTTAGTGAATATAAATTTTATCTTTTATCTGTTAAGGTCTATTTTGTTTTTTATACATTGCACTTCCAATAATTTATGTGTATTAAGCATTTCAAAGTTTGATTAAAGCAAAAAAAAATGTGCTTGTTCAGTTTTGAATCTCTTCAATAAAAGAACCAATCAAAAAGTGCCATACCTGTCTCCTTGAATGTATCAGCTTTAGAACATCCACTTCATACTGGAATAAAGATATAAAACCATTTGATATACCATGATATACATTGATGACATTGCATCAAAATAGTACATGTATATTGTACAGGGATGAGTTTGCTTTCAAATATAAAAACTGAATTTCATTAAAATCTATCTGATAACAATTCCACTCCCTTTCAAAAGTGTCATTTTCTACCAGCTCTTATTAAGTCCAGCACCTTTGACAAAAATTTCAAGTAGAAAAAAAATAGCTGAAATCAGTGAAATAACTGAAAAAATCATCCCTGATTGTAGTACAAGTTGTCTATCAAATATTTTGATGTGATCTGTGGTTGTCATAAGCATGATAAGGCTTGGTTTGGTTTTGATTTTTATGCCCCACCTACGATAGTAGAGGGCATTATGTTTTCTGGTCTGTGCGTCGGTCCGTCCGTTCGTCAGTCCGTTCGGTCCCGCTTCAGGTTAAAGTTTTTGGTCGAGGTAGTTTTGATGAAGTTGAAGTCCAATCAACTTGAAACTTAGAATAAATGTTCCGTATGATATGATCTTTGTAATTTTAATGCCAAATTAGAGATTTTCCCCATTTTCACGGTCCACTGAACATAGAAAATGATAGTGCGAGTGGGGCATGCGTGTACTATGGACACATTCTTGTTTACAATGAAATTGTTGACCAAACTATGACAGTATTTGTAAGATCATCTTTCCAATTTTAGGATATAATGTTAAAACTTCTCCATAGCTGTACTTTGCAATGCACTAATGTAGTGTGATCTACAGTTAGTAAAATTTATGCTCAGACTGGTGCTTTTGGTAATTTTGCAGGGAGGAATCAGCCTTTGCTAAATGTTAATTAAAGGCCTTATACTGCAACTCTCAGTGAAGAACATCAATAAAAGGGAGATAACTAGGCTCAAATAATAATTTTAGTCTCATATTCATGATTCCATTAGATTCAATATATTTTGATGACTTGAGAGTAAAGGCTGTTCCAAAAATAAATATACTGGTGGCTGGGGGTTAGAATGCACTTTCTATTATACATTGCATACATAACAGTTTTATTTTTTATTTCCCATAAATATGTAGTAACCTTAAACAGACATATATATTTTTTGGCCTAAATATGTAGTTTTTTTTCTCTTAATCAAACCCATTGTCAAATTCAAATTGTATCAGAAAAGCCTTTCAATCCCTCCCCTCAATTAAAACTAATATTGTGGATTAATTCATTTTCATGTTTACCAGTTTTTGTTGATTGAGGAAAATTGTATTTCCAGAGAAAAAAGTTCTTTTCAACAGATATCTTTCAACAGCTTATAAAATGTTTTTTTTTAAAGTGGTAGGAAATCTACATATGATGTACCAAGCCCAAGTTTACAATGGTTAAATTATTTAGTACTGTCATTCTACAAAAAGGTTGTATTACCATAACATATACATTTGTTACACTAGTCATCATGGTCATACATACCTTAATGTACTGCATAAAATCTTCCTTACATTTTGTTCTTCGTCTCAGCTTATACTCATAATTAGTTCTCTTTTAGAATTTTTCTAAAATATGTAGAAGGTAATACATTGTATATATATTAAATATAAGACAAAAAGTCATGTTTCTGCTTGAAATCATTTTGGAAGTTAAGTTCTAGCCAACAATAAAAGTAGAAGAAGACTTTAGACTTTTATAGTAGATTCAGTTCTTTCACTTTCAGTTTCAATTATCGTGATCTATTACCTCATTTTGACAAGAAATTTAAAAAACATTTCAGATATATATATTATGTTATTACACTTTACGTTTAAATGCAAGATTTTAATTGGATAATACCAGAGAGACATTTTACTCTCTCATGGTTCAGCGGGAGATATTTTTTAATGTCACCCTTTCATGCAGACCAATCAAAAATTCAAAATTCAAGACAAGGAATTGAATTTACATCAATAATTTTTAAATCAATGCTTTAGTTCTACGTTTCAGGCTTAGGACTTTTTTATAGTGTGTCATCATAGAAAATAAACATCTTGCTTCTCTTTTTTACTTTTCTAATGACTGCAACATAGTTTTGTACATGAACTCATATTCTATTACTTTCAATTTAAAATCTAAAAGATATCAATGACAGAACATTCAGTATTATAAATTTAAAAAACACATAGCTGAGAGGAGATTGTTTCTCAGAGAAAATTATTGTCAACCTCGGCCTCACATCAAAAATTATTATCATTAATTTATCATGATTATGTGAAAGTACAAAAAATGTATCCTATAAGCTTTTTATTTGCTTCTGGATCAAACTCTTCTTGTTAAAAGAAATACAAAAATACAAAATATGTGAAGGACATTAATTTTACAATTGACACAAAAAAATAATTGACTAAAAAAGTATTTTAACTTGTGTTTGGTGTTGCACATAAAATGTCTACGAGTTCATTCTATGATTTTTTTTATGACATAACTGTCATTATAAATTCAAGAAGATGGTGGTGCGATTTCCAATGAGACAATTTTTCTACTTTCCACCAGAAACCAAATGATGTTATTAAAAAAAAGTTACCAACTTTTATATAGGACACCAAAGTCCATATGACAATGTATGAGATTTTTCATGAAATGAATGAAAATGTGTGTGATGAAGGGAGTGTTTAAATCCGTTAATTCCATGAAAATGAAAAAGTGAGCTGGAGGTACACTTTTAATTAGAGTTAATCGGTTTATTACACAGTTATACAGATATATGGGCATCTGTCACTATCATACGTTTGTCAAATGTCTAGCGACCATATTTTTCTTTGTACACCTGTGCTACTTTATGACAATGCATATAACAATATTAAAGACGCATTGATAATAAAGATGGTCCGTAAATAAACGATCTGACTGTTAGTCTGGTTGAAAATGCAAATGTGGCGTCTGCTTTTGCATGTTATGACAGACCTACCTAGTTTCAATTCCTGTACAAATTCCCACTCTTTCCATCTGCTCCAACTCGGGGAGCATTTCCTCAATGCTTTGTTGAACATATTCAGCCATTGTGACACCCCTCAACAAATTCTGAATTTAAGAAAACAACCGATTAATGTCAGTGTTTACACCGTTTACAACACGTGCTTGTTTTTAAAACACCGGAAGTTCAAATTCTAATAGCCGGAAACGTCGAGTCCGAAATAGACATGATATTTTCTCGGTTTTTCTCTCATTTTTGGTTCTTTATACCAGTGGCGGATCCAGGGGTATAGGGGTTGGAATGCTTTTGAATGGGGACATATGGTTGGAACCCCCTTTATCCTGGGTTGGAAACCCCCTTTTAAAAATGGCTGGATCCGCCCCTGTACAGTACTTACTGTAGTACAAAAACAACTTTATTTCATCTGTTATAAAAATATTCATTTGTTTTTACTTTGTGTTGTATTTTATACCGGGTATTAAATATTAGTTGAGTTGCGAGTTTTTTAATAAAGAAAAAAAGTTATGTTACAATTAACTTAAAAAATTAAATAACTTATAAGTATAATCAAGAAATTCTTAATTATTAAATCTAGCTGCCAATTTTTCAACCGATCATAATAAAATAACTGGGTACATATATCATGAGACAATTTGTCGTCCGCAGTAACCTCTCCTAATTTCGACCACACTAGTTGGACATGATTAGAAACAAAACTCACCATTTATGTCTTTCACAATGTTCCCTTTTCATGTTTGAACAAATTTGGTCATGTAAGATAACAGCAGTACAGAAAATGTTCTTGTTTTTTTTTTCTTTGTGGATATGACACTTTCCAGTTAAATAATAGCTACCGTTGTAGCTGTTCCGGACCATATGAGTATTTGGACCATACGCGTATGGTCATGACCATATGGGTATATACTCGTATGGTCCGGTTAATCATCACGATGAACGCTGAAAAGGTGTTCCATGAATTAAGAGTTTCTAAAAATGAATATTTTACTTATTCAATCATATTGTAATCATTGTTACATGCATGATTAATGAATTAAAATGAATTTTATTTTCAAGTTAGAATTATAGTAAAAGCATTATTAACTGATCATTATTGATTTTTTTCTTACATTTGTACGAAACGCAATATGTAGACTTATGAAAATAACTTCAAGAAATATCTTATTATAATGAACTGTTGAACAAGATGTCAATTGCTTAACTCACATGAACTTTGGTCATTGGAACCTCTTTTTTTTTCTTTTTTTTTAAATTTACTTTGGTGTCTGTATCAAACTAAAATTTCTTGAACATTTCAAATGTTTTTTAGTCATTTAATATTTTCTGGCTCATATTTATACGAACTTACGATAACATATAAATCGTACGAATAGGAAAAAGAACACAATTATTTAATGAAAATAAGTTAAGATTATAAGAAATTTTCAGAAATAATAATTTGTGGTTTCAATAGCAGACGAAAAAGTCGACAAGACAAATGATGAAATACCTATATGGTCTTAATACTCATATGGTCCGGACCGTTAAAAACCAAACGAGTATTAATGGTCCGGAACATAGCCAGCGCGGACGAAGAGCTTATTATTATTATTTTTTTTTTTTTTTGGAAATAGCATACTCAGTATAATATTTGGACTATCAAGAATACAATATCTATTTTTTATGAATGAATTAGCCGTTTATTTACGGTTTTTTTTCTGGAGGGTGGAAATAGGGATAGTCAAGACGTTGGTTAACTGTCAAATTGACGTATACAACACATCTCTTATCACGGTTATTTACTTCCTTATTAAATTATTTTTTAATTTTTAATTTTTTCCTTTCAATATTAGTTAAATCTTTTTATTATCATTGCACAAGTCATGAAAACTGAATGCATTTGTTTTGCAAAGCCTTGTTGATATTGTGAAGCATTAATTTTTTCCACTAATCTCACAAAGACAGGACGAAGGAAATAATAACCTGAAAAAAATCATTAGTATAAAACTAAAAAAAGTAAATTATTTCCATTCCTGTAGGAAGACAACGAGTTCGACCGAAGTCTGTCCATTATAAGCGAGTGATAAGACAACGAACAACTGTACTATTATGACCCCTATAAAGATAATAACAAGACGTTGTATTCATGTTTACATATGGTCATTTACAAATGAAGAATTTTATATCGATAAACATGGGCAAGTAACACTTTAAAATACTATAACTCATCAATTTCACACTGATGAATGTGGTTGTCTTCCTTTCAGACTATATATATAGCTAACTGTGTTGTCCGTTGTTGTTTTTCTTTGTTTGTATATCTGTTTTCTCGGAAGATTTTGGTGTTGGTGGTTGGTGCGGTCATTTGTACAGTCCGATATTGTTGGGGGAATTACAGTTAAACTTCATATGGTGTTCCTTTGTTTTCCTCTTGTAGTTGATGTGTTTCCCTCGGTTTTAGTTTGTAACCCGGATTTGTTTTCTCTCAATCGATTTATGACTTTTGAACACCAGTATACTACTGTTGCCTTTTTTATATTGATAAATGGAGTTTTAGGGTATACGACAATGAGTCATCAACTCAACAACAAAAACATTCAAAAGACATCAAGCGGGCAACATACATTCTTTAACAACACATAGGAATCTGTGTATACAATATGCCAAGGTTTGAATTGTTTCTAGTCTACAAAAGTTGTAAATAAATAAAACAAATTTAAGGTATGACATACGACAACTACTGACATCATGGTTCCTGACTTGGTACATACACATTAAAATGTGGCTGAGTTAACTTGACTACAGTTTTTAGATCGTGATGACAGACCTTTTAAGTTTATTCACAATATATATATATACCAACTTGAAGCTTAATTTAGCTGAATTTGGAATTTTCATTTGGTTTAGGCGTATACCTCTATTCTTTTCTTTTTTATTTCAGGGGGCTACTATCTCATTGACGTATACCCCACATCTTTTATTCATATTAATAGCCAACAAAATATTTATATCTGTGACTTGTGCCTCTTTGAAGATCGTCTTTTTTTTTTGTATAATTGCATGTATGTGTTACCAGTCTAAGAGATTATGATATACATTTAATATTTCTTCAATATTTCTAAATACACGAAACTTTTTTCATTTATCGTTACATTGAAAGATCTTGATACAATTATTATTGGTTGATTGGTTGATTGTTGGTGTTTAACGCCATTTTCAGCACTATAGCTAAATGGTAGTCAGTTTTTATTGGAAGAGGAACCCGGAGTGCACGGAGAGGATCACTGACCTTCGACAGTAAAACTGACAATCCTATAGTCAATCAGGATTGCCGTCGAACGCACTTGCCACGTCTGGGGTTCGAACTCACAACCTCGGTGTAGACAGGCTGGTGATACAGTAGATGAACTCCTTAGACCACGGGGCCACCGAGGCCCCTATACATCTATGAAGAATGATATAGCTAATGATTTTATGGTATATTCTACTGAAAATGTACCAATTCAGTTATGTTAGAAGAAAAAGAGAACAGTATCCTCTTTTTCTTACTTTCTGAAAGTAAATACTGATTTACGAGTTGTGCACAATCTGTACTCAACATTTACCTAGCTCTTTGTTGTAAACGGGCAGGTATCTAAAGTACCCACACTTTCTTAAATGGACCTCCATCCTATTTGCGCTGAAATGATAATCAAAAGATTAGGTTCTTTTAATCTTTAGAAAGAAAGAAGTTTTTGTATTTTTATAGTTTTGTATCTAGTACAAGAATCTTTATGCTTTAATTTTTAATTCATTTTTATTTTTTTTGTAGTTTTGGTTCTAGCACTGGTTTACGGAACAGACAATACATTTGCAGGTACCGTATGTCAGACTTCTATAACAAATAATACTAAAAGGAGAGAAAAGAGAAGTTATCCAAGTGACAATTAAACAAAACATCAATTGAAGAAATACAGAGACCAATAAATGACAAAAGGACGACCAGACAACAGTCCATATAACACTAAATAGAAAACCAAAGATTGAGCAACACTTACAAATAAATCTATAAAATAAAAATAAAAGCACTTTATAAATTGTGTCTCTGAAGCGCTTTTCTGTATATACCTTTATTTTGTCGTTGGGTTTCTTTCTCTTATACGTATACCATATATATTTCCTTGAATTTATCTTCATCATGTATTAGTGAAGAAACTATTGCATATTAATAAAATATAGATGAGAAGTATAAGTCAATGAAAACCTTTATGTCCACACACGGTCTCAACAATAGACAGGTGATATTGGCAAACTAGAAATACCTATCCATTCTCGCTGCCTAAGATTATGCACTAGTGGTAGGTAACACATATGCAAAGGAACACAATGGACTGATATATTTTACATTTTATACATATATACATTTTAAATGCATGTATGTAATCAGATGTAAAACAGTGAGCGATTTGGATATTTTGATTATAAGACTTATCACCGGGTTTGTACTTACATGATCAACACGACGGGTGCAACATGTGGAGCAGGATCTGGTTATCTTGAGATCACCCCGGTAATTGTGTTCGTGTTGCTCAGTCTGGGATTTTTATGTTGTGTTTTGTATACTATTTGTGTTTTGTGTTCGTGTTGCTTCTGGGTTTTTATGTTGTGTTTGTTTTCTGGGTTTTGGTTTTTTTTTTTTTTGCAATGACATTGTCAATATAAAAATAAGGAGATGTGGTATGATTGCCAATGAGACACCTATCTACCAGAGTTCAAATGAAGTGCATTTAAGCAATTATAGGCAACCGTATAAAATTAGTTTGTTTTCGATTAATGAGTTTGAATGCTTAGCCTATCTCTTAAATTATATTTTCTGACATGTGTATATGTTTTGGCCCCCGTCATGTTTTCCGAATATGGTTTTCTATATGTACATTGTACTTTCTAATTAAAATACATTTTTTCCACAGTACCAGTGTGTTCCGACTGTACAAACGTTGATCACCCATGGAATTGTCATAAATCAATCAGGTGTCTAGATAATGACGTAAGTCTATTTATAGTTTTCTGTGCATAATAATATTGTGTATATAAAACCATAGGTACTTAGGGACAGGACAACTTTTTCTAGCCCTCCCCTTTTTCCCAAAATCTTTTTTTTTTTTTTTTTTTTTTTTTTATTAATTTCTATTAATTTCGCTTTTTTCTGTATTATATGAACATAAAAATACTACAAATAACTTGTATTTGCTATTAACTATCAATTCCTAGTTTACTATCCACAGCGGTTACTGATATATTATACATGTATATAGAGAATATATCAGTAACCGCTGTGGATAGTAAACTTGGAATTGATAGTCAATAGCAAATACAAGTTATTTATAGTATTTTTATGTTCATATGATACAGAAAAACGCGAACATATTGAAATTAAAACAAAACAAAAAATAACGGATTTTGGAAAAAAGGGTGAGGGCAAAAAAAAAATTGACCTATCCCCAAGTACCTATGGATAAAACATGACGGGCATAATATAATCAAAAGAAAAACTCTGCTCAATCATATGTTTCAGTATAAAGCATTTATTATTGGGAATCTCTATTGACTGATAAGACTTGATAAATGTGATTTCAGGTCAAGTTTTAAAAATGATTTTAGCCTTAGTACGATGTTCCAGTCAATGTTTCTCGATTAGCCTTTTCTAAATGCGATTCTTAATGTTTACCGAAATTCTTTCAGATTTTAAGGTATTTCCCCGAAATGATACTGAAAAAGGAGAAAAAAGAATAGGTAGTAGTTGATTTTCTTAACATCAGGAAACCTTTCTGCGTTAACAGATAACTTACATGTATGAGGTCTAGATGGGCCACGGTTTACAGAATAGTGAATAACGGACAAAAAAGTGCAGAATCAAGGGTAAAAATAATAAACGTTGCAGAAAAATAGACCAAAAAATAAAGAAAAGAGAATAATGGGGTGCTGAAATTAAAAGAATTGAAAATAAATGTATTTTTATTTAGAATATAACAAGAATGTGTCCATAGTACACGGATGCCCCACTCGCACTATCATTTTCTATGTTCAGTGGATCGTGAAATTGGGGTCAAAACTCTAATTTGGCATTAAAATTAGGAAGATCATATCATAGGGATCATGTGTACTATAAGTTTCAAGTTGATTGGAATTCAACTTCATCAAAAACTACCTTGACCAAAAACTTTAACCAAAAACTTTAACCTGAAGCGGGACAGACGGACGGACGAACGAACGGACGCACAGACCGAAAAACATAATGCCCCTAGGTAGGCATAAAAATAAGAAGATGTGGTATGATTACCATTGTGACAACTCTTCACGGAAGACAAAATAACATAGAAGCTAGCAACTATAGGTCACCGTACGGCCTTCAACGATGAGCAAAAACCCATACCACACAAGAGGAAACAAGTCAGTACATGTAGTTTTAGCATTTATGAATATATAGTGGATTAACTGTGTTTAATAACGCTGAAAAGTATAAAAATATCACAAAGAAGATATTTTATGTCACAAATACAAAATCGTACAATGTATGCTCTATTGCATGCAAAATTATATTCAATACTACCAAAAACTTGACTACTTGATTTCAACAATTTCATTATTAAATCAAGGATTTATATCTCATATACGTCCTTGATTGGATCAAAATATATCTTGTTCAAAATAACAAAACAATAGAACCTGAATATAACCAGAGACGATGAATTTTTACTAGATAACATTTTTGTTCGCTATGGAGATTCCGTATATCGTCAGGTTATCGAAATTCCATGGGGACTAACTGTGCACCACTTATTGCGGACCTGTTTCTGTATTGTTATGAGTTACAATTTATGACTAAAATCAGTAAAGACCCATCGAAACAACATCTGATTCAAAAATTTGATAACACTTTTAGATATTTAGATGATATATTGGCTCTCAATAATAACGACTTGAGTATGTACACTAAAGAGATTTATCCAGCCGAACTGACTTTAAATAAAGCTAATACTAACAATGAACACTGCCCTTTCCTGGATTTTGATATCTTTATCTTTAACGGGAAGCTTAATACCAAAATTTATGATAAAGAGAAGATTTTTCATTTCCTATTGTTAATTATCCATTATTAGATGGTGACGTTCCTTGTTGCCATCTTATGGTATTTATATATCTCAACTTGTTCGATTCGCTCGTGTATGTAACAACGTATTTGATTTCAACGAAAGAAATCTCTGTATTACTGAAAAATTATTACACCAGGGTTTTCGATATCACAAACTAGTCAAAACATTTACTAAATTTTATCATCGGTACAAGGACATCATTCGTAAATATAAATCAACATGCAGACATCTTATACGTTCAGGTATTTCACATCCAATATTTTATGGTAATATTCTTTACAAAGCACAAAAATGTCGGCATTCACCTCAAAAGCTAACCAAACCTTTAAACAGACTTATTCGGAAAGGATATAGTTACGATACTGTTGTCAAGTCATTAAGGATTGCATATTTTGGTATTAATATTGATTCACTCATAGGGTCTTTGCATCGAAAATAAACACATTTATTCTAAAACCAGTTGTTGGCATGATACGGGTTATGTTCTTCTCATATATTTTATGATGGTATGATACTAAACCCCTAACGGGAGGATTGTACTTGCTTTTCATATGATGAAGACATAATTTTTCAATCAGCTGGCATGTCAGTAACTGCTAGTAGTCCTTTGTTCATTTGTGTATCATTGTCATTTTGCTTAGTTTCTTTTGTTACCTATTCTGACATCGGACTCGGACTTCTTTAAACTGAGTTTTACTGTTCGTATTGCTATGTGTTTCTTTATTCTACATTGGCTAGAGGTATAGGGGGAGGGTTGAGATCTCACAAAACATGTTTAACCCCGCCGCATTTTAGCGCCTGTCCCAAGTCAGGAGCCTCTGGCCTTTGTTAGTCTAGTATGTTTTTAATTTTGTTCATTTATATGTTTTGGAGTTTAGTGTGACGTCCATTTCACTGAACTAGCACACAATTTTAGTTAGGGGCCAGCTGAGGACCACCTCCGGGTGCAGGACTTCTCGCTGCATTGAAGACTCATTGGTGGCCTTCGGCTGTTGTCTGCTCTTTGGTCGGGTTGTTGTCTCTTTGACATATTCCCCATTTCCATTCTCAATTTTACATATATTTCATCTCTAAATAAGATAATAACTTATATAGAAATGTTATCGTTTATCAGCAAAAGTTCAGATTTTGGCAATAAACCAGAAAGGGCAAGATAGTATAGAAATTCATATTGCCATTCAAAAGCAGTGATAAGATATCAATTTGATGACAGAAAAATAGACACAATTAAGATTTCATTCCAAATCCATAACTACAAAACATCTTCTGAAAGTGTTACTGCATCTGGAAAATTTGAGATAATGACACTTTTTCTGTTTTCTCAAAACTAGTTGCTCTTTTCAGAACAAGAGAAAAGATAAAATATTTATTAGAATACTTCTATGTAAATCAGATGTAATCGTCTAAAATCTTCGGGGCTGACGCCCCTCAGATATGAGAAGCTTACATCTAATACATAACCAGAGACATAAATTTCATGTCTGTTATAACTTACTGACAAAAGTACTACTTGTGATACAGTGCAGTTCAGGCTACAGTTAAATGACAAACATGCAATGAATGATAATGCCTTTCTGAATGAAATCCATGCTGTCTTCATCTTGTTTTTATCATTTATTTTAAGGGTACAGTTAGTCTTTCTTTTGTAAATATTTGTCGTGAGAACAAACTTATTACTAGCATGTAATACTGTTGTTTGTCTGTTGGTCCTTTTCATTTTTAGCCATGGCGTTGTCAGTTTATTTTCGACTTATGAGTTTGAATGTCTCTTTGGTATCTTTCGCCTCTCTTTTATTGAGACAAGACGAACAAATATAAAGACAGAACAAAAAGAAGAAAACAAAAAGAAAAAATACGCTCACATGAATAGAAAGTTTGATATACATATATCAGAATTAAAGTATATATAAAATTTACTTCTATTGAAAACTGTGCAGTTAGTATACACCAAAACAAACAAAAACACTTCTGTTTATATATAATATATTCTTCCACTGAGATACGATATCTATCTTCTGAAGACACTTTACATTTTGAAATTTTGAAAATAGCAAGCGGCCAGTCAAGCGCTTTAATTTTTTAAAATATATCTGTCGAGAGTGGAGAAATATTGTAATGCAAGACTTAGAGATACGTCAGTGGAATATGTTTCTCTTATGACTGAAGACGATATTCACGCATGTAGACAAACTTAAAATCAATGATCTGCAAAAAGATCATTCATTTATACAAATAAGAAGATGTGGTATAATCGCAAATGAGACATCTTTCCACCATATACCAAATGAGTAGCATGTAGCAACTCTATATGTCACCGTACGGCCTTCAACAGTGAGCAAAACTCATTCTTCATAACAAGTTATATAAGGTCCCGACTTGACAAACGAAAAAAGTCAAACGAGAAAATTAACAGCCTCATTTTATACAAAATAATTAACGAAAAAAATTATGTTATGCAGCAACAAACGAAATTCACTGAGTTACAGGCTCGTGACTTGAGACAGGCAAATACAAAATATGGTGGGGTATTTGTGAGGAACCTCCTCTAATCTGGGACAGTGGTCAACAGCACACAATAAGAGAAACTAGGAAAAGGCTTGACTCGCACAAAGCACACAAAACGAACACTAACAAACTTGATGACTTAAGACAGAAAGTACAGATCCGAGAGTACGAAAGCTATGATGCGAGCGATTAAAAAGTGAGCCCATCATTTTCATTTAAAAACATATCTTACTAATGATTAATACAAATGTAGCAAACATGAGGCAGGGGCTACTATTGAAGTTCCATCTCAAATCATTGCACAACAAAACTTGTTTTACGATTTCTTTGTTTACTTCTAATTTCTCTATAATTTACAGATTTGTTTAGACTTCATAAATCATGCTGGTCCCTCCATAGGTAAACGTATTAATGATGCTGACTTCTGTTTCGCCTGCTGTAACGACGACATGTGTACAAGAATAACGTCGTGTTATCAACTAAGAAAACGTGAGATTTGTGATAAACTAGTTTACTTATTTTTAATAATCAGTAAAAAGAGGTGTGAGCTATACGTAAAAAACAACAACAACCATATAGTACAAACAAGCAAATGACATCTATGGGAACCTTGTTAAAATAGAGAGTGAGAAATGAAAGAAGGGTTAACATATTTTCCCAGAATTAACATTCTTTTAAGGCTTCTGTTGAACCCAAACATCATTTAAATTGTAAGCACTTAAGGGGCGACCACTTGATTATGTAGTAGAATAACATTCCCACAGAGTGTGCAAATATTTTTTTGAACACTGTAAAACATTGTTTATCGTACACTGACGCATTAACGTATAGTTTTTTTATCCCATATCATTCATTTTGATTGTTTTTGAATATACGTTGTTAAACCGTGAATACGAAGAGGACCCCAAAATGAACTTTGACATAAACATTAATTTTAATTTTAGTAGATTCTATACGAGACGTTATTTGTATGTTTGTATACTTTTCGGATTTTTTGGGTCCTGAATGCTCATGAACTTCGTACTTTATCTGGCCTTTTTGAATTTTTTATTCGAGCGTCACTGATGTGTCTTTTGTAGACGAAACACGCGTCTGGCGTACAAAATTATAATCATGGTATATATGAAGAGTTTATTATTATATATCCCTGTCTATATTAACATGCTCAGTCGTTCAGTAATTGTCGTATTACTGCTTTCAGACAATAAAAAGATTATTGGAGTTTCTGCGAATTAATACATGAGTGTTTGGATGGGGTTTACAAAATAGAGAATAATGAACAAGAAGTGCAGAATAAAGTGCCCAAAAACAAAGAATAGAGAAAAAACACAAGGAGCAGTACTTTACACACTAGGATGTCAGAGGAAACAAGTCAGTACATGTAGTTTTAGCATTTAGTAATACAGAGCAGGATTAACTCTGTTTAATAATGCTGGAAAGTATAAAAATATCACAAAGAAGATATTTTATGTCACAAATACTAAAATCGTATGCTCTATTGCATGCAAAATTATATTCAATACTACCAAAAACTTGACTACTTGGTTTCAACAATTTCATTATTAAATCAAGGATTTATATCTCATATACGTCCTTGATTGAATCAAAATATATCTTGTTCAAAATAACAAAACAATATAACCTGAATATAACCAGAGACATATATTTCATGTCTCTGATATAAGATAATAACTTATATAGAAGTGTTATCGTTTATCAGCAAAAAGTTCAGATTTTGGCAATAAAACCAGAAAAGGGCAAGATAGTACAGAAATTCATATTGCCATTCAAAAGCAGTGATAAGATATCAATTTGATGACGGAAAAATAGACACAATTAAGATTTCATTCCAAATCCATAACTACAAAACATCTTCTGAAAGTGTTACTGCATCTGGAAAATTTGAGATAATGACACTTTTTCTGTTTTCTCAAAACTAGTTGCTCTTTTCAGAACAAGAGAAAAGATAAAATATTTATTAGAATACTTCTATGTAAATCAGATGTAATCGTCTATAAAATCTTCGGGGCTCACGCCCCTCAGATATGAGAAGCTTACATCTAATACATAACCAGAGACATAAATTTCATGTCTGATATAACTTACTGACAAAAAGTACTACTTGTGATACAGTGCAGTTCAGGCTACAGTTAAATGACAAACATGCAATGAATGATAATACCTTTCTGAATGAGAACAAACTTATTACTAGCATGTAATACTGGTGTTTGTCTGTTGGTCCTTTTCATTTTAGCCATGGCGTTGTCAGTTTATTTTCGACTTATGAGTTTGAATGTCTCTTTGGTATTTTTCGCCTCTCTTTTATTGAGACAAGACGAACAAATAATAAAGACAGAAAAAGGAGAAAAGGAATAGAAAAATATGCTCACATATAAAATTTACTTCTATTGAAAACTGTGCAGTTAGCATACACCAAAAAAAAAAAAAAAAATATTCTTCCACTGAGATACGATATCTATCTTCTGAAGACACTTTACATTTTGAAATTTTGAAAATAGCAAGCGGCCAGTCAAGCGCTTTTATTTTTTAAAATATATCTGTCGAGAGTGGAGAAATATTGTAATGCAAGACTTAGAGATACGTCAGTGGAATATGTTTCTCTTATGACTGAAGACGATATTCACGCATGTAGACAAACTTAAAATCAGTGATCTGCAAAAAGATCATTATACAAATAAGAAGATGTGGTATAATCGCAAATGAGACAACTTTCCACCATAGACCAAATGAGGTAGCAGGTAGCAACTCTATATGTCACCGTACGGCCTTCAACAGTGAGCAAAACTCATACTTCATAACAAGTTATATAAGGTCCCGACATGACAAACGAAAACAAGTCAAACGAGAAAATTAACGGCCTCATTTTTATACAAAATAATTAACGAAAATAAATATGTTATACAGCAACAAACGACATTCACTGAGTTACAGGCTCGTGACTTGAGACAGACAAATACAAAATATGGTGGGGTATTTGTGAGGAACCTCCTCTAATCTGGGACAGTGGTCAACAGCACACAATAAGAGAAACTATAAAAATCAATGGAAAAAGCTTGACTCACACAAAGCACACAAAACGAACACTAACAAACTTGAAGACTTAAGACACAAAGTACCGAACCGAGTGTACGAAAGCTATGATGCGAGCGATTAAAACGTGAGCCCATCATTTTTATTTAAAAAAATATCTTACTAATGATAAATACAAATATAGCAAGTATGAGACAGGGCTACTATTGAATTTCCGTCTCAAATCCTTGCACAACAAAACTTGTTTTAAGATTTCTTTGTTTACTTCTAGTTTCTCTATAATTTACAGATTTGTTTAGACTTCATAAATCATGCTGGTCCCTCCATAGGTAAACGTATTAATGATGCTGACTTCTGCTTCGCCTGCTGTAACGACGACATGTGTACAAGAATAACGTCGTGTTATCAACTAAGAAAACGTTAGTTTTGTGATAAAGTAGTTTACTTATTTTTAATAATCAGTAAAAAGAGGTGTGAGCTATACGTAAAAAAACCAACAACCATATAGTACAAACAAGCAAATGACATCTACGGGAATCTTGTTAAAATAGAGAGTGAGATATGAAAGAAAGGGTAAACATTCCCCAGAATTAACGTTCTTTTAAGGCTTCTGTTGAACCCAAAAATCATTTACATTGTAAGCATTTAAGGGGCGACCATTTGATTATCTAGTAGAGTAATATTCCCACAGAGTGTGCAAATATTTTATTTTGAACAATGTAAAAACATCGTTTTATCCTACATTGACGCATTACGTAACGTATAGTTTTTTTTTAATTCCCAATCATTCATTTTGATTGTTTTTGAATCGACGTTGTTTAACCGTGAATACGAAGAGGACCCCAAAATGAACTTTGACGTAAACAGTAATTTGAATTTTGAGTAGATACTACGAGACGATAGTTGTATGTTTTTATACTTTTCGGATTTTTTGGGTCCTGAATGCTCTTCAACTTCGTACTTTATCTCGCCTTTTTGACTTTTTATTCGAGCGTCACTGATGTGTCTTTTGTAGACGAAACACGCGTCTGGCGTACAAAATTATAATCATGTTATATATGAAGAGTTTATTATATATCCCTGTCTATATCAACATGCTCAGTCGTTCAGTAATTGTCGGACAGTAAACAGAATTTGAGATTATTGTGGTTTCTGCGAATTAATACACGAGTGTTTGGATGGAGTTTACAAAATAGAGAATAATGAACAAGAAGTGCAGAATAAAGTGCCCCAAAAACAAAGAATAGAGAAAAACGACAGAACAAATAAAGAATAGAGAATAATGGGGTGCTAAAATATGAAGAATAGAGAATAATAGGCAAAATTTATAAATAATAGAGGAAAATGAGCTGAAAAATTAAAGAATACAGAAAGGAAGGACCCCACCAGATATCGAGTCCCATAATGATCATGTTTGGCGAGTGTGCGAATCGAGTGGAAAGAACATCAAGCCAAAAATGTATAAACTGGAATCCGCTTGTATTTACGCTTCACTCAAACTATGAACATAGTGTAGTAGTCAGTCGAGAACCAGCTTAAAAATGTATAACTGTTATATATAGTTTTCTGATTGCAGGTGGAATAGCTATGAGGTCACAACTTTGCTCGTTTTAGTCTGAATCAGTTTATCTTTTTGTATTTGTTTTTTCAGAGATGAATGCAACGATGTTCCAGTGAGTTCGATCAACTAGGATATGACCCCGTCGGTTATTTTATGAATTAAATTATGAAAAATGCACTGTCTTTAAGACTGAGTAAAATCAACAATATCATGGATCTCCTGAATTGAATATATCTTTGGCCTACAAATTTAACCTTGATGATGAATAAAAGGAGTTTTGGGTAAACGTCAACGAAACAGCAGCCCAAAAACAATGATAACCAAGGGGAGCAAAAGACCTATAGAAGGCAACACATTTTTGGCAGAAAATATTTCCCATCAATAATGGTTTCTTCTCTGAGATAGTTGGTTAGCATTAATGTCTATTTTAATGAACTACGTGACCTTAGATAATTAACGTCAAAATAATTCATGCAATTTTACCAAAGAACATATAATTCCGAATAAAGGAATAAAGTTTACAGAGGCATTTCAGATGGTCCCCAATGCAATTGACATACTTCAACAAATGGTACAATAATGAAATTATTCTAATTCAAGATATTGTCTGACATCTTCTTCTTGGTAATCATCTGCGTCATTCACAACACTTTGATTCATTAAGTTATTTGAATGTTCAGGTACTAAGTCGCCATCATTAATTTCTTCATATAGAGAAGAAGTCACGTCATAGATATTAACATTGTTTGTCTGTCCTGCCGCAGCAAAATATCTGCAATTTATACATTTTATTTAGTAGAATAATAGACAGTGATATCTAAATTATATTCAAATTTCGAATTTTAGACTTAAAATACTGTTAGAAGAAAATGTGTGATATGTTTTCTTTGCGCACAACCCTTATTTCGATCTGAGATAATCTTCATCAGTTTAACATAAGACCAAAATTTAGGTAGCAAATCAAATAATGTTTGAGAGCATAAGAAAATAAAGGGACTCAAACAGAACGGCCAAAAACCGTCCAATGTCACTTTTGTGTAAGGGTATTTTAACATTTATTCTCAACAGCCATCTTCCGAAACCTAAATGCTACATGTCAAAGTCAATACGAAACGTATCATAAGTTAAGCATTACCAGCATTTGAGAACAGTTGCTATAATCCCTAGTTTTTAATAGGGTTTGTTGTTTGTTAGTCTTTTGACATTTATTTGTACACTTTTTTGTATTGTACATGTTCCGGTTTAAATTATTTTTTTAACTTATAGAATTCTAGTCTCCCTTTGGTAGCATATTATTATAATTTATGTATAGTATAAGAACAAATCTGATGTACGTTTTAATATATTTACAGCTCTCTGATTTAAGTTTTCTGTAATTGATACAATTGAAACTATGGTATATAATTCAGCTTTATGAATGATTCACTGTAGTCCTAATTAAAAATACTAAAAACAAACAATCAAGCAAAGAAACAAACGAACAGACCGAACATTGATTACGAAGTTCCAACTCCCTCTCTGGCTGAATCAACTCAGTAGTCGGTGCTTCGGTACTGACATGAATTATAAAATACGTTTCTAACATTTTCTGTTGATAAATTAAGAAATCATTAAGAAACTAAGGTTCCACACGCTCATGCAAAGTTGTCCTACATGAATTTGGCTTTTCTTTTAGGTGGCTTTTAGTCCTATAGCTCCTCCCATATTCGGTATCTATACCGCCCTGGATTTCATTTTGTGTTCCATTTGAGCGTTTCAGATGAGGGTAAGTCCAGGAAATGGATCCGGACGCACGAAATTTATTTAGTGTTAATATTTTTATCTGATAGCACCGGGTCGATACCTCAACTGGTGGTCTGTTCGTCCCCAAGGGTAACATCAGTGCGTTTGGCTTAACATGATTTATAATATAGTTTTCAAAATTTCCCGTTAATGAATCAAGAAATTTTTAAGAAACGAAGGTTCCAACTTCGTCTGTTGGTGGACTTTTAGTCCCTGAGGTTAATATTAGCTCAGTAGTCGGTGCTGCGGTACTGACATTTATTCTAATTTACTTTTCTAAAACTTTTCATTGAAAAATTAATAAATTACCATGAACATAAGGTTCCGACTCCCTCCGGCAAAGTTGACTTTAGATGATATTGGCCATTCATGGTAGGTTCCTTTTGGTCATATATTTTACCACGTTTTCAGGTACTAATACATCTTTGGATTTCAATTTTATTTTGATTTGAGCTTTCCTGATGAAGGTAAATTGAGAAAAGAGATTCGGAAGCACGGAATTTAGTATGTGTTATTTTAAACGTGCCCGGGAAAAAAAGATTTACCGTTTTTTCGTTGATCTTCGTTAATACAATTAGCGATCACCAGATACACAAACTAATGCCTATTCAGTGATGATGGAACCAAAATATTTGAAGGTACAAAACCATAGTACTATCGTTGAAGAGCTGTCAAAACCAAAATGGACCAAGCTAAAGCCAGCCCGGACAAGGAATTAAAGCTTATACAAGAGGGAGATGCATAACTTAACTTAAAATGATTTCCCAAATTTATAAAGGAAAATTTTAATAATACAATATACGTATTTTCATTCTAGTACTGGCTACTGAACTGGTGGCACCATCTAGGACTAACAGTTGGTAAACATAAAAAAAAACATGCCCGAGTCTTCATAGATATAAGAAGATGTGGTATGAGTGCCAATGAGACAACTCTACATCCAAGTCAAAATTTATAAATGTAAACCATTATAGGTCAAAGTACGGTCTTCAACACGGAGCCTAGGCTCACACCGAACAGTAAGCTATAAAGGGCCCCACAAATTACTAGTGTAAAACCATTCAAACGGAAAACCAACGGTCTAATCTATATAAAAACGAGAAACGAGAAACACTTATGAACCACATCAACAAACGACAACTACTGAACATCAGATTTCTGACTTAGGACAGGTGCAAACAAATGCAGCGGGTTTAAACGTTTTAATGGTACCAAACCTTCACCCTTTTTCTGAAACAATAGTGTAACATCACAACATAGAAAAACACACTATAAAATATCAACTGAAATAGCTTAACTCAATCAAAGGACATATTAACACCACTGAACATACACTGAACAAATAAATTTAACCTATGATACAATGCGAATTCAAAATAAATAAACTAAGGAAGAATAATAAAAGTAACATGTTATATCGGTATGAAATGTTAAACAATTTCATGTACATTTTTCGAGCGATTCCTTCTTTTCAATCATGTCATCTCATAAAACAAAGCAATAATTTCATCTGTTCTTCTTTGTTGAATATTGAGGATACATATGTTGGATATATTCCGTTTTGATTGCATTTGCTCTTATAAATATCTGACTTTTTCAATTTGATGTCCATCTTACATAATATGGATAACGTTTACGAGACGCATAAATCCATCGTAAGAGTATACATATATATCAAAATAACAAAGCACTGTTGCTAACGGAATTCGGAGACACCTGTGTTTGTAAACTACCATACTGAAGAGAAACTATTTTCTGACGACCATATAAACCATACAAACAACATAATAATTAATATTTGACAAACAGATAATTCATCAAGATACTCACATTGCTCTTGAGGCAGATTTTCTTTCTGAATCTATAAATAAATGTTATATATTATCCAATATAACGATGAATTAAAACACAACTCAATTGGCAGACTTTTTATTTTTAATATACAAGTAATTTGTCGTCTTTCCAATAAAATTCTACACTTAAAGATAAATTTATGTATAGTCATATGATCGTAGCTATTGTTGTTGTTTTTGTTTTGCTTATTTTCCTAATCAAATTCTATGTTTCAACAGTTGACAATGCAAATATATTCTAAACGCAAACTCTAGAAAAATACTTTGACAGAAATTCATTTTTTGTACTCTTGTTAATTTCAATTTCCTGTACGCAACTATTTAACAATGCAACAAAGTTCATTGCTTAACGAGGCTTCATTTATTAATAAAGCGTCAATGCTCTATAAAGATATAATTTTTTTAAAGTGAATGTCTTTTTTAACTTCTTGTATAATTATGTTCACATAGTGTTATTCTGTCGTTTTGTGAATAAAAAAAACTTAATTAGAGTGTGTAGCGTCTAGTTTATTTCTTCTAATTTTGACTAAACAGATTAAACAAACTGTTATAAAATGTCAACACATTTTATCATGTCAAAGAGATGAGAAATTAGTAATGCCACCGAAATATAGATCAATATAAATTCCCAAAAATGAAGCAACGGTTTGAGCTGTTAAACAATTATGTTTCCTCTTTTCCACCTGATATCGAGATAGAGAATGGAAACTGGAAATGTGTCAAAGAGACAACAACCCGAAAAACAGCAGAAAACAGACAAAGGCAACCAATGGATCATTAATCTTGCGATAAAATCCCGCATTCGGAGGCGGGCCCCTTGACGATAATGTATACTAGTTCAGCGAAATGGACGCCACACTAAACGCTGAAACATTCAAATGAACCTAAATTAAAAAATAACAACACAAACTTAGAAAGGCTATAGGTTCCTGTCTTAGGACAGGCGAAAAAATGCGGCGGGGTCAAACATGTTTTGTGAACTTAATAGATATTCTTTTACTAGACCATATACCAATCCAATTGAACATCAAAGTTCGATATAATAACTTTATATGAGAAAGAAAAATGAATGCATAAATTAAGGTTATATCAAATATCAACGAAAAAGGTTTAAATATTTGCACTGTGTTCAGTAAATATATACCTTGTGACATCGGTTTACTCTGGACTTAACTTTTAAAAAAAGTTGAATAATAAATCTTCACAAAATATTATTCTCTCTATTCTATTGTTTAGTAAAAGAATATCTATTACGTTCACAAAAAAGTTGAATAATAAATCTTCACATAAATTATTTTTCTCTCTATTCTCCAGTTTTATGGTATCTGTTGATGTAGCTATTAAAGACATAAACATTGTTCTATTAAGTTGGAGGGACATATCTGATGAGGAAATGAAATGTTGATACGGACTTGGAATACTTCAACTGATAACATTCAACAGAGACAATTTAAACAACTAACACTGCCTTATCAACTGTGTGCAAATCCAATATGATAAAAAATACTCTTGACTGAAATTTTGATTACTTTTATTACGTACCTCTTCTTTGTCGGTAGACCAAGACAGTTGATACAATAACAGACACCAAAAACAAGGAAACTGCAAGTGATATCAAGCTAAACAGTCTAATGTTAAAAACCTCAGAACCTTAAAAAGAATAATGATCAAATTCAAACCATACAAACAACATAATAATTAATATTTGACAAACAGATAATTCACCAAGATACTCACATTGCTCTTGAGGCAGATTTTCTTTCTGAATCTATAAATAAATGTTATATATTATCCAATATAACGATGAATTAAAACACAACTCAATTGGCAGACTTTTATTTTTAATATATTAGTAATTTGTCGTCTTTCCAATAAAATTCTACACTTAAAGATAAATTTATGTAAAGTCATATGATCGTAACTATTGTTGTTGTTTTTGTTTTGCTTATTTTCCTAATCAAATTCTATGTTTTAACAGTTGACATACAAATATATTCTAAACACAAACTCTAGAAAAATACTTTGACAGGAATTCATTTTTTGTACTATTGTTAATTTCAATTTCCTGTACGCAACCATTTAACAATGCAACAAAGTTCATTGCTTAACGAGCTTCATTTATTAATAAAGCATCAATGCTCTACAAAGATATACATTTTTTTAAAGTGAATGTTTTTTTTAACCTTTTGTATAATTATGTTCACATAGTGTTATTCTGTCGTTTTGTGAATAAAAAAAAAAAAACTTTATTAGAGTGTGTAGCGTCTAGTTTTTTTTTTATTGTTCTAATTTTGACTAAACAGATTAAACAAACTGTTATATATGTCCTCATATTTTATCATGTCAAAGAGATGAGAAATTAGTAATGCCACCGAAATATAGATCAATATAAATTCTCAAAAATGAAGCAACGGTTTGAGCTGTTAAACAATTATGTTTCCTCTTTTCCACCTGATATCGAGATAGAGAATGGAAACCGGAAATGTGCCAAAGAGACAACAACCTTAAAAAGAGCAGAAAACAGCCAAAGGCAACCAATGGATCATTAATCTAGCGAGAAAATCCCGCATTCGGAGGCGGGCCCTTGACAATAATGTATACTAGTTCAGCGAAATGCATGGACGCCACACTAAACGCTGAAACATTCAAATGAACATAAATTTGAAAGAAAAAACACACACAAGACTAAGAAAGGCTATAGGTTCCTGTCTTGGGACAGGCGAAAAAATGCGGCGGGGTTAAACATGTTTTGTGAACTTAATAGATATTCTTTTACTAGACCATATACCAATCCTATTGAACATCAAAGTTCGATATTATAACTTTATATGAGAAAGAAAATGAATACATAAATTAAGTTTATATCAAAGATCAACGAAAAAATTTAAATATTTGCTCTGTGTTCAGTAGATATATACCTTGTGACGTCGGTTTACTCTGGACTTAACTTTTTAAAAAGTTGAATAATAAATCTTCACAAAATATTATTCTCTCTATTCTATGGTTTAGTAAAAGAATATCTATTACGTTCACAAAAAAGTTGAATAATAAATCTTCACACAAACTATTTTTCTCTCTATTCTCCAGTTTTATGGTATCTGTTGATGTAGCTATTAAAGACATAAACATTGTTCTATTAAGTTGGAGGGACATATCTGATGAGGAAATGTTGATACGGACTTGGAATACTTCAATTGATAACATTCAACAGAGACAGCTTAAACCACTAACACTGCCTTATCAACTGTGTGCGAATCCAGTATGATAAAAAATACTCTTGACTGAAATTTTGATTACTTTTATTACGTACCTCTTCTTTGTCGGTAGACCAAGACAGTTGATACAATAACAGACACCAAAAACAAGAAAACTGCAAGTGATATCAAGCTAAACAGTCTAATGTTAAAAACCTCAGAACCTTAAAAAAAGAATAATGATCAAATTCTAAAATAAACAGCTATTTTTGAAAGAGAATTATACAATTATATATTCATGCCTCTTTTGCGATACAGAGTAACAGTGGTTTATGTAAATATTAATATTTGGTAAATGTTTGCGCCTAATATCAACAATTCTATAGGGACTGTTAAACAAAGAAGATGTGAAGACCTGGAACTTATAAGAATATCTATGAGACAGCAACCTTACTGCTGGCTTTAATTTAAAAAAAAAAAAAAACGTCCCTGTCTGTGTTTGCATACCATTGTCATCGAAAAGGTTAAAGTGTGTATTTCTATATGATACTTTTCTTTATAACATAATTGATGGAAAAGGTCTAAATTAATTTGTAAAGATAGAGTTAAAAGCATTTATGCGAAAGACGGATTTTTTCCGGGTCGAAAACAGTAAAAGTTTGATATAATATCGGAAGAATTTGTACATTTATTTATTATTGAAGCAAATACTGTGTGGGGCAAACTGATATTTTTTTACAATTGACTTTTTTCAAAACAAACTAATCAAAGATACCAGGCTTATAAGTTTGTAAGCCAGACGCGCGTTTCGTCTAGAAAAGACCAAACGTTTTCAAGAAGTCAACGATGCGAATATATAAGATTGCAACACGACGGATGCCACATGTGGAGCAGGATCTGCTTACCCTTTCGGAGCACCTGAGATCAGCCCCGGTTTTTGGTGGGGTTTGTGTTGCTCAGTCTTTAGTTTTCTATGTTGTGTTTTGTATGATGTTGTTTGTCGTTTGGTCTTTTTTTTTTTACCATGGCGTTGTCAGTTTATTTTCAACTTATGAATTTGAATGTCCCTTTGGTATCTTTCGCCTCTCTTTTTCAACTGTTGTGGTTTCCTGCCTAATAACACACTAATTCTAGGAGTCTTACACAGATACAAGACTATTGATACATTAATAGGTAAATATTGTGTATCTAATAAATACAAATTGATATTTATGCATTTAATGGTTGCATTTTATGAAGTGACATTTGTTACTTTGAACAATAAACTGAAGTCCGAAAATTACGGGAAAAAAGGTTGATTATTCATTGTCATTTGTTTGCAAGTAAGTATTTTACAATAAAAGCAGTGCCTTATATGTAATACCATTGTCATGATTGTTTAATTCAAATATGGATTTTGCTGTTCCAAAATCATTTCCAAGCAATAGCAGGAATTTGAACCTTCCGATGTCTTCTTTGACCACTGTCAGGTTTGCAATGTAACCGTTGAAGGTTAAAATTTGCCCATACATTCGTATCACTATAATGTTTTTCGACGTGTTTTGGTGATATCGTGTTGAGTTTGGCAGCAACCTATTTTTATGATACCATTTCGGGTTGTGCGGACTTTGCATTGATAAGAACTTAGCAGATAATGTTACCGTTGTACTCATTGTAACAGTTTGGTCAACTACAATCGGAGGACCTAGATGAAAAGTAAAATGATACAAATATACTTTATATTTATTTAATCAGTTGTAATGTTTAGTGTTTGTATGGTGAGTAAGATACAAATTGTAAAGATTCTTCATGGTGATAGATTAAAGGGATGGATGTTAAGGATAAGATGAAATTTTAAGTCAAGCAGGAAGTTAACCATGATCTTTTGGACCATTTATATCTATATCAGCTAGATTTTTTTAAATTTAAATTTGCATAAGTAATCATTGTATTTAAATTTGAAAAAGTCTCTCTGTTTATGCGGGGTAAATGAATAATAAATAAAGATACATTTACATGTACTTAGAGATTTTGGGAAAAAATCAAAGTACAAATCGTGTTTGGTTGACAACGTGTAATTAATAATCAACAGCATATAGTGATGTACAAAGTATTAAGTTTTGAGTAAAATCAGAGCTCTACCTTAAAATGAATCATAGATTAGAGCACTTACCTTAAAATGATTTAACTGATTAATAAGAGGGAAAAAAGCAATAAACTAATTACCTTTAACGATTACACTGGTAGAACTTTTTTGATGGAATATCTGTTGAGAGTCTTTGTTCCATGCTTCACATATGTATTCACCATTGTCTTCATAAGTACAAGAATCGATTGACAAAAATGAAACATTTCCTGTAACATTTCCTGCCACAGATCTTATATATGTACCATGAAACCTGTGTACCCAAGGAGAAAATCCAAATTCTGACATTTCACCGCTGACACGGCATGATAAAATGACTGAGTCAGTGTTGTTGCAGAAAACCATATCAATTGTATCGAGAATTGGAGCTCCTGGAAAATAGTTTTGAGTGATATTACACATAGTAACCCATAGTGCAGTGAGTTTTCAGATCTAATGAATCCTTATAAAATTGAAATTAAGAATACCATGATTACCTGAATGTAAAAAAAAAAACCAACATACGATATTCAATGTTGTTATCGTCAAATTGTCATTCTTACGAACAATGGCGATATCACTACTAAATGAATTTTAGTCTTAAACGGTCATTTTGATCTTAACATCATCTGTAAAATCTGAACAATTTAGTCATGTTCAGTATTTCAGTCAACTTTCAGACATATCCATTTCGATGAATTCAGCAGCGTTCAGACAAAATTACTTTTCAGATAATTGAGTATGATGGTGATGTGTACTGGTACATACATATACTGAACAGTATATCAGCCAGTGGACGTTAAGCAACCAACAACCATTTAATCAATCTACTGAACAGTCTTGAACATAGACTGAACATATCTTAATTGACTGCAAGCGAATTGTCTGAGCAGTACTGAATTTACCGTACTAAACACGTCTCAAAATTGACTGAAAGACTATAAATGACTTAATATTTTATTTTTCAGTCTTTTAAGAGGTGTTCAGATCACAATAAACGTTTCAGATCAAAATGGGTTTACTGGACATACCAGCGGAAGTAATATTTGATAGGAGTATAACACATATATTAAGGTGTTCTCTTTCCTCAAAAACAACAAATAATTAATGAAATAATTAACTCAAATGATCTTCGTCTTCCTAATATAACATGAAGGATCTTCTGATGTCTTTTGACATGTGAATTAAAAATATGATTAAAAACTGTATACTAAATTCAAATAACCCAAGGATTTCCTCGATGTGTTTGTTGTGTGTAATTTTCCGTGGAGAAGACGTTATCATATTCCATTTTTTGCCATGACATTGCCAGCTTGTTTTCAACTAATAAGTTTGATTTTCCTTTTGGTATCTTTCGCCTTTCCTTTGCAATTGTTTGTTTATGAAATGTAAAGAAATTAGGTCAGATCGGTTCTTTTCTACAGTGTAAACGCAATGGATCCTAAAAGATGCAACGGGATCAAATTGCTGATGCAAATATAAACTGAATCGGTTTTTTTTAAGATCGATTCAAATAAAGATCAGTTAAGTTTCGTACCAGTGTAAAAAGGGGGCGGTCTAATATAACAGCATTGATCAAACTAATGGGTAGAAAGACAGATGGAAATACAAATAATCAAAATGATAACATTCAGCGTAAAAACGGTGTCAAAATTTGAACAGGGTCGTGAAGTGGACAAAACAGGTAATCGAAGATCTCTAGTTATCGGTAATTAGAACATTTCCCCTTTGATCTTGCTGCCTAATATTTACAATATCATGGACAGGACTTGATACTCGAAAATATTACGCAATGACGTCATGTATCAGTGCAGTAACGTCACATGTTCTTGTCCATCCGCTTCTATTTATCAATGAAATGCACGCGACTTCATTCAAACAACCGAACAACGAACCCAACGTTTTGTACGCGTAAAAGTAGTTTTACTTATTATTTCATTTTACATCTTATTCTTTACAAAAAAAAAACATAAAGTTAAGACAGATTGCCGATAAAAAGAATAATGGCATTTAATTTTTTGATACTGACTTCATCAGCTCGAATATCAGCTCGCCCTAGCGGGCTCGCTTGATATTCTTGCTGATAAAGTCAGTATCAAAAACAAAAATGCCATTATTCTATATGTATCCATTCATATATGAATATATTCACACATACATAAAAGATAAATATAAAACCTGCATGTTTATACACAAAGTATCGAATGTATACTTACTGATTATATGTAGTTTGATTGACGATGAGGTTGTAATGACACTTGATGTTTTACATGTACACATAGTTCCGTTATCTGATGACTTCACCATTTTTGATAGTTTAGCAACGTATGTACCATTATTACTCCTGTTTGATTTAACAACTGTTTCAAGGCAATTCATATACATTTCGAGTACATAATCTCTGGAAATAGTTTTACATGTCAATTCAACAACACTACCGGCAGATAATGGAAAGTCTTTATCAGATGTAATAAAAGGACCAGTAATATCTGCAAACGAAGATTATTTGATTTGTTGCAATTTATACAATCAAAAAGATATTTTAATTAAAATATATCCATTTTATATAAGATATGATGATATATAATTCTGATCCAAGTGTACAAAGAGTAGATTTTCTATTTCATAATTATAACTGAGTCTATATGAGATACTAATATCAACGTGGATGATTGATTGATGATTGATTGATTGGTGTTTAACGCCATTTTAGCACTATTGGCTATTTCGTGGCGGTCAGTTTTTATTGGTGGAGGAAGCCGGACTGCCGGAGAGAACCACCGACTTTCGGTAGGAAAACTGACAATTCTAGTCTATTAAGATTGGAGAACACCTGCCACGTGCGGGGTTCGAACTGGCAACCTTTATACAATTTCATAATTTCATGACGTTTCTGAAGTCTTTACACTACATCCATAGAATGTATTCTGATTGAAACTTTAGTCTAGGATCAATGGGTTATTCATTAGTTGGAATTGGCTTTGAACTAACTTTAAATAAAATACTCTTAGCCAAAGTCAGGATACTGCAATTCCGTAGCTGTCACATGTGGAACAGATTCTGCTTACCCTTTGTAAAGCACATGATAGGACCATTATATAGCTCAGTCTTTAGTTTCAAAGACTGGAGTTCGTATTTTTGTTGTTTTTTATTTTGTTTCTTGTAATGACGTTGTCAGTTTGTTTTTCGACGTTTGAGTTTTAATATCCCTTTAGTATCTTCTGTCTCTCTTCTTTTTCGTTTATCGTTGTAAGCATAAATTATGCTAATGGTGTTCTTTATTGATTGTTTCATATTTGGGGCCATTTATACCTTACTTTACGTTTGAGCTTTGCTTAATGTTGAAGGCCGTATAGTGCCCTATACATTCTCGTTCTTTGGTCTCTGGTGGCTATTTGTTTTATTTACAATATTTCCGCATCCCCCTTTTTCGTATTCATCTGTATACGCACCAACTACAGACACAAAAATGCAATCTGATAAGGTACCGATTATCTTGAAATCCATAGAACATCTAAATTGTAGGACTCCACTAGTTAACTCTGCAACGTATTGTAAAATAAAACTTCTGCCATCCGAAAAACACTGACACATATCACTCTGACAAATTGATGAATCCAAGCTTGAGAAGCAACCGCTTGCATTTTTATATAATTTTGTATAAAACTGATTGTAAACATGAAAAGAAACAGCCGAATCTTTCGAGTCTGTATTCGAGGTACAAAATAATAATATTTTTGTCGGGCTTGGACATATTTAGGTCCGCTTACAGTAATTTCTAGTTGTACATTTAAACCTGAAAAAAAAATTGATTAGTTTGTTAATTTTGTTTACTATAATCGTTGATTTGTGACCGCTCTTATTAGAGAATTGCTAACAGTCATGTTAAATGTCATTTTAATACAACGTCTCAATATTTGATATGTTATCTCACATATTAATGGATTTTTGCTCATTGTTAAAGGCCGTACGGTGACCTATAGTTGTTAACTTTAATCTTTTCGTTTTATTTTTGACATCCAGCGTTACATGTTATATATATTTCTGGTTCTCCAATTGTTTGGCGACAAATGCAACTAATGAAGGTTTTTCATAGAAATTGATATTTACTTTACTTAAAAGCAAATCAACATGCAAAGAACATATAAAACCGCTGTTTTGTGTGTGTTTTTTTTTTATTGAGAAATATTATTACACTGGTCTATCAAGAAATTACTTGCTTCATGTATTCATGTTTGAATCAGATTCATACTGCTTTGGAAATGGGCTTCGGTAAAGACTATATGCGTAATAACACGCTCTGAAGTACGTCCATTATTCATTTTTCAAAATTCAAAATTTAATAATGAATAATGAAATACATGTAGTTCATTATTCATTATTCAATGTTTAGTAATGAATAATGAAATAGCTTAAGGACGCCTCCGGGTGCGGGAATTTCTCGCTGCATTGAAGACCTATTGGTGACCTTCTGTTGTTGTCTGTTCTGTGGTCGGGTTGTTGTCTCTTTGATACATTCCCCATTTCCATTCTCAATTTTATATTTCAGTATTCAAGTTGACAAATTGATAATGAACTCGATAACTTATCATTTGACTGCGACACTATCCCGTATTTTTGAATTCGCCTTTTTTTTTTTGTCAATTTACAAAATTAAGAAAAAAAAAAAGAATTTCAATGAAAAATGAATAATGGACGTACTTCAGCGCGGTCGTTATTACAAAACATCTAAAAAAAACAAGATCATTGTTTTAAAGGAGACTTTACACATAGTGGCTTGCATATATTTAGCATTATAGAATTACATTAATAAGTATTTTTGCTACAAAAACAACAAAATCATCAACAAAAAAAAAAGAAGAAAAGAACAGACATATATCGTTCGAAATGGGTTTTAACAAGCCAATTTAATTTTTATTATAATCACGAAACATGCTTCCTCTATTGATATCATTTTGGCGTGGGTTGTGTGTACGTTGTTATTTATTAACAATTATAAATAATTTTGTGCAATTTCACAATTTTTCATTTCATAAGTATCTAAATAGGAGGCAAAAGTAAATTATCCTAGAAAAAAAGAATATCTTAAACAAAATTTAAAATAAATAGATTCAACGATTAATGATTCAAAATACGAGAAATTAAAAATATCATTTCATTTTTAGGCTTATTTGACGCCAAATTATACCTTGAGAACAAACGATACAGTTATTTTTGGCGACGTCAAACTGTGACATATTGCGAAAAGATGCATTGTTCAAGTTGTTTTAATCATTAGGGCGAAAACAAGTACTTTAACCCCTCTTTTTTAAAACGATGCTGGGCTTGATTATGTTTGACGATTATTTGTTTCAATTTTAATGATTAAATCACCGATGATTTTTTAAATCAGATAAATATACAGTAAAAATGCTGGTTTATTCTAAAATCATGCAACTATAATTAAAATGTATTATTTCCAAACAATTGTTACACAATTTTATAGCACACTTATATTAAGATAATATTTCAAATGATTTTACAAAAATCCGCTTTTGTTTTTCTTTTGAAACAAAGCTGTTTGGGATCAGACTTTATCGAATGACATTAACCTTGCAATTTTGAAACTATAAAACTAACTTTACTTTAAGGATGTTGGCTCTTCTGTTTCAAAATATCAAGATTTTTAAAAGACTGTTATAAACTGATAGTATATATATAGCTGAACTAAAAAAACAAACAATTAATGCCAGGTCTGTGTCCTTGTTTTTGAGATTAAGCCATTGAAAATTGGGCGGGAAACGATTCTCTTTAGATTTTACATACATTTAACATTGGCACTTTTTTTCTTTGTAAACCATGCAAATATAACTGATTCTATATTATTTAAAAACATTGCTTTTCAAACTTTATGTTAGAGAATCATGGGAGGAAAAATAAGGGTAAGCGGGCAAAATTTTTAATGACCCAACATGGCTAAACCAGATCTAAAGGATTTCGAATATATGACAAAATGTCAAAAACAAGGTAAGCAAACATCTTTAAACTGTTGTAAACATAAAAAACCAATAGATATACATTTATAGTAAGGGAAGCTAACCTATACTTTTTGGTACTACAACCTCGACACTGGCTTTATCAAGTACAAATCCATGATAACAACTCCATAAACCATTTAATAAATTATTATTTAGGACTCTTTTAACGACATATACTGATTCACCGGATGTTATGTCTTGTGTAATGTTGTTCATTTTCTCACTTGTGTGGCACTGTGCCGTTGAGTGTGGGGCCGAACAGAATGCTATCTCATCACCAGATGGATTACAAAATATGACAGGTAAGTGTAAATCATCTGTTTTACATACTATTCTAAGACGGTCCTTGTATAAACTCCAGCTGATGCACACGTTTCCATGGATTTGGCTGATATCTGCTTAAAAGAAAAAATAGTCTAGAACAAAACCCAGGAAACATTCTTAACTGTGTAGTTAGAAAGTAACAAAATACACAACTTACAGACACGTTATTCTGACTCCGAACAAAGCGTTCTGATTTATACAAATTTCCCATGTTACGTGGCCGAGGAATTGTACTCATAATTACCGATCCGATGTAAGAACGCTGCCGTGGGATGATTGGTTGAATATTATAAACTATGTTTACAGGTCATTTCCAATTTTTTTACTTTAAAAAGAAATGATTGGCGTAAATTCAGTTGTACAAGTCTATATTCAACACTAAATAAAAAATCGATAGAGACAGCAAGAAAATAAGCTGATCAATATGACAAGAAACGCTGTCGAATGCAGTAAAAATAGTTACCGCTGAAATACTATTACTTTCAGTTGGTCGATACTATAGCCCTGCTGATGAAATGTAAGTCCACGATGGTATCAACACACATCTACTATTTTTATTGAAAGTTGTTGTTATAAATTTTTACTAAGTCATTTGAAATTTATGAATGAGACTCCCTCATGCATAGCTCTGATTCTTTGTCCGTGCTTTGCTATACTTTTTTAGGTCCTTTCTCGATTATAAAAAGATCTTCACTGTATGTGTTATGCTTTGGATTTTAAAATATTATGGCGTCGTGCATAACCGAAGATACATTGATTATTATAAATGTCCATCTGGTGCATTGAAATATGTACCAAATAATTTGTATTAAAAACATCGTTAACTTCATTCTGTAAAAACTTTACAAATATCCGAATGGACGATAAAGAACATATATATATATCTGTGAATGCATCAAGAATTACAAGAGAATTATACCGTGTACTAGTTGTACAAACACACGATTAATCAAGTTGGACCAATAAAAATAAACGAAAAAACGAAAACAAACGATAACCAAATATCTAATCAACTTCGTAATTTATTTAGCCTTTTTAACTTTTTTGACTCGAGCATCACTTATGAGTCTTTTGTAGACGAAACGCGCGTCTGGCGTACAAAATTGTAATCCTGGTATATACTATGAGTTTATTAGATAAAAAAAATGAAACGATGAACAAAACTTCTGACGTTTTAGAAGTTGTTTGGTTCTGTAGTATTGCAAATATTATTAGATTAAATCCCAAAGCGAAACGAATAGCATTTTTTTTTACCTTCCTTAATAAGTTTTATAGCTAATTATTTTCACTTACATTTAAGCAGAATATATGTATATAATAGATAACTATCCATTTTGTCCCTAATTTCAAAATTTTATTATGCAATTTTATGTCTGCAAGGCCAGTTTCCTATTTCCTGATTTGTTGCCATCTATCCGAGAGCAATTACATTTTAATGAGTTATTTTTATTTATTTTCATCCGGATGGAACGAAAAATTAAAACAAAATGCATGGAGAGGAAGTAGGAAATATATGATATGTAATTAATGTAACATTATAAAGCATGTGCATCATAAATATCTAATAATCAAATATTTTAGATTATCATATATTTTGTTTGATAAATGTAGACAACAGCAGTTTATCGATGTTCTAATCTCCTCCATTATAGCATGTAAATTACATAACCTTGTTTTTGTATTGCTGATATGGCGAAAACGGAAAAAGTACCAATCAGACCAAGTGGGGCTGATATTGGCTTCACATGCAATTTCAATGGGAGAACAATATCAGCCCTTAGGAGCAAGATCGATCCATTTAGCCTTCTTAAGATATTCGCATGCGAGAAAATACGCACACAATACAATTGTAATGTTTTATAATTGTTTTAACCATCTTTGCATAATTGGGTTTTAAAATTGTATGTATTTGTTTCATATTTACACTCAAATGCTTCATTTTCTACATGTACAATGTATAAATAATGATTTTTGTGGTATAATTTCATTTCATTTCATTTTATCAACATATTATATAAAAACAAAGATATCTGATATGATTGCCAATGAGACAATGTGTATTATGCTTATTTCATCACATGGTCCAACAGACAGGTCACTCATATATTAAGGGCCTCGATTTAGCTCCATTCATCTAAAGACTAGTCATGTTTACCTGTGAGTTACTATGCAGTCCTTTTTCCTTCGAATTTAACTCTGACTAATTATTTTGTTATAGTATCGAATGATTGCACGTATAGACAATTAACGGAAATAAAATACGACGCTTGTACATGTTAAAGTACTTTTGGTGAAGTGACTTAAATCGACACTCGGATACAGAAGAGTTCGGGATCTCAAGTGAAGTATTACCAATAATATTACAACGTAATTCACCTTTGGTTATACTCGTATCAAGTGCAAATAATATTCGTTTTTTGTTTGTTTGATTTTGATTACTTGTTTGTATTTTTTTTTTTCCAAAATTTATGTTTGCTCTTTAATAAAACTAATACAGTCATAGGAGAGAGAATTGTTATAATGTTGTAGGTATTATAAGAATAATGTACAGAACTAATCTGATGTCTAAGTCTCATTTTCAAATTCAATTGTATAAATGAATATCTATGACAAAAATGTGGGTAATTAGCTACAAGCACTACAGTTCTATAAAATTAGAAAAATGTTAGAATACAGATAAACTTACCGTTGCATCTTTTATTTCATTTTGTCACCTGGGTTTATTTGCCTTCTTCTAAAAGTATATACATTTTATCGTCTTAAGGTTTAAGAGTGAATAAATGGAGGTGAGGGGTATGCGTCAAAGTTTGTTTATCAACCATGTACAAATACAGTTTAGATAGAAATATTGGAACTTAATTTTCTATCTATAAGCAAATTGTTTTGTGTTTAAAGCTTAATGAAATGACCTTAGACTAGTTCTCATTAATGTTTATGCTGTTTTTTTAAAGTTAACAGAGAACATCAAATACCCTCTCGCTCCTGAATTATTTGGGCGCTTATATTTACAAATAATAAAGAAACTATGGTTCCAAAACCCTTATGCAGGGTTTACCACAGATGCTTATCGTAAAATGTCACTTTGAGTCATATAGCTCCATAAGAATTTATACATCCCGGCTTTCATGTGCTTAGTTTTGAGTATTGCTTATGAAAGTAAATCCAGAAAAAAACTTTGGACGCTTACTTCAAAAGTTATTTAGAAACATAGTTCCAACTCAGTGTCCATCATGCAAAAATAAAATAACAAAAATACCGACTCCAAGGAAAATTCAAAATGGAAAGTCCCTTATCAAATCGAAAAATAAAAAGCTCAAACGCATCAAACGAATGGAAAACAACTATCATATTCCGACTTGGTACAGGCATTTCCTTATGTAGAAAATGGTTGATTAAACCTGGTTAAAAAAGATACGAAAGATACCAAAGGAAAATTCAAACTCATAAGTCAAAAACAAATTGCCTACGCCATGGCAAGAGAAAAAACGACAAAAAGACAAATAACAGAATAAAAAACCCAACACAGAAAACTAAAGACTTACCAACTCGAACCTCTCTACAACCCTGGGGTGATCCCTGGAAGGGTAAGCAGATCATGCTCCACAAAGTTGAACATATTTGGCTTTCAAATGATTCCTTTTGAGCGTTCCTGGTGAAGGTTTATCCAAGAAAGTCTTCCCTCGCACCAAACACATTACGTGTTAATCTTTTTTTTAATGTATATACCCGAGAGTATCACCAGTCCATTAGTCAACACTTATATGTTGAAATGAATTATCATTGATATAGTTATAATTATAAATTAACTGTTTACAAAACTTTGAATTTTTCGAAATACTTATGATTTTATTACCCTGGAATAGATTACCTTCGCTGTATTTGGTAAAACCTTTTGAATTTTGGGTCCTCAATGCTCTTCAACATCTTTCTTTATTTTGCCTTTTTAATTATTATTTTATTCGAGCGTCACTGATGAGTCTTTTGTAGACGAAACGCGCTTCTAGTGTACAGTTTCTATTGAACACACTTAAAGTATAATTTCAAACCACTTATGCACCTTTTTTAAAATATGTTAGCGAAATATTATTACAATAGATTTAATTAATATGTAATTTTAGCTATTCACAGATGATTTATGAAACTGAGTGAATCGACTCTATATTAGAACACCAGGCCATTGATTGTGGAAACAGACACACGTGCAATCAAACCATGGAAATGAGTATCACAATTTATAATGATACGGGCTAACCTGAAATTTGTTTTAATGGAATAGAGAATGGAAACGGGGAATGTGTCAAAGAAACAACAATCCGACCAAAGAGCAGAAAACAGCTTAAGGCCACCAAGAGGTCTTCAGCGCAGCGAGAAAATTACGTAACCGGAGGCGGGCTTCAGCTGACCCTAAACAATAAACAATAATGTATATTAGTTCAGTGAAATGAACGCCACACTAAACTCCGAAACACACAAATGAACCAAAATAAAAAAAACCAGCACAAGACTATCAACAGCTAGAGGTTCCTAACTTGGGACAGGCGCACAAATGAAGTGGGGTCAAACATGTATTGAGAGATCTCAAACCTCCCCCTTTACCTCTAACCAATGTGGAATAAACAAACATACTGCAAAACGCACAGTAAAACTCAGTTTAATAGAAGTCCCACTCCGATGTTAGAATAGGTAACAGAAGATATGTAAATGTAATGCAATAGATTATCAAACTTTTCTATACACCAATACACCTTTACATGAATCATAGTATTTTAAATAGGATACCAAAAATATTACAAAGACATCAAAAAGTAATTGTTAATTTGGATTTATCTAATGTTTTCTGTTTCAAAGGTTGTCTCTCGTGTGATTATCGTATCATGTCGATTAAATCATATCTCTCTACCCACTAATATTTTTAAAGATTTTCATCCTTTTAACAGATTTTTGTATTTTTGCTGCTGTTTCTAACCTTTTGATTGTTATTTTTCGATAACTTTCTATTTTGATCTGACTAAGCGAGAGAAATAGATCTAATAACTTAAACAACATTTCGTTAAACTTTTATACCCATTTAAGAGAAGCACTTAGGACAAATTGGGTTCAATTGACACTCGGGATGTTGTTTGTCCTTGAGTATTAGCTATCAAGTTTTAATTTGAATTATATATGAAAGTACCAAGAAATATTCTATTTCTTTCCATGTCACAAATGACATGATCTACATATCGAAATAGGAAGTTGTAATCACCCAGAAAACTTCAGATGAAGATGGTCCTCACAGTACCAACTTGATGCACAAACGCTGGATATATTAGCGTTGAATAATTAATTCAGATATATAATAAGTTACCTGTGGCAAATTATGGGGGAGAAAGTTGAATTAGTTAGCGTGACGCAAACACAAGAATCTGCTACTTTGGAATATCAAGCAGGTCAAGCTGATGTTTGGGCTAAACTATACAAAATCCAAGACGAATATCGCAATTTCGGTCATTGCCTCATATTTGAAAGGTAAGTATCATGTCTTAATTTATTTTCATGTCTTCACTTTTTATTTCACTTGACTATTGTATATCATGAATTTTTTCTGTGTTTTCTCCCCTAATTGAATAAATAACTGCCCTTTTAAGTATGTCCGCTGCTGAGATTCAAAATGAAAACATTTCACGAATGACATTCTTTTCAAAAGGTAATGTCTCTTACACCAGCAGTATTAAAAATAAAGATTGCTCTGTGTGCTTTGAGTGAACAAGATTAAAACACACATTTGGCGGAAAATGTGTCTCTGGATTTTTCGTATGCATTAATGTTTAAGGAGAAATATATGTAAACTGTATGAAAAATTATTTTTGAAATAACAAGTATTTCAATTTGTTTTAAGGATGTTCGCTACTTTGTTTCAAGCTTTTTTAAAAACTGTTATAAATTGATAGTATATATAAAGGCCAATGAAAATTCGGCGGAAAATGAATCTCTAGATTTTTCATACATTTAATATTGGCACCTTTTTACTTTCAAGAACTATGAAAAAATAACAAGGATTTTATAAGATTTTTAAATATGGCTTTTCAGACTATATGTAATAGTATTATGAAAAGAAAAGTAGGAGTTAGCGGGCAAAATTTTTTAATGGCACTACATGAATAAAAAAAAGAGGATTGTGAATATCTTGCAAAAATTCTAAAACAAGAGAAGCGAACATCTGGCGGCTACACGATAATTAGACAACAACCCAACGACAAAAGAAACAATAAAACAATCTAAAGCACACTGCACTGTTTCAAATGCCAGACAAGCTTCAAATGGACCAACGATCTTTATACAACGCCTTGATTGCTTAGTTGTGTATTCAATTGAGATTTCATATATATGCCATAAGCGCCAGATTAATTAAACAAACAACAAGTTATACACACTAGCGATGTTTATTTGGTACGTTTACCATAACTTGAGGCAGGATATAAATAGACGTATGTCACTAGTTGAGTAGGAAATATTGAAACTTTCGGCTCAACCGATGTCACAAAGAGTTTTGATGTTAACCGTGTTAACGTTGTTAACGTTGTTCAATCTTTAGTAGTTTTCTCGCATTTTTCTGCTGTATGTCTAGTGGTCTCTTCCCTTTTTGGTCATGGTGTTGCACGTCTTTCTACGACTGAGGGTGTTTGGTTGCTCCCTTGGTATTTTCTTTTTTCTTTTTTCTTTCTAAGAATTACTTTGTTTGAAATATTTGAACAATTTTCTGGAAGCCATTTCTTCATTTTATCAGACCTTATAACTTGTAGAAATTGAAGGAAAACTACAGGTTCAGTGAATCTTTCACGTATTAAATATTTATCTAAACATTTAATTAATCGTGATCACAGATTTTTCGAATTCAAAATATATTTTTTCGAACGCACAGCTTTTCGAATGTGTTGAAATGAAATAAAGACCAACAATTTGTGTTCAATATTACCTAGGATCATGTTAATTGCAATACTCATAGAAGAAGACCCTATATTAATAGTGAATAAATAACAATGAGATGAAGAACAACGATCAAGAGTTGTTGACGTATTTTCTAAACTATGTTGAAGTCCTTCCTTTAATCACAAAGTGATTAAACATTGTTCTAGAGTTGTCTCTCTTTGTCTGTTAATTGTATTTCACAAATACCAAAATTAAAATACTACAGACTTTCTGTATATTATACTCATTTGTGTAGAGGTTCCATCCTCTGTTTTTCATTTATAACTTTTACAACTTAAACAAATGCAAACATTCTAATTACACATACATTTTATTACACCAACTTGTATTTACATTTTCATGACTAGAATATACATTTTTACTTTGTGGCATTACTTTGGCTACAGAGTATTCTATAATATTTTGTTGAGGCGCCAGGGTGACTACCGATTACCTATACACAATGGCTATCAGCTGACCTATGTTGACATAGTGTCATAAAACCCCTGGTAGTTAAACACGGTTACACCACAACCTACCATGGGGAGTGACCGGGAAAAACACTCCTATTACCAATGCTCCAGTTATTAGTGCCCCACCTGTTGGCAGGTGTAGGCCTCCCCTCTATAAGATGAGGTGGAGGAGGTCCCAGAGTTACCATTACGACTAACCACATTTTCCAAACCTGCAAATTGTAGAACTTGTCAGGCCCAGAGCAAGGGCCGAGTGAAATAATCACCCAATCACTACCAGTCTCCCTGAACCGCCACATGAGAGCCCAAGTCAGCTACCAAATCTGACTTGGGTTCTCACTTCCACAAAATTTTAATTATTGAAGCATTGGAAAAGTTCAAATTGTGCGTAGGAAAGACTCAACCCCCGGCCCCCATCCCTTGTATATTATTTAAGAAAACCTGAATTCCAGTTTGTGATAAATGAGTTCCACCTGTTCTGTATAAAGACACTTCACTTGCCCTAATGTTCTCATGTAAAATAGCTTTACCCCCATTTTCTATTACAAAGTTTTTGACCGCTGAATTCACTCTTTTTCTCTTCTGTTCGATTATTGCACCCGCATTCAAGGGTGCAAAATGCCAGTATTTGCGCTGTACCATTGAAGACCATATTATAATAACATTTTTAAATAAAGCCTGGTAACGTAGGATAGAACATTTTACATTTTCAATTAAACCCTTCCCTGTCAATTCTAAATCTGTCAAATCATTAGCTCCACAATGAATAATAATAAAATTAGGAGAAGGTAAAAATTTTCTTTTTGCATCCAGTAGGGAGTCCAAATCATTAATCTGTAAACCAGGTTGCCCATGTTGTAACATCTTTGGACTCCAGTCCCAGGTTGGTCCTACCATATTTCTTCGCCTCTACATTGGCCCAATGAACAAGGGAACTTCCAACAATCCATAAAATCTTGGGACCTGTGAAAACTTGTAGCTTGTTAGCCTTTTGAAACTAGAAAAATTGCAACCTAATATAGCGAGAATAAGCATGCGATTTCCATCTGCCTAATTTCATAATTACCTCCTCTGAGACCTCCTGCCTGGCTAGTTCCGTGGCTCCCCCAATTCTAAAACTATGTGACCTAAAATGACCTTTACTAATATGAAGAAAATGTAAAGCCTTTTCCAGTATACTGCTGAATTGGTATCTAGTTAAAGGCATACCATTATAATGAATAAACAAATCTTTATTTTTACAGGTAGGTCGTACCTTTAAGTATTCGTTAATGAGTCGTATCGGACAGTAGTTTTTCTGTTCTCAGGTATCAATAAAGTAACGGACTTTCCTTTTGGTCAGTTTTGACCACCTTACTCTTAGCTCCAGGACTTTTTTCTTAACTAAAATATCAGAAATTGTTAAGTTGGAGCCATTTATAACAGACTTAGTTTTTAAAGTAGTGATTTCCCTACCCTTAGCAAACCAAAGAAGGCAACTGAAAAAACTGCTGAAAATAAAGCAGCTTCATATTTATTCTTACATACTTTATCTAAACAACCTATCATATCTGCTAACAATTGCACTGTAATTGGTGCTCTGATGTCATTACGTTTCCCTCCTTGGATTCTTTTTATTCCTTCTAATGCCTTGCCAATTATAAAGAATTTTGTAGTATCCTGTATGCCATGTATTTTATGATGGTATGAAACTCCTGATATATAAGATGATATGGTACCCCAAGAAAGACCTTGTACTGACAAAAAAGCTATAAAAGTTAGCAAATCATTGACTGGCACTGGCCAATGCTGTTTCAATTTGTAAGATGATCTAAAATTTCAAAGTTTTGACAGAGCCAAATTGTATGATTTTTGTGTATTTTTGGACACACCTTGATTGACAATATAATCCGCCACCAGACTTAAATGTTCCAGATCTGTGTTGGAATTTTGGTTGGCCACTGGTCTGCTTCTGGAGCTAGGCTTCTGAACTTCCCCCACTGAGAACGAGAAAGACAATCAGCAATTTGGTTTTGTTTTGAAGGGATATAAATTGCCTTAATCGACGTATTGTTTTTTAAGTTCATTAAAACCATTTGTCTTACTAAAGTCATAACTCTACTTGATTTGCTAGTTTTCATATTAATGATTTGAACAACCGCCTGATTATCAACATGAAAAATAACCTTTTTGTTAACAAAATATGATTCCCAGGACATAAGTGCTGCTACAACTGGAAACAACTCTAACAATGTCATATCTCTGGTTATTCCAGTTTCAACCCAATGTTTTGGCCATATGCCTTGGGCCCACTGACCTGCAAAATAGATCCCATACCCACCTTTGGACCCCCCTGCACTATCCGTGAACAACTCTAATTTTTCATTTGAAACCCATACATTGTCGGTTATTACAGTGACACCATTGTATTGTTTTAAAAAGTCTAACCAAACTTCTAAATCTGCTTTCATCTGCTTGTTTACTCGAATTTTGTAATATGATTTTCTTACCCCGATTGTTGAATTTATGAGTCTGCGACTGAAGGTGCGGCCGGGAGCAACCACCTTACAAGCAAAATTCAGGAGCCCAAGAAGAGATTGCATATCTTTAAGAGTTATTTTAGAACTGTCTAAGGTATCTCTGATTTTTTGTGAGAGTTTGACAAGTTTTCATTTGGAAGCCGCATGATTAAATTCTGTGTATCAAATTCTATACCCAAAAAAATGAGTAATGTAGTAGGCAAAGTAGTCTTGTCACTAGCAAGAGGAATAGCTATTTTGTCGCATACCTCTTGGAATATCTTCAAAGTATTGCCAACTTTTGATGTTTGGCTCGACTCGACAAAAAGAAAATCATCTAAATAATGGAGGATATTATCATTTCCGCTTTTTTGCTGTATTAATCAATGCAAAGCTTTTGCAAATTTCTCCCACAGGGCACAACTTACTGAGGCCCCCATTGGCATCATTTTATTAAGATAATATTCACCCTGAAATTTTATCCCTAAAAAGTCAAAATCCTGCGGGGCAATTGGGAACAAGCAAAAGCCGCTTTTACATCACACTGACTTAAACGGGCAAATGTTTTGTGTCTATTAATCAAACATGCTGCTTCGTCCACTGAACTGTACTGCAGTGAACAATGATCTTTATCAATAAAATCATTTATTGAATTAATCTCAGGATAGGATAAATGTTGAATAAGTCTAAAATCCCCATCCTTTTTTGGCATTAGCCCCATTGGTGATACCTGAAGTGTGGGAAAAGGCGGGTATCTGAAAGGACCAGCAATGCGACCAAGTTTAACTTCCTTCATTAATTTTTCTTTAAAAATGTTGGGTAGCTGTAATGCACTTTTTAAATTGGAACTCTCCCTTGGTTCCCTAGAGCCAAAATATTTTAATGAAAAACCATATTTGAAACCAGATATAATTTCATGTGCTACATTGTTATGTGGGTAAAATTCTAAATAATTTTCCAAGACCGATACTTTAACAGGAGTATTTCCTAATGAATAAAAATTAATACTTTTTGTTACTTCTTCCTTGGGCCCAGTTATTACATTGGGCCTTTCTGTGTTTGCCACTGCATATTTCACATACATGTTTAAACCTACAACGAGGGAAGTAGGGACAGTCATTACCATTATTATAGTATTTACATGACATATTTACACTTCCACTAGTTACCTGTGATTGTTGATGTGTTCTCGTGTCAGTGTTTGAAAGTGTAGCTGCATTTGAGTTATAATGACCACGATTTTGTGTATTTGTTCTATAACCCTGTGATTGCACTGACACATTGTTTTGTACTGTGGGAGATGTGATGTGTAATAGCCAATATTCACCGTGTATGTTTCCCCAAGATAAATTTGGATTTTTTTCTATTTTTAGCCTAAATTGCTCGTCATAGGTGGCCCAGTTTTCTGACCTCGTTGCCGCTAATCTTATATCGCGCATATATTTTAACAATTCCTGTGCCCGTGTCCTGTATTTCTCAATGTAGACACCCATAAAAACCATGAATGCTGAAGTCCATTCATTTATGGACAAATAAACACCCGACGATCTTTTTTCAATGCAAATTTTCCCCCTTTTTAATTTCAAATCGCCCTCGTCAACCTCCTCCATTTCTTTTTTCGTTCTCAAAAAACAATGAAGCTCTACAAACTTTCCCTCCCAAATCTTTTCCTTAATTTTAAAAGGCACGTGTTCCCCTACTGTGTCATGAATGCTAGACTCTTGTGTCGGAGTGAAATCAATGGAATTATTTGCCATTTCAAAATTTTTGTGTGACAGGTCGTGCCTAAAAGAGGGGAATGCCCGTGCATCCTCCTCCGACTCATTACCTGATGATATTTCAGCATTTTTTCCTGGTCCTTGTGTCTCCACGTGTCCCACCTCCTGTGTTTTCCTGACCATTCTTTTCCGTCCAACTCCGTCCTTCTTTTGAGTGATTTCTTCGTTCCGCACTCCCTGTCCTTCTTTCCTGCTGGTCGTCCTCCTCTCCTTCCAATGGCCCTTGATGGCGATCCCCTGGCATTTCTTTTGTTTGGCATCTTTTCGTTTAAATAATTTAACTAATTTCTGCAGCACCTGCTTTGTTGTCGACAGCAAATTAACAAGTGCCCGATACGGGAATTCCAAAATTCAGATTCCACCTGAGAGCGCCATCTATGGCCATGCCAAATATGGCAATGAGCTAAAGGCTGCAACACCCCCACACAAATATTTGATTGCATTAAACCAGATTATTGAAAATATAAAATTTTGATACTCTCTATTATTTTCATATATTTAGCACTATATGTAGCTGATTTTTTTTTCTGTTCTGAAAATTTCACATTTATTTTCAGTCTGCATGGATCAAAAGTCAACAGTTGAAACACATATACAACAACTGAAAACAAATGTGTCAGAACTTTATGATTTAAATAGACATATACAACTGATAAGTCCAGTTGGTAAGTTAACTTGATAAAGAAAAAGGTCACACATACAAAAATATATAACAAGTCACAAAAGACAATTAAAAAAAAATAAATCTCAGGTAAAAAAAAAAAAGAAGACAACAGTAATTAGTCCATAGACATAGAAAGTTGTTATGGTCGAAATATAAAACCAAATAATACGGTATACATGATGGTAGTCATGTACGAAGAAAGGTATGCGTATGGCGACTAAAATTGCTATATTGCCCACAACTATATTTATACTTTTATTAGATTGCATTTTTAGCGTCGAAAATCTTTAAATAGCCTTTGACGTCTGCGTCATTTTGTCTCTGATGGAGAGTTGTCTCATTGACAATCATACCAAATCTTCTTATTTTTATATTTGAAACCGGGTGGAAATAGGCATCATTATAACAGCACTCGGTTGTACATTTTGTAAGGATTCTTTATTAAAGGTCTTAGGACTTCAACAAAATAACAGTAGTCTCATATAAAGACCCTACAAAACACAATTATAAAATACTATAAATACTAGTGCAAAGAAAGATAACTCTGACATGTTTATGAACAAGTACATTGCACTGTATAACATTCTAAGTAAAATAGTATTGTCATTCTCTTTTACATCTATATTATCTGTCTCAAAGACTCAACTTAAATTTGTGTCTTACATATACATCTTCCTATATCTAATTAGTTCATGCATGTCATAAACTTAGCTGCGATAAATATTATGTTACCATGTAAAAAATATACTCTACATGAATTCATAAATATTAATAAACCAAGCAAAACAGTAAAGCACTAAAATATCTACATGCAGCAACTAAGCAAAGTATAGTAAGCAAAATAAGCAAATTGTTAACTAAATTATAAAACTACTTAATACAACTCTTTGCTTACCTCAAGTGCTAATTTGAAGGTCTCAAGACTATGTACATCATATATGTATGGCTACATCAAATATTAACCTGAAGATATATATGAATTTATAACTAATGTGTTCCATGTCTACAATATGACTTCATTATATGAACACATACTAAACATACAAACATCTGTTCCCTTAGATGTTAAAATAATAAAGGTTTTAAAATGCATATTTAACTATTTAGCTACTTCTTATTTATACACAAGAAAACTCTTTCTTTCTGTTTTATATCATTTCACTCCATTATAATCTATTATTTAAGATTATTTAATATTTTAATCATGTATCAATCTTTAATGACTTTAAAGCATTTTATGGTTAATTAATTGTATTTATCATTCATAAAGGTCAGATTCACACTACAGATTCATTTCTCCATTCAATCAATCAATCTAACCAAATCTTGCATACTCTGTTAAAAACTCTAAGACTATTAAAATAATGTGAGAAAAGTATATACAACTGACCTGTAAAGTAATAATTCAGATTCCCAAAGATACAGCAGTAAATACAGCAATATATAACGAGCAATTTACAAACTCCAGAATTATGAAATATAACTGCTCAGTAAGACAGTTGAAATGAGAGTGTCCAGAACAATAGAAATTTCCTCCAAAAAGAACATGTGACCGAAATCACTATCCATAAAGAAATATAGCCTTAAATTCTAAATATAGAAATCAAGGTAACATAGACAAACAGGTAAACTGGTCAGTATAACAGTATTCAGACTGAATAAATTAAATACCATTCAATTTGCAGGAGCGGATCCAGCCATTTTTAAAAAGGGAAAGGGGGTCCCAACCCAGGAGAAAGGGAGGGGTTTCCAACCCCGGAACCCTCCCCCTGGATCCGCCACTGATTTGTAACTAATAATATCAATAGTATGAAAATCATTTTATTCCAATAAATTTAATTAATATATACAAATTTACAATTACAAAAAATATACTAAATTCCACTCTAACACATATTAATCGTCAGACTATGATCTGGTACACCTTATATCACTGTTAAATGTACAATATAACAAGTAGCTGCTTCTACTAGCGGATTTTGTGTCCATGGAGTAACCGTCTCCTTTCAAATTACTTTCAGATACAAATAAAATAAAATTCTTTAAAAACTTGAGAGATCATTAATTATATGGATTCTTAATTGCAAAATAAAACCTATTTTGGTCCAACATTAACAAAAAGTAAAATAACAAAAATACCGAACTGCAAGGAAAATTCAAAACGGAAAGTCTCTTATCAAATGGCAAAATCAAACGCTCAAACACATCAAACGAATGGAAAATAACTGTCATATTCCTAACTTGGTACAGGCATTCCCTTATATAGAAAATGGTGTATTAAACCTGGTTTTATAGCTAGCTAAACCTCTCACTTGTATGACAGTCGCATAAAATTCAATTATATTGACAACAATGTGTGAACAAAACAAACAAACATAAAAGGTAAAAATGTCAAGAAATAGGGGTACAGCAGTCAACATCGTGTTAGAATCTTAATCACTATAAAAACAAACAAATATGTCAACAAAGAAAAACCAAATGACATATTATAAACAAAGCACATAAGCAAAAATGAAAGACAAAAATACAAAAAAATGACCATAGCACAATAACACAATGGCGGGATGTATAAGTACCGAGCTACCCCAAAAGGATATTACCAAAAATGGACTACACAGTCAAGATTAATAATTTACAAAGACAAATAAAAGAACACTATAACACGTACGTTATTAAGATGATAAACAACGTCAGTACCCAGAATCTATACTTCAAGACCATCATGTATTATTTGTGAAGTTGATACGGAATATATAAACATCCAGCAGGAACATAACAAATCAAAATTTAACCATATACAGAAATATAAGTTTATATATGAGTATAATGAACTTGTCCAATATCCTCAATTCTAAAGACTGTTTAATAAAGACTGCAATATGACATACAAGTTCAGGGGAGGGGATTAGAATGCGTACTATTTTTTCAAACGGGCATCAATAGTATCAAATTGATATAAAATAAGATTCTCGGATATAAATAGTAGTTGGTCATAGGTACACAACAATTACACTTGAGTGCCCTGGGCCGTAACTCCAGTAGAGTTAGAAATATATGAGTGCATATTTTATTGCGATTTTTTTAACATTGGACAAAAATGCGAGATAGATAATCACGATTTTAGGAAATACTGCAAACAAAATTTGCTATCACAATTTCGCATTAATGAAAAAAAAAACATCACAATTTTTGACCATACAGAAATCTGTGTGACTTGGTAGCTTAATCTACATGAATGAATATGATTCACACAAACGGACCTATACTTTAAATAAGTAATGTCCTACAACCTAGGTTTACGTACCCTAAAATAAGTAAAGGAATGCTTCGGATAAAGTCTAATATAAATTTAACTTTTATTTTCAAAAAATGTTGATAAAATGATATTAAAACATGTGTAAAAAAAAGAATAAGTACATGCCGAATATTACAAAAACGTAGTTGTTGCTTGTTTTATCCACAAATGTTACAATTGACTTAATTCATTGAAGATAAACATGGAAGGGATGGTGGGAAAGATATGGGAGAACAGGATAGAACAAAGAGTGATAAACAGTTTAAAGTAATTTTTCTCCTGGCAAAAACTTAAGTGAAAATCAATATCTTTTAGGTGATAAAAACAAAACTGGCAACAAGGCCCCAATTGGCGACAAAGGTTCAATCGGAGACAAAGGTCCTATTGGAGATAAAGGTCCGATCGGAAACAAAGGACAAAACGGTCATAACGGAGACAAAGGTTCTATTGGGAACAAAGGTCAAAAGGGAGACAAAGGTCCTATAGGAGACAAAGGTTCAATTGGATACCAGGGTTCAATTGGAGACAAAGGGTCATATGGTGACAAAGGTAAAAAAGGAGATAAAGGAGAAATTGGGGACAAAGGTCCTATTGGCGATACTGGTCAAATGGGAGACAAAGGTCCTATTGGAAACAAGGGCCCCATTGGAGACAAAGGTCCTATCGGAGATAAAGGTTCAATTGGAGACAAAGGTCCTTTTGGAAACAATGGTCCAATGGGCGAGAAAGGTCCAATAGGAAACAAGGGTCACATCGGTGATATAGGAGACAAAGGTTCGAGTGGTAAAACTGGTCAAAAGGGAGATAAAGGTTCAATTGGAGACAAAGGTTTTTTTGGAAACAAAGGTCAAATGGGAGACAAAGGTCCAATAGGAAAAAAAGGACACATAGGAGACAAAGGTTCGAGTGGTAACACAGGTCAAAAGGGTGATAAAGGTTCAATTGGAGACAAAGGTCCAATTGGAGATAAAGGTCCAATGGGAGAAAAAGGTCCAATAGGAAACAAAGGACACATCGGTGATATAGGAGACAAAGGTTCGAGTGGAAACACAGGTCAAAAGGGAGACATAGGTTCTGTTGGAGAAAAAGGTCCGATAGGAGACAAAGGACGAGTCGGTAGTAAAGGAGAAACAGGTTCAATTGGCAACAAAGGTCCAATGGGAGACAAGGGTTCACTAGGGGACAAAGGTCAAATGGGATACAAAGGACAACAAGGAGATAAAGGACCCACTGGTGACAAAGGCCAAGTTGGTAAGAAATGATTTAAACATCTGAACTCCTTGTTTAAAAGGTGAGAAAAGTGACAAAAGGTAAATAAGGTTTACATTGCCGATTATGTGAAATGGGTAATAAGGGACCACAAGGGATATTTGTCCGACTAGCATTACAGACCATGTGTTAATGATGGTCAACGAGGTAAAATAAAACTATTTTGGTTTGTTGAATGATTTAACACTTAATTGAGATAAATGAATAAGTGACAACCAAACGAAATAGAAACTAATTTTAAAACTCTATTTCAAGATGATCGGAATGACTTATTAATAGATTCACAGAAAATTACACTGTGGTAGGAAATGCATAGGGGCACTGATGTCGGATAAAAAAAAATGTATTGGGTTGGGGTTGGGGTAAAAGTCGTTGCATGTTTTTTTTTTTTACATCGATTTTTCGGGTTCAAGAAATGCGTATTATTTTTTGGTACTTTATGTTTAGCCAAATAAACGATATCGAATCGTACCATGTAGTAAATTGCTTGGGCCGAGATTGTTGGTGCGAAATTGTCACAGTATCAACGTCATTTGAACACTGTTTTATCGAAAATAGTGAATGACAGTAAATCCTTATTTAAAACTAAAAATATATATTAGAGAGTATATACATAACACATATTCCTGGTGTACCTATCTGAAAGATACTATCCCGATATAGACAGTTGATTTGCAAAAAGCTATCTTTATTTAAAACATTTAAGCAAGTCAAATCACTGATAAGTGTGAGCAAGGAAGGATCTTCAACCATTATTATATTAATCTTAATTTCATTCAAGACAATTACTCAGTCTGAATTAAAAAAAAAAATGTGTGATTTCTGCTTCCAGTGTTATTACTATTTTCAGTGGCACTCTCCTCCTGTGGCTCATATGCGGACTTAAATCCTACCAGTGATGGCATCATCAAATTCCCGGTAAAGAGAACATCTGTCGGCGTGAACAATGTCTCATTATTTCTTAATTCTGGTGTGTTTACTTGCGAGTATGCTGGTTTATATCACATTTCCGTAACAATAATGACAAAAACGAGTCATGCATACTTCGTAGTGCAAAAAATAAGTCAATGATTGTTCCTGGATACATTCCCGACCATGACAAGAAATACAATTCTGGCACTATTAATACAGTGGTAGAAATGAACGTCAACGACAAGATTCGTGTTTGGAAAGGCAATGTGAGACAGTATTACAGTTATTACTCGTGTTTCACTATCGTCAAACTGTAAATTAACGGAAAATAACATTATATTATAAAACTATCCAAATAAAAGATTTGAGCCTATTCGACTACCTTTATCATGTATTTCTTTACCATGTTTAATTTTTTTTAAATATATAATCATATCATACCAATATTTACCCTTCAAAGTATAACCTTACGTTTTATAACCTTACAAAAATAAGGCGATGTGGTATGATTGACAATGAGACAACTTTCCAACAGAGTTCAAATGAAGTGATTGTATGCAATTATAGGCAACCGTACAAGAAAAGAGAAAAACCCATAACGTATAGTCGGCTATAAAAGGCCCCGACATGAAAAATGTGAAAGAATCCAAACGAGAAAACTAATGACCTTGTACATTGGAAAAATATAAGTTAACAGTATCAACATTATGAAGGATAATGAGTTTTCATAACTGTACATATATATAGCAATATATATTTAGTTATCATGTTTTAATTTTTCAAAAACAAAATCAATGTTAGTACCAATAAAACACTTTAAAGGGTTAAATTGAAGACCTTTAAGAATAAGTTTATTCAAAGGACTAGTTAGTTTACATGTATTGTATCAAATTTTTATGGGCTTTATAAACAACAAGACTGTAAAAATTAGGATGGAATATCTCGTTTTTGAAAAAATCTCTACAGATACAGCCAAACTTCCCAACCAAATCTTTTCTATAATCTTATAAAGTATAACTTTACCAAGAATAAATATAAAAATAAGAAGATTTGGTATAATTGCCAATGTGACAACCAAATGACATAAAAGTTAACAACTATAGGTCACCGTACGGCCCTCAACAATGAGCAAAACCCATACCGCAAAGTCAGCTATAAAAGGCCCTTACTTTCCATAACCTTAAAAAACATAACCTTTTGATGTATAACCTTACCAATTATAACTTAATTATGAATAGTCCTGTTCGTTTTACCTTACCAAGTATAACCTTACTATCTACAACCTCACCATGTATAAACTCAACATGTATAAACTTATCATGTATAACTATACCTTTTATAACCTTACCAAGTATAACCTTACTATCTACAACCTCACCATGTATAAACTCAACATGTATAAACTTATCATGTATAACTATACCTTTTATAACCTTACCAAACTTTTTCAAAGCATTTATAAGCTTACCAAATATTTCCAAACCATGTATTATCAGAACATTACCAAGTATAACCTTACCAAGTATAACCTTACCAAGTATAACGTTAACAAGTATTAACTAACCAAGTATACCCTTACCAACTATAAACTTACCAAGTATAACCTTACTATCTACAACCTCACCATGTATAAACTCAACCTGTATAAACTAATCATGTATAACTAACTACCTTTTATAACCTTATCAAATTTTTTCAAAGCATGTATAAGCTTACCAAATATTACCAAACCATATATTATCAGAACATTTCCAACTTGAAGTATAACTTTTACAGGTATAACTTTACCAAGTATAACTTACCAAGTATAACGTTAACAAGTATAAACTAACCAAGTATACCCTTACCAAGTATAACCTTACCAAGTATAACCTTAACCAGTATAAATCTGCCGAGTCTAACCTTACCAAGTATAATTTCATTCTGTATAACATTCCAATGTGTAATTTACCAATTATAATCTAACTGGGAGTTATCTTCTCTAGTGGAATGATGTAAATTATCATCTTACCAAGTGTAGCCTTACCAAGTTTAAGCTTACCATTGATTACCTCATAAAGTATAACCTTACGAAGTTTAAATGTACCGAATGTATAATAATCTTCCTGTGTATTACCTTACCAAATATAACCTTACCAAGTAGAAACTTACCGTGTATAATCTTTCAAAGTATATCATTACCACTTAGAAAACCCCACCCTGTATATTCTTTTTATGTATTACATTACTAAATATATTTACCCTACCCTGCATAACCTTACAAAGTATACCTTTCCTGTTTTAGCCTTAGCAGATTTACATTGTAGCTTAATATGTACTATTTATCAAGTATAACATTCTCTTGTGTAACCTTACCAATTATTATCTAACCGTGAATTATCTTCCAAAGTACAATCTTACCATACGTATAATTTGAAGCCCTAGATAATGAAACGGAAATGTTTGGTATATATCAATGATGCAATAACTCAACGACAAAAAAATGAAAATCCATTTATATATGAATAAAAGGAAATGCGCGGTAAACGTCAATGAGACATCAAACCGGCGACACAAAAAAAAAAAACAAAAGACATTAAAAGGTCAACATATTAATGTCTTCAACAATGGACAGGTGCTTAATCGACCAGATTGTGCTAAAACTAATTAAACAGTGATATTCTAATTAACAGAGGCAATAACAAATATGCAATCCATAACGAATTGACAGAATAACAAAAACATTTAAGATATGACAGAAAACATCTACTGACGAGGTTCCTGACTGAGAACAGGAATATGAACGAGGGTACGGATGTTGTTTACAGAAATGAGAATAATGGGTAAAAGTGCAGAATAAACGGCAAAAAATATAAAAAATAGAGAATAATAGTTGAAAAAAAAAATAGAGAATAATGGAGTGCTGAAATATAAAGAATATAGAATAAAGGTAAACATGAAAAAGAATAAGAGAAAATGTGAAAGAATAAAGAAAAGAGGACCCCAAACCAGACCCTTATGAACATACGGGATTTACCTAGAGTAAACTTTTATCTTAAAATCGTAATCAGTGAACAAATGAAAAAGATGCAAAAACGGACAAATAAAAAAATCTGTACAGAAAAGTATGAACTTTTATAATAATGATATGGAATAACATAAAGCATGTTGAGGAAACACATTTACTACACCAGATGTGCATTTCGACAATAAATGTCTCTTTAGTGATGCTGATAGCTAAAATATTTAAAGTTAAAAAATTATTTAAAAATGGAATAGCTGATTAAACCAACAAATACAAAATATATAGTCAAACACCGGGCAAAGAATAAGAACTTTGCATGAGGTATAAATGTAGATATATTCCTTAGTTAAAACCAATTTTTGTAACCGCAAATTCCAATAACACAATATTCGTGTTTTCATGCCAGTACCGAAGTATTGTATACTGGGCTGGTGCTACCCTTGTGGAATAACAGTCCATTTACAGAGGTATCGACCCATTAGTGAAAGTGAAAGTCGACAAATAAACCAATCCAAACAAAACAATAAAGTATCAAAGAAAATGCTCAGAGTATCTGAAAGCCAGCTGAAAATACATAATTATATAACCTACAATTTCTGTAGTAGTTATGTATCAAGCGTAATCCAATGATAAGTTCAGTGATACATACATGTACAAAGGGCCATTTGTAACATCGACTAGCTAAACTTATATTCATGGTAATCTGACACACACACACATGTGTTTTTAACTGTCATCCAAAGTGATCATTCGAGTTATGGAAGATTGAGATTGGTTTAGTATTATGCCTAACTAATTGTACACATTTTGTACATATAAATGTTATTCTATTTTACTGTCCTTATTTGATTTTCTTGTCCCATACTAAGTAAGTGTAGGGCTTATTAGCAACAAAAAATATTGAATTGAATAAAATACAAAGACAATCAAAAGAAAAAGTCAAAAAAGTCAAAAACGACCAAATTATAAAGTGTATAATCAAATGGCAAATTATTTTACTTGTCAAACTAACGTTGTTGTCAAATTAGAAATTGGTATCACTTCATGTAGAAAAAAAATATAGAAAACCTTCGAAATGGCTCCAGAACTGTAAATTTAGAAATTAATGCATGCATTTATTTTTGCGATTCAAGGACCCCGGCAAAAATGCAAGGTTTTATTTTTGCGATTCGCTGAGATCCCATTAAAATTTAAACAGTCGTTGGTCCAAGTTGTTTACGCTTTTTGTATTCCTAATCGCTGATCAAATGACTTACAACTCTATTTCTGTAATCCAATAAAAGAGATTATTCTTTATTGGCCTAATTTTGTAAGTTTAATAAAAAAATTATATAAATTAGTTGTAAACAATATTTTGAGTTTTTGGAAAAAACTATATTTAAAAACAAGAATGTATCCATAGTACACGGATGCCCAAATCGCACTATCATTTTCTATGTTCAGTGGACCGTGAAATTGGGGTCAAAACTCTAATTTGGCATTAAATTAGAAAGATCATATCATAGGGAACATGTGTACTAAGTTTCAAGTTGATTGGACTTCGACTTCATCAAAAACTACCTTGACCAAAAACTTTAACCTGAAAAACTTTAACCTGAAGCGGGACAGACGGACGGACGAACGGACGAACGAACGGACGCACAGACCGAAAAACATAATGCCCCTAGGTGGGGCATAAAAATAGGGTATAAAAGAAGACGTTTTATTTCCATTCAATGATGTCACAAGGAGCACACATTGTTTTAAGGAAAAAGAAGAAAAAATAAATTTATCTGGGAATTATCCTGTTTATCTAAAATTAAAAACATACAAAAGGGCAAATCATTCTTGGTGAGTCTAGGTACCACCATGCCATCCTCGTGCCTAGTGCAGAGGAGTTTATAGATCTATATTTGGCATTCATCAATCAAGTTACAAACAGAAATTAATATATCAACGCTACACTAAGTAGCCAGATCAGTTTCTTCAAGTGTTTAAAGTTGGGACAGAGTGAGTTAATCTTAGAAAACATGCAGTCTCTCTTACAATGTAGTTTGAGATGGTGCGCACAAAAATTTAAAAAAAACACTTTTTTTCATCCTCAATTGCATTTGAGGTGCACCCGAAACATACTCTGTTTTACCGGGAAGTGACGTGATAACGACCTTGCTCTATTCTTAGTCTATCATGTGACTTAATACACAAGCGAGTGTTTTTTCACCCTCGCTCAAAGCATCGTAATATAATCAGATATCTTTCAATAGATATAAGAAGATGTGGTATGAGTGCCAATGAGACAACTCTCCATCCAAGTCACAATTTATAAAAGTAAACCATTATAGGTCAAAGTACGGTCTTCAACACGGAGCCTTGCTCACACCGCACAGCAAGCTTGAAGGGCCCCAAAAATTACTAGTGTAAAACCATTCAAACGGGAAAACCAACGGTCTAATCTATATAAAAAACGGGAAATGAGAAACACTTATGAACCTCATCAACAAACGACAACTAAGACAAAAATTTGTCTTGAAGGTGTTGTAGCTACAAAGCTTTCAATCAATACAGATATGCATGTTGAGTCTACATTGATCCGTATAGTACTGATACAGAATGTTTTTGCATAAAAATGTATGCCTATAATTGCATGTAGAAGCTAAACTGCCAACACATTTTATGTTCTTTTGTAAGAATTTGAAATATCCATAGCATATGAGGGAATTTTTACTCGTGTAGCAATGTTGACTCCAAATATGCTTCCTTTATTAAATGAGAAGATGAACTCAAATTTTTAAAGTCTACGTCATAGTGACCATAGACTTTGTTATGTCAAAATGAGGAGGGAATTTCCCTAGTTCTGAAAGGGTGCCAAGAATAGCCCAAGAGGTGTTTCCCTTTCCCACACACCAAGTAAGAGTTTACAAACATCCTGAAAGAAATTAGGATAAGCATGATCTACAGTTATGTTATTAGTCTGAGATTAAAAGTTTCTTTTGAAAGGCTTAAAATATCTCCTAATTTCTAAACTATTTCTATTTCTAAAGAAATTGTATGCTCAAACACATGAAGAATGTTTTATATTTGGATTCAGTGACAAGATTTGTCCTTGCATAGCTTGTAGTATGCTTTTAATGCCTTATTATACAATTCCCTTTGACCGAAGGAAAGAGATCGAGATGCACTAAAATGTACTCCTTAATAAAACAATGTTGAAAACAATCAATAAATATTTCACTAAGATAAAATGCTTGATATGCCTGACTGCTTTAACAAAAACAAGCATCTTAATACATTATTGTTTTATTGGGTTTATTCCCGATTGTCCCACTTTTAAAATTTTAGAATTCTGATTGTCCCACATTATTTTATGAAGTAAAATGTTATTAAATAAACAAGGTAACTGTTTATTTGTTTTGCTAAATAAACAAACATTAATTATTGCATGTTCAAACTATTATTTAATATCAATTTTATAAATGTACAAACTATGATATATTTTTTAAATCATCAGATTAATGCACTTTTGATTAAATAATATAACATTTCTGAGTTATGAAATATATCTTTAATGTCAATACCTTTATTTATAAAACAAATATCAATGCCGTGGTTTTTAATTAAACTTTTTTCTAAAGTTTTAAAATAAATTTAAGAATAATGCATGCAATTTAAAAAAAATGTATAAACTCATTTCACACCACACTCTTCATGCAATTGTCGACGGAGAGATGTTTCCACTAGTCTTTGCACTTGTACAAGGGAAGTCGGAGGACATTTACGCAAGATTTTTTTCTCACTACTGAAGGCTGCTTGCACCAAACATCAGAATCACCTGAACCCAACAACTTTCTCCATTAATTTCGAAGCTGATGTCCAGAATTCTGCCAGGTCTACCTTTCCAAAGATCACGATTAAGGGTTGTTTTTCCACTATACCCAGTATATTTGGCGTAAAGTGCAGTCAACAGGACTCGTCACCAACTATAAAGGAGAACCAGACATTCATCAACTTATACGCAGGTCAGAAATTTTCCCTCTAGTACCACATGCAGAAATAGAAGAATTCTGGTTCCATGCACTTGAGGACCTAGAAAATTAGGCATCAACAGCAAATACCAAAAAACCACTCCGTTTTGAGACTAATTCTCAAACACTAGCTTTTGCAAGATTAATATGGAAAGCCTCAGCTGTCATATATTAGAGATTTACAAAACGTTGGAAAAAAATGATTATGCAAAAAGCGTTATGTATTTAAAAACAAAAAGTCGTTTTAATAAGATAAATCACATAATTTTCTTCTTTAAGATTAAAAGTATTACATATAAATTACACTTCTCTTTCAAAATTTGTATATTTTTTTAGATCTAGACAGATTGTGTTGTGCTATTTGACAATCTAAGATGGCATCTACCCTGAGGGTAATATCTCTCATGAGGAAGAAATTAACGATTTCGGTCACGTCGAGTTATTTGTAGATCTCTTTTTGTTGAAAAGGGTTTCTGTTTTTTTTTTTTCTCTATCTATTATACTGTTCATGGGAGAAAGAATCGAAAAAACTAAATACAAATAAACAAAAATGGACAAAAGAAGGCGAAAGATACAAAAGGAATAGTAAAACTCGAAACCAAACTGATAATGTCATGACAAAAAAAAAAAGTCGAAAAAAAAAGAAAAAAAAGGCAAACAACAGTATATTAAACACCACATAGAAAATCAAAGACTGAGCAACACGACACCCACAAAAAGGGGTGATCTCAGGTGCTCCGGACGGGTAGACAGATCCTGTTTCACATGTGGCACCCGTGACGACAATTTTGAAAATAAAAAAGGAATGTGTTATAATTTCGAGGAACTCCCAAAATAAAGCATGAATTACAGGGTGTCAAATCGATAAAAGTGCTTAGATTAGGCCCCTTTTCACAAAGAAGAATTGATGATAATAGATTTGTGTTTAACGTACAGTGGCAAATATTACATGCATACCAGGACGAGAATATGTAAGTGTGATATGAATATGAATAAACCCTGCTTTGTTCAAGACATACTTTATTTGCTTATTTAGTCAAATTTTTAACAAACTAGTTGACAAACCGTCTCTGACAATCTATTGAAATTCAGATCGTATTGGATTTGATTAAGTTCAGGTTCTTTTGTTTTATTTCGGAAAAGAAATCAAAATTTTCAGACAACTCTAAAACAAATGTGATGTTACGAGTAAAAAGTTAACCCACTCAGCCGTCTCAGACAATCAATCTAGGTAAATCAGTGGTCTCGTTCAGCCATCACCCATATCGATAAATCCGAATTTTATAGATTATCATTTAAATCAATAAGTTCATCTTTTCTCTTTCTTTTTTTTTTTTTTTAGAGGGGGAGGGGAGGTGTCACATTCTCATACAGCTTTGACTTGGCTGTGCGGGATGTAACAATACGCAGCCACGTCCGGTCAGAATTCTGTCCCTCACCAATATACCCCGGGTTCATTTTTCCAGTGCAGTCCAAATTTCCCGCCCTTTAATCCGGTCGATTACCTATTACAGGACCTACTAGTACTTATTGTATTTATTGTATTTATTGTATTTATCGTTCTGAACATGTTTACTTTTTACATATTGTGACTTGGATGGATAGTTGTCTCATTGGCACTCATATCACATCTTCTTATTTATATGAACTATTTGCCACTGGACGTAAAGTAAACTATCAATCAAATTCCATTTTTAGCGGAGTTGGTTTTTTTTTTATGAAATAGCTATGTCACACGTTATAGTAGTAAGGCAAAATGTTGCAAGGCTGTCGATTGCCTTATTTTCATAAGATTGTGGTATTTTTACATACTTATCAATTCCTCTACATTCAGGTCCGTTCGCACCACAGAGAGTCAAATCGTTAACAAGCATACCACTGCCACTACCCAACTTAAAGCATCTTCCGAACATTTGAAAGTCCCTACCATGTACTGGTTACCGAAATTACACAAAAACCATTTAAATTCCGTTTCATCTCCGCATCGAGTAAGTGTTCTACTACTAATCTATCAGTTCTTCTAACTACCTCCTTACTACTATCAAAGAACTGGTTATTAACTTTTGTAATAAAGCTTATGAAAATAATGGTATTAATTATTTTGGAGTGTTAAAAATTCTTTAGAGGTTTTAGATAAAATACATGCTTTTGATGGTCCTTATAATTCTGTTGACAGTTATGATTTTTCTACTCTGTACACTACACTTCCACACAATCTTATAAAAAAAGTTTTTGTATTTGATAAAATGGTCTTTCGAAAAATCTCATTGTAATTTTATTTGCTGTAACTCGTTTAAAGCCTTTTCTGTAACGAAAAGGAAAGTATGCTAGATACACTTACTGGAAATGTGAGGATATGATTGAAGCTTTAAATTTTCTGCTAGATAACATTTATGTACGTTTCGGCGATAAAGTGTATCGTCAGGTAGTAGGTATTCCTATGGGCACTAACTGTGCCCTTTAATAGCAGATTTATTTCTATATTGCTATGAATCTCAGTTTATGACCAAACTCAGTAAAGACCCATCATTGTTATATTTAGTTGATACATTCAACAATACCTACCGTTATCTGGATGATATTTTTCGTTAAATAATCCAGAGTTCTCTAAATATACTTCCGAAATTTACCCAAAAGAACTTACTTTAACTAAATCTAACATAAACAGCAGCAGTTGCCCTTTTCTAGATTTAGACATTTCAATTTCTAACGGGAAACTACATACTAAAATTTACGACAAAAGAGACGATTTTCATTTCCTATTGTTAATTTTCCATTTTAGACGGCGATGTGCCTTTGGCTCCATCATACGGTGTTTATATATCCCAACTCGTTCGGTATGCCCGTGTGTGTTCTGATGTCATAGATTTTAACGAACGTAATCAATGCATCACTGGGAAATTATTGTGTCAGGGATTTCGATACCATAAATTACTTAAAACTTTTACTAAATTCTTTCATAGATACAAAGATTTGATTAGTAAATTTGGCTGTACCTGTAGAAAACTTATTAAAATGGTATTTCACATCCTAAATTTTACGGTAATATTGTACTTAAAGCGAGGAAATCACTATGTGATCCGTGTAAACTCATCGAACCTTTAAACAAACTTATAAGTAAGGGTTATCGTACCAATATTGTAATTAGATCTCTGAATATAGTTTACATTGGCACTAATATCGATTTTGTCATTAGCAAATTAAAACATAACTAAGTTGTATCTTCTTTTTGAGGCGGGATGTTTAGAGACACACACGTTAATTTTATCTCTTAAGAAGTAGCTCCTCACTATCCTACTACCTGTCGATACATTTATTTTGGCATTGCACAAGTCATGTCTTCTCTGACTGTTCATGACGTTAAAATACTAAATCCCTGGGATGTGTTTTAGTTGATTTTAGTCTCTGATGCATGATTTTTATCATTAATTGTTTTGGCTTTTAACTAGCTGTCAGTAACTGCAGTACTCTCAAATCGTACTTTCTTGTTAATTCGACCTGTTGATACTATTTTAATACTTTTTGTTATTTTATATTAATATGGATCTTGTCTGTATACCAGCTTTGATTATTTGGAATATCTACTAATTTTCACTTCTTCGTACTACATTTGTATTAACATCAAGATTATTCTCCTTTAATCTGTACAGGAAGTTTTATTGTTGATATTTACCCTTATGTATCTAGTGTTAAATTAGGTATTTATATGACAGACCTTTCTTGGTATTCCTAATTATTGGAAGATTTTATATAGACAGAAAAAGTATACCTAAAACGACAAAGTTATTTTTCATTTACCTGTATATATTATGAAAACCGGTTTTTTTCAAAAGTGATTATTTTCTAAGGGTTTAATATTTCGCGGTAATGTTTTGCCATGGCTTTATTTGGACTTGTTTGTTTGCTTTTTGGCCTTGAATGTTTGTCCCTAATATTTTATTAACTATGTATTTACTTTCAGGTATCACAGATCAATTTATTCGTTCATAGTGTGTTAATTTACGTTTTGATTGAGTTAAGCCTTCCAATTGATGTTTTATCGTGTGTTTTTCTATGTTGTGATGTTATACTATTGTTTCAGAAAAAGGAGAAGGTTTGGTACCATTAAAACGTTTAATCCCGCTGCAAATGTTTGCACATGTCCTAAGTCAGGAATCTGATGTACAGTAGTTGTCGTTTGTTTATGTAATTTATACGTGTTTCTCGTTTCTCGTTTTTTATATATACTAGACCGTTGGTTTTACCGTTTGAATGGTTTTACACTAGTACTTTTGGGGCCCTTTATAGCTTGTTGTTCGGTGTGAGCCAAGGCTCCGTGTTGAAGGCCGTACATTGACCTATAATGGTTTACTTTTATAAATTGTTATTTGGATGGAGAGTTGTCTCATTGGCACTCACACCACATCTTCCTATATCTATCTACAGACCGGAAGTGGTCCGAGGACACAGTTATCGTCCTTTGATTTTCGTTGTCTACAAATATAGTCACTAGTGTCACAGTAGTGTAGACAGTGTATAACTTGCAAATTTTTTTCATACACTTTCCAAATTTATTTCTTTATATTGTATACATGAAATATTAAGTAAGGGGATGAAATTACATGTTAAAAAAATTTGGGTGCTGAATCTTTATGTTAAGTAGTGATTTGGTCCAGTTAAAAAAGGTCAAAAACTAGTATGTCTGAAGCTGTCAAACTGAATTTTAGACCCCCTTAACATAGAATTGTCAATATTTTGAGTTAGAGCTGGTAGACTTTTCTATAATTTTGATAATATTTGTCCCAATAGTAGTACACTACACTGTAAAAAATTTTTTGAGATAGAGCAGGTGCGATTTTTTTTATTTGAATTTATTGTCTTAAAGAAATGCACTACGAAATAACTGTGTTCTCGGGCCAAGTGCTGTCTTTCTCATTTAATTCTTTATACTTAGAAAGGAGAGTAGACATTAGTTCAATTAGCACGTTTACCGATTCAATAAAGTAGATTTTTAATTACGGACTGCACATGTGCCGGACTATTGGGGTGTCAGACTAATGGAGTGTCAGACTATTGGGGTGTCGAACTAATGGGGTGTCGGACCAATAGGGTGTCGGAATATCGGTGATACCCTAAGAAAGCTACTACTTCAGTTATTTTTACCGTTTCTACACGGGGCAAAGAGGTAGTGTCAACTTCCCTTGAATTTTTATCACAGCAGGGCCATTTTTAAAAAGTCTTTCAATCTTTACTTAAATTCATGTACAAGTATAGTACCACATTTTTGACAACGGATATGTTCCAATTGTCGTTACTACAATCCCGTCCCCTTTTCCCGGAATGTGACCTACCGAATTAGACTTATCACCACCGGGTTTGTACTAACATGAGCAACACGACTGGTGCCACACGTGGAGCGGATCTGATTACCCTTCCGGAGCATCTGAGATCACCCCGTTTTTGGTGGGGTTTGTGTTGCTTAGTCTTTAGTTTTCTATGTTGTGTTTTGTGTAATATTGTTTGTCTATTTGTCTTCTTCTTTTTTAGCCATGGCGTTGTCAGTTTATTTTCGACTTATGAGTTTGAATGTCCCTTTGGTATCTTTCGCCTCTCTTTTATTTCTAAACAGATCTCCAAATTATAATTGCCTGAAGATGGCTCATAACCGCAATTTTGATAAATTTTGGCAACTTTTGAGTATTTATGACAAAAATGTTTAAGAAGATCATCGTTAACCAAATCTAAACTCTTTGATATTTAATTTCCAGTAGGATTGGACAACTTTTAGATGTTGACCTTTTGAATGAAAACAAATGCAGGGTAAATGGGTCCTTTCGCTTTTTGATGTCGACTAATGAAATTAAGGTAGCTGGGATGTCTAAATGTTCGACGATAGATTTTTTTGTACAGGATTTCTGGGTCAATGTCCATTCAAATTTCAATCTTTAAACTGAGGATCACGGATCTTGTTTTTTTCCGTTAAAATACATTGAAATTAACGAAATCACGGTTATTCTATATGGGTTATTTTGGGGAAACTTATTTTTTCCTTATTGAGGAAAAATTTCAAGATAGAATTTGTCAACATTCCAGGATAGAATTGCTTTTCATAAATACTTACGGAATCTCAAATAAAAATAGGGGTCCACAGGCCTTATTTTCTTGCAAAATTAAAAAAAAAAAAAACACAAATTGTCCTATAAAATTCTATTTAATTATCTGCCCTTGATTTTAAAAGGATTTGTTTCCGAAAATTTAAAATAAACTTAACGACACTTAATTTTTTGATAGTTTAATCCTAAAATTTCAAGTTTTACATGTTTCTGTTGTATATTGAATGATACGTGGTAAACTATTTAAACCAAAAAAGTATTTTTGCAACATGCCCAGAAGGGATGCTCAGAAAAAGACACCCGATCTACCATAATTAGATTAAAAAGCCATGGAAGGATTTAAAAATTTTTTAAAAAGTCGTCAGTTTCTGTCAAAGTTCTGTATAAGTGATCTTTGTAGAATTAGGCCTATAAAAAAGATCTACAATATATAGAGATCTTAGAAGTCCTTTATTATTTAGAGTTGCATTGATGTTTGGAAGAACTGATGGTAAATAAGACAGACTTGCTTTGCTTACAAAAGCAAAAAATTAATCTTAAATAATCCAGATCAAAATTAAATGCTCTGCAACTTTGTTCTTTCATCTAGTTCTGATTTCCAAGACCTCTGGTGAAGCTTAGAATTTTTATTGTGAAATGGTAGGAATCCAATTTTCCAAAACATTTGGTTCTGTTGGTAAAAGACAAAGCTGAGACGCCCGACGGCCAACAACTGAAAATAATATAAGAACATCTTTGTTTTCTTACACCATAAATCGCTAAATAAAAACATTAGTCGAAGGTCTCTTCTTAACAAATTCTATGAATATTTTAGCATCTCCTTGGCACATCCAATTTCTGTTATAGCCTTAACCCTAGGATATCTATATACACCGAGGTACTCCCGAGAGATAACTTTTGAAATCCACCTAATGCTTTTCAATATCCTTCGTATAACCCTTTTATGCTTTTGCCTTCACTGTCAAAGGAGTGTCTGAATCCGACCCTGCTGTACAGATGAACTGTGTCGTAGGTTGTAGAATTTTGATATTTGTCATAAGGTCAGAATTATGAGCAAAACAGAAATTCGTGCAAACCATGTAGGATAATTCAATTTAATTTTCGGAAGAGGAGGAGGGAGAGTCGTCCTGAAGATTTTGGAAAATAATCTGCTAGCCTAGTAAGAACTAACAAAATAATCTTGCCTATGACAGGATTAAATGTATATTCTTCCGCATAAATTGCAGGAAATAGTTATTTACAAAATGGACATAAACTAACAAAGTAACAGACGAAAACGAATATTACGTTCGCAGAAATTTCAAGCCCTCTTCCCCAGAAAATAAATGATCGTCGCCTAAATGAGTAAAATCCTCGAAGACATCCATCATTCCTCTTACTTCTGGAAATTAAAGATAAATTAAAACAGCATTGATTCTAAAATTTTCTTGATCTTGTATGTTATTGCAATAAAAAAAGTTTGTTTTAATTATTGTTCAACAAAATAGTCTTGTCTTAGAAACAAACCCCTCGCCACTAAACACATACATACAACAGATATATATTGTTTGTGCCATAGAAAGATTAAAACTTGAATAAATCACAAGTCACGTTTAAATATTTGGAGTTGTCGGTGCAGAAGGTTTCGGATTTTTTTCTGTATTTGCCCTTAGTCCAGAATTAAAAAAGAATATGTATTTCGGGTTATCTTGTCACTGGTGACATCATTTGAATAAGTTGTCATAACTTTAATCATAATTCACATTTTTTATACCTCATTGACATCGGAATTATCATGCGACTCCGGAAGACATTATCTTAATGTGGTTCAAAAAGAGAAAAAAAAAATGCTTTAATGATTTAACTAAAACTACTCTAACACAATTTGATTGATTGGTTGTTGTTTGCTTAATGTTCAGTGGCAGATATTTGATGTGTATTCAGATCGAGAACATATCAACAATAGATCTAATATTATTGGTTTTGCATGAGTCGATTGACAGGGATCGATGAAGGAAGAGACATTTGACTTAGTTTTAAAAATATAAGGGTATGTTGGAAATAAGAATATTTTTTCCTTGCAATATAACCTTTGGATCCTCCGGGAATTGTTGGAAGGATCGAACCACTACATTTCCTACGTGACGTGCGCTCGCTACTACCACTAGCCTATCAAATAAATGAACAAATAACACCACCAAGAGGCAGTGTTGATTAATTGTTTGTTTGTTGACGTATTGCAGCAAATTTTATAAGCATAACTACGAGAAAAATTTAAACATCGCCTGTTTATATTATTGTGATAAAAATGAAAACATTCCATTTTTTACTGTATTGCCCATTTGGTTTATAAACCAACGAAAACACCGAATACCTCAATTACGTCTAATTTGCATACTAACGCACCCGTTAATAGCGCACCCGTTATCACAATGTTTACGGAAACGTTTGTGAATACCCAAATTCCCGGGCAGTTATACTACTCTACACTAATTGGTGGATGGAGTAAAGGAAAATAGTTCCGGAACGGAAACGATCATTGTACGGAGTTTGGCAATCTTCGGAGCAGAGATCATATCCGTTCCGTTCAATACTACTACAACAAACACTATATTTAATTCTTATGCATGAAGAGATTGGCACGGTATTTTCTTCGGAAAATGAATGGGCTGGCCATTGCATTTATTGCATTGTCATGACATATTAATGTAAAATTTAACCCCCTACAGATATTGGCGTTGATTACCTCTGGTCACCCTACATCGATATTGGTTTTGGTTACCACTGGTCACCTACACAGATATTGGCTTTGGTTACCTTTGTTCACCCTACACATGTATTTTATTTGGTTACCTTTTGTAATCCTATTAAGATTTTGACTGTGGTTATCTATAGTCATTTTCACAGATATTAGTTTTGATAAAATCTGGTCACTTTACATAGATTTTTACTTTGGTAACCTCTGGTCACCGTACACAAATAGTGATTTTGGTTACCTCTGGTCATCATACACAATCATTGGCTTTGGTAACTTCTGGTCACCCTACACAAATACTGACTTTGGTTACCTCTGGTCACCCTACACACACATTGGCATTGGTTACCTCTGGTCACCCTTCGCAGATATTGGCTTTGGTTACCTATGGTCACCCTACACAGATATTGGCTTTGGTTACCTCTGGTCACCCTACACAGATATTGGCTTTTGTTAGCTCTGGTCACCCTACACAGATATTGGCTTTGGTTACCTCTGGTCACCCTATAAATGTATTGGCTTTGGTTACCTCTTGTCACCCTACACAGATTATCTTTGCTTACCTCTGGTCACCCTACACAGATTATATTTGGTTCCTTCTGGTCACCCTATACAGATATTGGCTTTGGTAAAAATCTGGTCACCTTACATAAATATTTATATTTGTATTTGTAATGTTTTCATTAAGTTGACTGCTCTATCCCAATTACTGTTACTTTTACCTATTGTGTCTTTTTGTTTTGCTCACACTTAATTTAATGGAATCTAATGCAACTGTCATACAAGTGGGAGGTTTAGCTAGATATAAAACCAGGTTTAACCCACCATGTTCTGCAAAGAGAATGCCTGTACCAAGTCCGGAATATAACATGTGTTTTACAGTCATTCTGTTTATTGATAAGTTCGAGCGTTTGGTTTTGTCAGTTGTTTATGGACGTCCCCTCTGTTTGAATTTTCCTCGGATGTCGGTATTTCTGTTATATTCTTTTTTGTAAACATTATCAATTTCATGGTTTATTATCATCTGTTGCAATTAGTTTTTTGGAGCACAAGAATGATGTTCCTAATTTACGTTTACGTCTTTGAATATTTTATCATAGAAACTAAATTTGCTGATGTGACCTGCTTCTTGTGTGCCAAGGAACCTACTAACATGGTTAATATACATTTATAGGTCTTGGATTAACACTTAAGCAGGATGCTTTAAATTGTTTTGTGATAATTTTCATAAGTATTATGGTTAATATGAATGATCTTATAAGAGAATGTTGGCATATTGTAGCTGAGAATATCAAGGTTTTTTAAGAAAAAGTTTTGTCAGGTGTCCCTAGGATCATCTTAAAGAATGGAATGAAAGCGACACATGTGCAGTCTTCTGATTCCTCATTGTACTATAAAAATTCAGACAAGTTTGTTTATATTCGGCCATGTACTGTTCAACTTTCAGATATTCTAGATTTCAATGATAGCTTACAATATTGCTCTATTTCAATACGTAACCGTAAAAATTGTAAAACCTGTGATATACTAATATCTGATACCAACTTTCAAAGAAACTTGATCACCAAAAGGTACAATACACATAGTCGTGAGGATTTAAATTGTACTGCTTCCAATATTGTGTATGGTATTGAATGTGCTCTTTGTGAACTGATCTACGTCTGGGAAACTCAACAAAGACTCAATTTTAGAATGACTGACCATCGGTCTAATGTTAATGATCCTAATAACAACAAATTTCTCTATAAACATTTTAATCTGCCTAACCATTCTATTGTTTCAATGAAAGTCCGGATTATAGAGAAAATATATCATTCAACAAATGACCCCATATTGAGTACACCATATCGTCTACAAAGAAAAGACTTTTGGATAAGAGAGTAGGGAACAGCCATTCGCTATGGATGCAATGACAAAATTGAAGTTGAAATCATCACTTTGTAAATTTTTATGGACGCCATCACGAGTTGGTTGACCGTTATGGAATATCCGTTTCACAGATGATATCGGATATGTTCCTTATGTCGTAACTACAATCCTGTTCCCTTTTCACGAATGTGACCTACCGAATTAGACTATTTACCCCTATTTGTGACATTTTTACCTATTGTTTTTGTTTGTTTTGTTCACACATCGTTGTCAATATAATGGAATTTGATGCTACTGTCATACAAGTGAGAGGTTTAGCTAGCTTTAAAACCAGGTTCAATCCACCATTTTCTAAATAAGAAAATGCCTGTACCAAGTCAAGAATATGACAGTTGTTATCCATTCGTTTGATGTTTTTGAGCTTTTGATTTTGCCATTCGATTAGGGACTTTCCTTTTTGAATTTTCCTCGGAGTTCAGTATTTTTTGTGATTTTACTTTTTGATGGTGAAGGTATTTTGTCTAGTCCTAGGTGTAGTACTGTCAATAAATTACAATTATTTAACATTTCTGCTCGACGAAAAAGAAGTCATGGTCACATAAATTATACATCACCTGCTGTTCACACCGTGACAATTGATAGTCTGTTATCGTCTGTTCAAAAACCTTTAGAAATTCACCATATCAGAACTAAATTATACTCCATTCCATTATCTAAACTTTATTTACTATATCAAGAGGCCCAAAATACTTTCGTTATTGATTCTAATCCTGTTTTGTATAGATTAGTTGCAATTATCATGGACATTGCTAACCGTAGACTATTCAAACCACTATCAACTGCTTCCAAAAATAAGGAAAAACGTATTTTAAAAAAAAAAGTAGAATTCGCCAATTAAAGTTTAGATGCTATCAATATTAGCAATATTTTCCACTAGAAATCTGTACAAAAAAACTATACCTGATTACTTCAAAAATAAAGCTACGCCTGTAATTTCTTATACTTACACCAGGTCTATTGCATCCAAGATTTTCAACCATAAGGTGGTTTTCGAGGCCTTTAACCTCAATGATGTGAAATCCAAACCTCCAGATTGCTCATGTGCATCGTCAAAATACAAGTATAGTCCAGTTGGTCATGTTATTACTGGCAACCTTGGCATCGTTACCAACGAACAACTAAGAGAGTTGTTAGCCAAGGGACCAAAATGTAGAATTCCCCAGCCCATCAGCTGAAAAAAGAACTCCAAGTTACTGATGGATGTTGTTGAGGACTATACTAGAAAATGGGTAAAGCGCGAACTAGACGAACCAGAACTGGACACTTTGTCTGCATGGATCAAAGCTATTCGATCAGGCATTCAGAAGCGCATTCAGAAACTACGATGTACTACAAACACAAGGGTTTCTAACCCATTCAAGAACCCAGAGGTTGTGGATGCTTTATGCTCTTTGCATGACAAATATTCCTTGTTCCAGCAGATAAAGCCTCCTATAATTTTGTCTTCGTATGTAAAAACCATTATTTGCAATGTCTCACAAAAGAGCTTGGAATAAACAGCACAACTGGTAATCCTACATATTCTTCAACATCATTTACAAAGGATGAAATTTTACAAAATCACAAATCTGTCCTTCTTTCATTTGGTATTAACATCAAAGAAAACGAAGAAAATCTACCGTCATTATACTGGATACCAAAACTTCACAAAACTCCGTATAAAGAACGATACATAGCTGGATCATCAAGATGTTTGACTAAACATCTTTATACAGTAAAAGATGGCCTTCAAAAATGTTGTGATGAGATATATTCAAACAGTGGTGTCAATTAGATGTGGATTCTCAAAAATTCTAAAGACCTACTGCTAAATCTTAGATCACAATCTGCAATTTTGCAGCAACATTAACCTTTGATTTTTCTACGCTTTACACTACTTTTCCCCATGCTTAATTGAAAGATCGACTTCACCGTCTCATTAAACATATGTTTTATTGATTTTTAAAAGAATTCATATACATGTAATGTAGACATTTTGATATCGAAATATTATAATTGGCATAACTTTATTTAAAAAAAAAGATCTATAATTGTTTAAATGCCGTATAAAAACTTACATGGTTAATGAGTAATGTTATTTCTGTTGAATTTCTTTGATTTGATAGTTATGAATTGTTAAACACTTTTTGCAACTTTCTCCTTTGTATTAAATTTGGGTTTTATTAAACTGGCAATATGGGTAATTTGGTTAGATTAACTTCGTTTCAATTTACTTATATTAATTTTGATCATGCTCGTCATTTTTTTTTTATTCCATCAATGTACAAGCTCTGTTTGATAATATACTAGTGTACTAATTTATAGAACGTAATTACATTCCTATGGAGTAATAGTATCACATGCTAAAAATCATAGTGAAATATAAAGTTTGAACATGCAATTACATTTATCTTTATTAATAGCAAATTACTGAAGTAACCATTAGACGCCTAAAGGAGTATATTTCCGTTAACCAAGCAGGGCTAACACTACAGACACAGCCTCAATAAAGTGGATAGTAGTAACTATTCAGCAGGTTTAAATAAATTTCAAAGGTGCATAGAATTTAGTCATCCGAGGTATCTGTCTAATGTGACGAGAATACCAAAACATGTACATGTATCTGTTTAAGGTTACCACAGGTAACCAAATTCTGTATTCATGTCCGATGAAACGAGGTAACAAATGTCAAGACCCAAGGTTACTTAAGTATGTATTTGTGTAAAGTGAACAGAGAAAAGGAAAGTCTGTACATTTGTCAGGTGATCAAAGGTAACCAAAGGTAACCTAAGAAAACCAAAGTAAAGACCAAATATAACCAAAGTCAAGACTAAATATGAACAAAGAAAGTATTTATGTTAGAAGACCAGAGGTTACAAAAGTTTATATCTATTTAAGTCGATGAGAGGTAACAAAAGTATTATCTTTGTTAGGTTAACACAGGTAACCAAAGTCAAAATACTTGCTATATATTATATGACATCAATGTTAGTCGCACAGATAATCAAATTCAATATCTGTGTACGGTCACCAGTGGTAACCAAAGTCGATATATTTGAAGGATTTCAAGATTACCAAAATCAAGATTTATGCCAGGTGAGCAGAGGTAACAAAAAAATGTTTAGAGTGACCATGAGTAACAATTATCAATATCTTTATATGATGACTAGAGGTCACCACAGTCGAAATCTAAATAGGGTCACCAGAAGTAACATAGTTAATATCTGTTTTGGATGATCACAGGTAACCAAAGTCAATATCTGTATAGCTTGTCCAAAGGTAACCAAAGTCAATATCGTTATGGGTTGACCAGATGTAACCAAAACCAGTATATGTGTACGGTGACCAGTGGTAACCAAATATAATTTGTGTAGAGTGAGCAGAGATAACCAAAGCAAATATATGTGTAGGGTGACCAGAGGTTACCAAAGCCAATATCTGTGTAATGTGACCAGAGGTAACCAAAGTCAATATCTTTATAAGGTGACACAAGTTATCATAATTAAATATCTGTCTAGGGTGACCAGAGGTAACCATCATCCTTAATATCTAAGTAAGGTGACCAGAGGTAACCATCATCATCAATATTTAAGTAGGGTGGCCAGAGGTAACCAAAGCCAATATCTGTGTAGGTCGACCAGAGGTAAACAAAGTCTTTATCTGTTTAGGGTGACCAGAGGTAACCCTAGCAAATATTTGTGTAGAGGTTACCAAAAGTAACCAAAGTCAATATCTATATAGGGTGACAAGAGGCAACCAAAGCCAATATCTGTGTTGAGTGACCACAGGTAGCCAAAGTGAATATCTAATGAAAACCAATATATGGGCAGGATGACCAGAGGTAGTCAAACTAAATAAGTGTAGGGTAGCAAGAGGTTACCAAAGTCTATATCTGTTTAGGGTGACCATAGGTATGGGGGGCCAGTAGTAATCAAAGTCAATGTCTGTATAGGTTGATCAGAGGTAACCAAGATCAATAGCTGTATAGGGTGTCCAAATGTTACTAAAGTAAATAAATGTTTAGGGTGACAAGAGGTAAACAAAGCCAATATCTGTGTTGGGTGACCAGAGGTAACGGAAGTAAATATGTAAGTAGAGTGACCAGAGGTAACCAAAGTCAATATATTTGTAATGTAACCAGAGGTATCAAAAATAAATATATCTATAGGGTGACCAGAGGTTACAATCATCATTAATATTTAAATAGGATGACCAGAGGTAACCAAAGCCAATATATGTATAGGCTGACAAGAGGTAACCAAAGCCAATATTTGTGTTAGATGACGAGAGGTAACCAAAGTTAATATCTTTGTAAGGTGACAAGAGGTATCAAAATTAAACATCTGTATAGGGTGACCAAAGGTAACCAATGTTTAGAGTAACCAAAGTCAATATATTTGTGAGGTAACCAGGTATGAAAAATAAATATATCTATAGGGTGACCAGAGGTAACCATCATCATTAATATTTAAATAGGATGACCAGAGGTAACCAAAGCCAATATCTGTGTAAGGTGACCAGAGGTAACCAAAGTTAATATCTGTGTAAGGTGACAAGAGGTATCAAAATTAAACATCTTTATAGGGTGACCAAAGGTAACCAATGTTTAGAGTAACCAAAGTCAATATATTTGTGAGGTAACCAGGTATCAAAAAAAAATATATCTATAGGGTGACCAGAGGTAACTATCATCATTAATATTTAAATAGGATGACCAGAGGTAACCAAAGCCAATATATGTATAGGGTGACAAGAGGTAACCAAAGCCAATATCTGTGTAAGGTGACCAGAGGTAACCAAAGTCAATATCTTTGAAAGGTAACCAGAGGTATATAAAAATAAACATATCTATAGGGTGACCAGAGGTAAACATCATCATTAATATTTAAATAGGATGACCAGAGGTAACCAAAGCCAATATATGTATAGGGTGACCGGAGGTAACCAAAATTAATATTTGTGTAAGGTGACCAGAGGTAACCAAAGGTGACCAAACTCAATATCTTTGTAAGGTGACAAGAGGTATCGAAATTAAATATCTGTATAGGGTGACCAGAGGTAACCATCATCATTAATATTGAAGTAGGGTGACCAGAGGTTACCAAAGTCAATATATGTGTAGGATGACCAGAGATTACCAAAGCAAATATCAGTGTAGGGTGACCAGAGGTAACCAAAGCCAATGTATGTGAAGGGTGAGCATAGATAACCCTAGCTAATGTCTGTGTAGAGGTGACCAGGGGTAACCATAGTCAATATCTGTGTAGGGTGACCAGAGGCTTCCACTGTCAATATCTGTGTTGGGGGACAACAGGTAACCAAAGTGAATATCTATGTAAGGTGACCAGATTTTATCAAAGTTAATATCTGTAAAGGGAAACCAGAGGTAACCAAATATAATCTGTGTGCGGTGACAAGAGGTAACCAAAGCCAATATCTGTGTACGGGGACAAGAGGTTACAAGATCCAATATCTGTAAAGGGTGACCAGAGGCAACCAAAGCCAATATCTGTGTAAGGTGATCAGAGGTAACCAAAGTTAAATTCTGCGTAAGGTGAACAGAGGGTGACCAAAGGTTACCATCATCATTAATATCTAAGTAGGGTGACCAGAGGTAACCAAATAGATATAAGAAGATGTGGTATGAGTGCCAATGAGACAACTCTTCATCCAAGTCAAAATTTATCAAAGTAAACCATTATAGTCAAAGTACGGTCTTCAACACGGAGCCTAGGCTCACACCGAACAGTAAGCTATAAAGCCAGTATCTGTGTAAAGCGACCAGAGGTAACCAAAGTCTTAATCTGTTTAGGATAACCAGAGGTAACCCTAGCAAATATTTGTGTAGAGGTGACCAAAGGTAACCAAAGTCAATATTTCTGTAGGGTGACAAGAGGCAACCAAAGCCAATATCTGTGTTGAGTGACCACATGTAACTAAAGTGAATATCTAATTAAAGCCAATATATGGGCAGGATGACCAGAGGTAGTCAAATTAAATATCTGTGTAGGGTAGCAAGAGGTAACGAAAGCCAATATCTGTTTACGGCGACCAGAGGTAACCAAGGCCAATATCTGTTTAAGTTGACCAGAGGTAACCAAAGTCAATATCATTGTAAGGTGACCAGATGGTGACCAGAGGTAACCACCATCATTAATATCTAAGTAGGATGACCAGAGGTAACCATCATAATTAATATTTAAGAAGGGTGACCAGAGGTAACCAAAGCCAATATCTATGTAGGGTGACCAGAGGTAACCAACGCCAATATCTGTTTAGGGTAACCAGTGGTAACCAAAGTCAATATATATGTAGGGGGACCGGATTACCAAAGCCAATATCTGTGTAGGGTGACCAGAGGTTACCAAAGTCAATATATGGGTAAGGTGACTAGAGGGAACCAATGAACGTACAGATCTGTGTAAGGTGACTAAAGTTAACCACAGTCAAAATCTGTATAGCATTACAAGAGGTAGCCAAATAAAATACATGTGTAGGGTGAGCAAAGGTAACCAAAGCCAATATCTGTGTAGGGTGACCAGTGGTAACCAAAACCAATGTCGGTGTAGGGTGACCAGAGGTAACCAACGCCAATATCTGTGTGGGGTTAAATTTTACATTAATATGTCATGACAATGCAATAAATGCAATGGCCAGCCCATTCATTTTCCGGAGAAGAAACCGTGTCAATCATTACATATATAAGAATTAAATATAGTGTTTGTTAAAACTTATTTTCATTTTCAATCAACTTATGGTTTTGAGTGAATCATTGATTGTTTGCGTAAAATATATTTGTTTTACTTTTTGAATCTCTTATACCAGTGTCCCTTAAAATATGGTTGTTCATGAACCCTGCAGAAAACTGATATTCATATTGTATTGCTTCACTGATAAACGGTTTACCCACTTAGTAACCTACTTTCACTTTTAACCGAAAATAATGTACTATTTTTTGTCGCTTTGAGACACCTTTTTAACAGTTTCTGTTCAGGTTACCTCTAGGCACCTTTCAGCGCAACTATTATCCTTGTGTACACCTATAAGTGTAGTATTGCGGAGCATGTACGGAACGGATATGAACTCTGCGCCGGAGATTGGGAGTTGGGTGAATACCACGTTAAATTTTAACGGACGTACCCGTTAACGTCTCCGAACCACGAAACACACCTCATTTATTAATATTATTTTGGAGTGGGTTGTGCACATTGATATTTTGAAATAATTATAATTATATCATCTAAGCATTGAAAAAGGAAAATCTTCAAATCAAAACTACAAAATGAATAGATTAGAATACTAATTCTGCATTTAAAAAGAAATATTAGAATTAAATTTCATTTCAAGGCTAACTTGACGCGAAATCATGCCTTTAACTTGTGAAATATATAAAATATTTATTGAAACTGTTGTTAACGTCATAAACCAATATAAATATACACTTATAATAAGTAAACTTATACCTATACTTTTTGGCACTGTAACCTCGACACTGGCTTTATCAAGTGTAAATCCACGATAGCAGCTCCATGAAGCATTTAATGGATGGTTATTTAGGGCTCGATTAACGACATATACTGATTCACCAGATGTTATGTTGTTCATGTGCTCACTTGCGTAGCACTGTGTCTTTGGGTTTGGGACCGAGCAGTATGCTACCTCATCACCAGATGGATTACAAAATACGATAGGCAAGTGTAAATCATCTGTTTTACATACTATTCTAAGCTGTTTTGTATAAACTCCAGCTGATGCACACATTTCCATGGATTTTGCTAATATCTGATTAAAGGAAATATTGTATTAGTCTAGAAAAACCTAAGAATCATTCTAACAAGTGTATTATGAAAGCTATAACAAAGTACAAAGCACACAGACGCATTATTCTGACGTTGAACCAAGAGTTTTAATCTAAACATATGTGCCATGTAACGCGGATAAGGTTTGTACTCGTGATAACCGAACCGAGGTAACCGCAAGATCATTGTTTGACTATTAAAAACTATGCTGACAGGTCGTTTCTCACATTTTAATTAAAAGAAAAGAAATGATTTGCGTTAAATCTTTTGAACCAGTCCATATTCAACAGTAAATAATAAATCGACAGAGACAGCATGAATACTGTCAGCTGATCAACAGAATACGAAAAGTTGTTGGATGCAGTAACAATATTTACCGCTGAAATACTATTACTATCACTTGGTCGATACCATAACCCTACTGATGAAATAAAAGTCAACGAGGGTATCACCACCCCAGTAGTTTTGTACCTTGGTGCTGGCATAAAAACGCTTTAGTATGTTTATTGAAATTAATGAATGGATCTTCCGTAGCTCTTATTCTTTGTCCGTGCTTTCATATACTTAAGGTCCTTTTTTGAATATAAAAGCTCTTCAGTGTTTATTGGATTTTAAAATATTTTGGCATCGTGCATAACGGAAGTTACATTGATTATCATAAATGTCCATCTTGTGCAGTAAAAATCGGTTCCAGTTAAGGTTGCTACTATTTATATTAAAAACGCGTTAATTTAATTCTTTAAAAACTTTAGAAATAGCCGAATGGACGACAAAGAATTCTGTGAAAGTTTCAAAAATTGCAAGAGTCATATACCGTGAATAAGTTGTAAAAACACACGGATAAACAAGTGTGACCAATAAAAAAAACGATAACCAAATATCTAATTTAAATAAAACAAAATAAAATGATGAACAACAAGAATGTGTCCATTCGCACTATCATTTTCTATGTTCAGTGGATCGTGAAATAGGGATCAAATCTCTAATTTGGCATCAAAATTAGAAAGATCATATCAAAGGGAACATGTGTACTAAGTTTCAGGTTGATTGGACTTCAACTTCATCAAAAACAACCTTGACCAAAAACTTTAACCTGAAGCGGGACAGACGGACGAACGGACGGACAGAGGGACGAACGGACGAACAGACCGAAAAACATAATGCCCCTCTACTATCGTAGGTGGGGCATAAAAAGTTCTGTTCTTTATGATGTTGTTCGGTTCTGTTGTTTTGCCAATGTTGCTAGATTAAACCCCCCAGGCTAAAACAACAGTTATTTTGGTTCTTTCCTTAATAAGTTTTATAGCTCAACTTTTCACTTACATTTAAGTAGAATAAATGTATATAAAAGATAACCATCCATTTTGTTCATGTACTTGTGCAGTGTTTATGTCTGCAAGGCCGGTTTCCTATTTCCTGATCTCCTGTGATTTATCCGAAAGCAATTATATTTTGATGAGTTATTTTATTCAATTTCATCCGCATAGAACGAAAAATAAAGATGAAATTTATATGTAATTGATGTAATTTTATAAAGCGTGCGCACCATAAGTATCTAATAATTAAATTTTATATAAATAACACATATCTGAGAGGGCGATAGAGCAGATTGATACCCCGAGAAAAACTTTGTCAACCGAGGCGAAGCAATTACATGGCTTAAACACCATCCAGAAAGAGGACCCGAATATCAACTGTAAGGTAAACATTAATTTAAATAACCTCATTCGCTAAACAAAGAGGGTGGTTTCCAGAAGAAATTCTTATTCATAAAATTGAAAATGGAAACGGGGAATGTGTCAAAGAGAAAACAACCCGACCAAAGAGCAGACAACAGCCCAAGGCCACCAAAGGGTCTTCAACACAGCGAGAAAATCCCACACCCAGAGGCAGATTCAGATGACCCCTAAACAAAAATGTATACTAGTTCAGCGACAATGGACGTCACACTAAACTCCGAAACACATTAATGAACTAAAATTAAAAAAAACATACAAGACTAACAAAGGCCAGAGGTTCCTGACTTGGGACAGGTGCAAATATGAGGCGGGGTCAAACATGTTTTGTGAGATCTCAACCCTCCCCGATACCTCTAGCTAATGTAGAATAAACAAACACATAGCAATACGCACTGTAAAACTCAGTTCAAAAGAAGTCCGAGTCCGATGTTAGAATAGATTACAGAAGAAACTAAGCAAAATGACAATGATTAACATAAATTAACAAAGGACTACTAGCAGTTACTGACATGCCATCTCCAGACCTCAATTAAACTGATTGAAAGATTATGTCTTCATCATATGAAAATCAAGCACAATCCCTCCTGTTATGGGTTTAGTATCATACCATCATAAAATATACGAGAAGAACTTAACCCGTATCATGCCAACAACTGGTTTTAGAATAAATGTGTTTATTTCCGATGCAAAGACCTTATGAGTGAATCAATATCAATTCCAAAAAATGTCATCTTTAATGACCTGACAACAGTATCGTAACTATATCCCTTCTGAATAAGTCTGTTTATATGCTTAGTTAGCTTTTGAGGTGAATGACGACATCTGTTACATGAAATATAAAGTATGTGTGTAAGGGTTTCATCCATGAAAAAAGGGAACAAATGTAGGTAGGTAGGGATTCCTGTGTTTCTTTTTTAAATGTTTAATTTGTTATAAAACATGATCATTAGAATGACAAGCACTTATTTCGATATTTATGCTTAAGCATATGGCGGAAATCGCTAACCACCTATTGTGTAATCCCCCTTTACCAATTTTACAACAGGGAACTGAAAAAAAAAGAGAAAATAAAGAGGCATTTTTTATTCAAAATTATAACATGTATAAACCAAAATTAAATCGGGGATAATTATACCTTAATATTCGTTTGTTGTACGATTACTTTATAACGTCCTGTAGAATTGTTCTTCTCTTGGCAGGATTTGAACTACAGCTTATGAAATATCAGGACATCACTGCCTGCACATATTAAGCCAATTCAAGTTTAAATTAATTGAAAACTGGGATCACCACAGGCTATTTTAGAGTGGTACTCTTCCAATTTTAACACCGCCATAAGAAATCCAGCTTCACTCGTGATCTTCTCAGAATAAGCCTTGAGTTTTGAGATTATAAGAAAAAGATAATGATTTAGAATGCATAAAGATATCGTATTAAAATCAGCATATACATTATATCACTGCTATTTAGGGATCTTAATGCAATACAGTCTGCAAACAATTAATCTATATCCGAGATAAGTTTGGAAAATTATTCTTAGTAAATGTAATTTTTAAAGATTATTGCACAAGGTATAAAATCTAAAATATTTTTCAACTGTTGAAATAATTATTTTATTAGTTCTACCCTTAGAAAAATATCTGTTGTCATCCCTGTTATCGACAATATTTTGAGTATTAAAATTAATGATTGTTCACTAGTAATAATGAAAAGGTTGAAGTCACTAGATTTGTAAAAAAGAGCGGCATAGTAAGTATTGGATTTATATATATAAAATATATCTACGCATGTAGTATCTACTAGCTTTATATTGAAGACTTGAGCAGTGCTTTTATCAATTATTGATTTAAACATGTTAAAGTTCATCATTGTCCTTTGAGGGTTACATGTGTTTGAGTAGAATTTCGTCCTCGTAAGAGCCAATGGAAAACTTGCATTAAAACGTGGTCTAATGTTAAATATTACACATATGACTGTTTATTTTGATATCGGTTAAACAACTTCCTTGTTTTCCATATTTTTTCAGTGATGATGCGTGTTTGTATATTTATATTAATCTTATTTGTTTTATGTTATGACCAGACCTTATGTGAGTATATTTTCATATATATGTCAATTTCACATCAGTAAGTCCGTATCTGTTGGTATGTCGTCTCATTTTACTTGATTTATTACATACGTTTATTACATGTTATATAAAGGATTGATGTTTTGTAATAATTATTCCCCAAAAAATAAAACGCAACAACTAAAATTTTTTTTTCAAAGTATGAATTTTCACCAAAAAAAATGCGTGATTGAGACATGAATATATGGTCAGGTTAACGTTTAAATGTCCGATAATTGAATTAAAATCCTGATAGTGGCTGTTGATCCATATGGCAAAATCAAAGGTACTTTATTCAAATGATTTGCACCACGTGACTTTGTCCCTTTTGATCAAATTACTTCCCTTAGCTTAAGATTGAAAATATAATTTATTTTAGATTTGCGGATAATCCAGTCCTTTTCCGTCATGTATCTAAAACTAATGTATCTTTAAAAACTTCCTTTGGCGGATATTTACAAAAATGCTGTGTAATTCTAAGGGAAAATGCTTAAAATTTGACTTTTTACGAAATGGGAAGGTTGAAATCATCATGTTTTTAAAAGAATTTGGCCGAAAACTTAAGAAAGCAGGTAAGTTAAAAGTTATTTAACTTTAAAATTCAACCTACAAGGTGTTTCCCTATATGCGAACAAATCATGAACAATATCTTCTTGCATGTGTATTTCTGTTTTGAATCTTGCTATTTTACGATTTTACGTCATTTTATTTGATCTTATATAGCAATTAGACAATGGTTACGCTTCCGATTTTTAAACTAAAAGGCCGAAAGATTTCAGAGTAGACAATGTCCATTTGTACACGGACAGAAGCCTAAAACATGTACAATTCACCTATATGCGAACAAATTGTTCATTCGACATAGGTATTTGCATATTGTCATTTTTATTAAAAGGGCTTATATAATCCTATTGTAATGGCTGCCGTCATGATAAGGCAAAATGGCCGCTATGCAAATTAGCAAATTACCCCAAATTTTGCCATATGCAAACTTTCCTTTTCGGGTAAGTTTGTGTAACTCTGCTCGAGGAAGGCCTACGGGAATATTAAGGCAGTTACACGTGCGAATCATGCCTCATCGCTACGCGTGTGTGAAGGGTATACAAGAAAACTTAACCATTTATATGAAATCAGTCGTTAAATTGTTTTTCGAACCTGCTATGATATGCCAAGCATATATAGACACAATAACCCATAACATCGGCTTTGGTTGTCTTTACGCCGATGAATCCCAAAATGCAGTAGCAAGACTTTGCTTTGTTCACTGTAGCAAGAACTTGCAAAGGTACCAGCAATCAGGTTCATAAGGTGACCGTCAATATTATGTCCGACCTAGGAGCACAGGCGCAGCCCAAGATCGCTACATCCGGTTCTTCACAAGAAGAGCCGGACAATGACCGCAATAGAAACAATCAAATGTCCTAGGCCGACGAATATCGACAGGCAGTCAGAAATCGTCTCTGTGAAAACTGCTTACGCGCCAGACGTCCGTACTTTGGCGAAGTACTGAGACGCTGGCATCAACTTGCAACGGTCTAATGATGCAACTGAGAAAGGGCCTGGGACCTGCAAAAAAGTTGACAACCGTGGCGGAGAAAGTGTGATGATATTAGTGTATATCCTACGTCCGAAAACGTTCGACCCGAGCAACCTCAACGCCGCTTGATACAGAAATGAGATTTCGACACCACATGCCGCCTGTAATGAACCACCATAATTAAGTTTTTCAACACGACATTGTGCGGCCGCACACAGCTTGTGCTACTAGCGACTTTCTAACAAACCAGAACGTTACATTATTTACCTGGCCGTTCAAATCACTAGATGTGAACCGATAGAACATTTGTGGGATAAACATGTGCGCAGTCGCCATCCAGCGCCGCAATCTGTGCAAGAATTTTAAGTTTGAATAAGAGGTGGACTAAATTTTATATATTTTTTCATATGCTGCGTTTCTAAGTTGGGTGATTATAGTTACTTCGCGGGGTATTCAGAACTTCTACTGGCTTGTTTCTTAATTAATTGTTTTCATTGTAACGTTTACATTTTCTCAATGATATTACATATTGTCTATCTAATGCTAGTTGAATTAGTGTTAAATAGATATATGATTTGTACGAAAAACTGGTTGGGACATTTTGTTGTTAAAATTTCCCACTTCAAGGTCAAACGTTTGGTTTTGTCAGTTTTATTGACTTCCTATTTTTGAATTTATCGTGGGTACCGTTTTTTTTATCATTTTTGGCCAGCTTGATATTTTTCAGTTCCAAGTTTTATTTTCCACTTCCAAGTTGGAAGTGAGAAAATTTCATGTTGGAACTAAGAAATGTCAACTTTGAAAGGGTTTATGTCCATATGAAAGTTTTGATGTCAACTCGGAACTCGGCAAGTTGGAAGTAAGAAATGTCAAAAATGGAAATGAGAAATTAGAACAAAACGTTTCTACCAGCATTTTTGTAGATTTACCATGGTAATTACCGAAACCTTTAAAATACATACACAAACTCATGTAAGAATAAGAGGAGATGTGGAATACTTTGTATTATAAGACAGTGACATAAATAACCAAAGGCAACTTGAGTCCAACATATATACAAAACACAAAACAAATAACAAATATAAAAATGCTCACAGTTACTGAAAGCAAGCTCAAAGTACTAAACCTGCTGATAAGAAATCATGCCGTCCTACACTCAAGTGTTTTTTTTTCGAGTCCTGGTTCATTGATACAAATGACCTCTCAATGTTTACAGGCTATATTTCAGTAACATGCAGTTCAAATTTACAGCCCTTAATCCCGATCTACCCACCTTAACATAAGCTAATATTAATTTCTATTGTCGTTCTGAATATGCATTTTCCGCCAAATGAATGCTAAGCAAACAACGATCAATCACTCAATCAAATAGTTTTCTTTTGTAGATGCTAAAGCATTATCTGTTGAGATATCTCAAAACTTATCAGAAAATGTAACAGGGCTACTTGGAGACAATGGGACAGAATTAGAATGTGCATACACAGAGGAAAATATTTTACAGGTCTTCTTTGTTTCTTTTATGGCTCTCAATAGGAGCACCATTATCTTTGAGACAATAGCAACATATATACCATACCAAATCCCGTTGTTAACCAATGCTGGACAGTATTTGAAAGGAAGGGTGACGCTGACGACTGTAACACGAGCATCAAGGAAAGCAGTTATAACATTTAACAAACTCATGTGCATAGATGAAACCTTATATAAATGTCGAGTGAATTACTTGGATTCCAGTGGTACTCATGGTCTAATTTCAAACAACATAAGCATTTCAGTACAAGGTAGTTGATATTTAATGTCATAACAATTTAGCCTTTGAAATAATAATATTACAGACAAATCAACACCATTGGCATTTGAATGACAGACAACACCAAGACCAAATTGAAAAAAAAGAACAATTGTCCACAAAACACTAGTACAACCCCGGTTTAGTTAGTGTTCGTTTTTTCCATTTCGATGAAGTGTTTAATGGATTGCTCATTATCTGTTCAACTTTTGCTTTGTTTTGTTTTGGTAATGGTGTTATCTGTGTTTTGTCGACGATTGATGTGCGATTTGTTTTGGAAACAAATGACCTCCTTACACTCTCAAAAGATGAACGGTAGTTGCCTAATGATTAAACTCAAACAACATAACAGAATTAATGATGCCAAATCAACAAGTCACGTAAAAGACACAGAAAATCAAGATACTCGTTAAAAGAGATTGATATTTGCTTATATTTGCATAAGCTTATTGAAAAATTTTGTAAGGTATAACGATCGACTGTTTTATTCAAATACACTATTGTATCAAATCCCATTTTGTTTAAAGCGTTTTAAATATATTGATATCGCTTTTCTGCCATTTATCTTTTTAGGTAATAAGACTGTTTTATGACATTTGTAAAAAAAAACTTTTTCTTTAGTGTAGATAATATTTCGTCATATCTTAATTGATAGTGCCACCTTCCAAGCCAGATAGCGTTTCAATAGTGCATACACCAGTAGATCCTTTACTTACCTCAGTTAAACGTATGGAATATAGCACCTCACCTCCTTCAAGTAAAGTGACATCAAACGAAGTTGAGACTCTTTCTGACTTGCAGATCGTGAAACAGAACGATACAGCTGCAAATGATTATTTTACGATATATTCAGCTGATTATGATACTACAACTTCTAAACCTTCGAACCATGATTTTTCCTCCGATATCAGATACAGAACTACTACATATTCTGTAGAGCACACAACTACAGCACAAGGCATAGCTGAAGGTGATAACATAACAGTTGTCTGTACTGGAGATGTTGGAAAGCCTCCAGCAAAACATGTCTTTGAAAAGTTTCTTAATGGACAGATAGTTCCTATACAAGATACAGTCATTACAACATCAATATCGGAGATGTCTGAAAATTGTTCCTATTATCGTACAAGTAACCTCACGTTCAAAGTAACGGCTAAAGACAACAATGCAGTGATACGATGTGTTGTTTATTCGTCAATGGAAGAGTCGGATATGTATGTAGAAACGGCACCAATAGAAGTGTACTGTAAGTACATACTTTTTAGTAATATTAATAGGGTAGACTTTGCTTTATTGGTCAATGAAAACCATTTATTTTTCTAATCTATTTGATTAGATGTTTACGCCATAACATCATCTATTCACCTCTGATTGAAAAATTTAAAATAGAATAAAAAAGTACATACATTAGTGATAAGAAGTTTACAAAATTAAGAATTTCTTGAAAGGTAAAGCAATCAAAGCTGAAATTGTTTCACATTTTGTCATGTCGGGATCTTTTATAGCTGACTATAAGATAAGGATTTTACACATTGTTGAAAGCCGTACAGTGACCTATCATGGCTGCTTAAATTAATTTCACTCAAACTCTGTTGGATAGTTGTAATATTTGGCAATCATACATTATTGTGTACCACACCTCCTTTTTAAAATGTACAGTTTTCACAGTTTTGTCTGATGAATCCTATCATTTTTAGCTCACCTGGCCCAAAGGCTCATCACTTAGCGTCTGTCATCATCTGCCGTCCGTTAACGTTTAGTAAATCTTTTTTTTTTGATACTACTGAGCCAATTTGAACCAAATTTAGCCCAATCATCCTGTGCGGTATCTAGTTTAAAGATTGTGTCCGTCGATCGACTCCACCGACCAACCAACATGGCCGATATGGCTAAGAATATAGCATAGGGGTTAGATAAAAGTTTTGGCTATTATATTGAAAACCGCTGTAGATAGAGAAAATCTGACAGATGCCATAAATGTCCAGTTATATCAAAACTGTCAGGCGACTTATTAAAGCATTTATTGTCCTTAGATGACAGATTTTACCAAAGTTTATTTTCTTATTTTTTTGTCTTTTATCTTGAAAACTATAAAAGATAGAGAGCAATTTTTAATAATAAACATAATCAGCAAGACAAGACCTACAAATAAGTCAACTTAGCCGAAAGCGTCAGTCAAATCCTTTTCGGATGTATGGCTCTTTAATGACGATGATTACCAATTTTTATGTGTTTTGGGATATTTTGTTGAAAACTGTAATAAATAGATAGAAACTGTAAGTAGCAAAAGTGATCAGCAAGACACGATCTATTAATAAGTCGAATTGCTGAAATTGTTGGTCGACTCTTTATAGAAATAATTGTTCTTAAATGACGATTTTTTATCATTTTTTTGCGTTTTCGCCTTTTATCTTGAAACTGTAATAGAAAGACAGAAATCTAAACAGAAATACAAGATCTACTAATAAGTCCACATGGCCCAAATCGTCAGTCAACTCCTTATAGGAGTTATTGACCTTAAATGATTATTTTTTTCCTCCTTTTTTTGCCTATTATCTTCATGTATAACAGATAGATAGAAACTTTAAAAGGCAAAACTGATCAACAGGACAACTTCCATGGATTAAAGATTAATTGATGATTTTAACCAAATGTGTACATTGTTGATGATGCAGGTGAGCGAGACAGGCTCTAGTTAGATGCGCTCAACTTTAAGTATTTCGCGAACTGATTTTGTTTTCATACTAGAATGGCTATAACTTATTTAAACGAAGGATGTTTATCACTTTCAACATATTTGATGTGAAATATACATTCTTACTTTTTTAAATATTCTTACTTGTGTACGTAGAAAACGATAGATATTTGTTTTTGAATTTCTTAAATAGTAAAGAATTTTTGTATTCCAGATAAGGAAGCCCAATCTACAACATTCAGAAATACCGTTAATCTGTTATCAAATGTTGAAAACACAGGTAACATATCAAGTACCACTTACAATATTCTTTGTCGCGTGGAACGGTGCATATTTTATAGCTGACAATGCGGTATGAGCTTTGTTCATTGTTGAAGGCCGTACGGTGACCTATAATAGTTGTTAATTTCTGTGTCATTTGGTCTCTTGTGGAGAGTTGTCTCATTGGCAATATTAATCATACCACATCTTCTTTTTATATATATTAATTTTAACAGTCATTATATTATGAATAGGTAAATGTGATATAGTTAAATCAAAGTCAGCATCACATTTTAATAGACTATGTTTTTCAATTACTCATACTTTCATCCTTTATCGTTTCTATAGATATGCAAAAATCTGAAATTCCCTTTGCGCATCTCGTTTATATCAATTTGATTATTCAGCCTCCTTTGGTCACTGCTGACCTACAACATACAAAAAATGAATAAGTCGATTGTTACAATTTACTTTACACTTATCGTTATAAATTTAAAAGAATTATAAAACACAGCGCGTGCATGGTTTCTTTTCTTAATATTAATTCCGAATAATTAAAACCCAAAACGTACGAATAATTTAGGAAGTGTATATGCAAGGTATAATGATTTCAGTGTGTCCCTGATTAACTGATAAGGTCTTTACTGTGTTTATCTATAAGATAAAAAAAACAAACCATGAAATTTGAAAAAGGCCAATTTTGCATTCATCCTTTCCATTTTGTTTATTTATAATTGAACCAGAGTTCTTAAAACGGCTATTGCGAGATCCCGCTGTGTTAATTTTTTTTCTTCTTCGTTGTTTTACGTTTAGAGATAAGCTTCTTTATAACATTTTATCTATCTATGATAGTTTTGAAATTATATAAATGTTCTTGGTCTCTCATACACCAGTCGAAGACACGTGTTCACGGTTTCAACAATTGATTTGATTTTGATTTTTGGTGTTTTAGCGCCACTTTTAAGCACCGCTTTTGGGCTATTTCGTGGCGGTCAGTTTTATTGGTGGAGGAAGCCGGAGTGCCCGGAAAACCACCGACCTTCGATAGGAAAACTGACAATCCTAGTCAATTAAGATTGAGTCGAGTGCACCGCACGAGCGGGGTTCGAACTCACAACTTTAGTGTTGACTGGCTAGTGATTACAGTAGTAACTACTTAGACCACTCGGCCACCGAGGCCCCTGGTTTCAACAATAAATCAATACAAAATCAAAAGAGGGCTATAATAACGTCGTAAACTCTTCATAAAATTTCCATATATAATTTTTTCCATGATTTTTCGTTTTTCATTTTTGACTTAAATATCGATTTTGTTATAATATCAAGTTGTTATACTGTACACATATCACAGCTGATCCACTTATCAAGAGCGTGTGTCCGATATAAATGATGTATTGTCAAAAGATTCAACAATCGCCGTCATGATTTGGTTAATTGTTCTCGGTAAAGAGTGTAACACAAGATTTCAGACGTTTTCCTAGTTTTCAGAATACATAAAAAGGAGCTGTTGTATCCACCAGAGACCATTGACGTGTATGTCAACAGCTATATGTCACCGTATGGCCTTTAACAATGAGTAAAACTTTCACTGTATATGAAGCAATAAAAGAAGGTGTAATCAAGCAGTTATCGACACATTAGTAGGATGTCTTTGCCTTAACATTAATTGTACATACATTTAGTTTATCAGCAAAATGTACAATCATGTTGTTTGTTTCCTGTAACTACTCATATAATTTTTGTTTCTCGTACATGTATGTAAACGGTCTCGATATCTTGACAGCGGAAACAGGTTTAAACCGACCTCGGTTTGTACCTACAGCCCAGTCTTGTTATTTAGATTATACGTTTTAATTGTTTGTTTTGTCAGCGTTTTCTCGAATGAATTGGTTAATTGTTTTCTCTTGCGTCAACAGTACACGTAATGTCGAAATTCCTTGTTTCTAACAATTACATATCATAATTGATTTTTTTACAAAATATTAGATAGATGGTTATCATCAGTAAGCTTACCTTCAATGGTGCTTTTATATTGTTTGTATTTAAGCCGTCATCGTGGTTGGTACAGTGTGTGGATCAATAATATTGGTTCTCGTGATAGTATTTGGAGTTATAAAGAACAAGTAAGTAATTCCTAGATTGTGGATTAAAACGGAACAAAGCTATTGATTTTACTCGGCGTTTAAAAATACCATTGAAAAAATCTCTAATAAAAGATCAAAATGAATGGATTGTAAACACTTGCTATAACTGCTGGATTAAACTAGTTTCTATTGTATGATTTGTTCATTGAATGTTGTTCTGCTTTGCAACGTAAATCGAGCTTGTAATAGCATCTATGAATCAATAAGGGACACTAAGTCTAAATACTCCCTCAGAATACCAAGCTTATGATTGTTACGCCAGACGCATGTTTCGGTTGTGTAAGACGCTCGAATCAAAGGAGTTGCAAGGCATGAATTCTTCTTTCTAAATGTGAAGGGAGTAGAAGGTTACAATTTTTTTATCGTAAAGGAGGTGTGATAAGGCCACTTTTTTGGCCCCTGGAATTCGAAAATCATAAAGTATTATAAATCTACCAAATCACATCCTTCAGATGTTCATAAGACATCGTTGGTCTGTTAGACATCAGTATTCATATTTTTAATTTTGTCTTACATATTTGCATCAGGGCTTCAAACTTGCATTTAGAGCAAACTGTCGTGGACTTCCAAAATAGTCTCATTTTGAGAATTTGTCAATGATTTTAAAGATATGAGTGAAGGCTTTATTCAAAAAGACACTTTGCTACATGATGTATTTTGCAATGACGTTCATGTGTGTAAATATCTTTTTGGGTAAGGCCAAGTTGCCTCGGCTATTTTTCCAAGAACTATGTAAAATGGCCACGTAGATCAAATATGTTTAATCCAAAGGAAATGTATGGTGTGTGGTAAATTACAAATTAAATAGATCAAATCAACAAATCCTCAAAGTCCACACACTCAAAGCATGACTTTTCAACATATCATTTTTTCGGCACAAACTACATGTCTTCCTGAGGCTGTTAGAAATACGAGATTCAATGGTCGGAATTATGCTGCATCTGAAAATGTTTGTCATTCAAAACTATAACAAGAATATGTTTTAGTCACAGATACATGATTTTTTATTAGTTGTTATTAGCTTTGAACTAGCTGTCAGTAACTGCGAGTACTCTCAGATCTGTACTTTTTTCTTTTTTTGTTGTTGTGAGGGTGTATAAATACCCTGCTACGTCCGGTTTGTCTTTTTGTTAGATCTTTTTCTGTTTTGTATCGATCTGATGTGTTAAGCCCTTTTCAACTGATTTTTATATTTTGTTCTTATGTTGTACTGTTACACCACTGTCTCAGGTTATGAGAGGGTTAGCGCCTTCCAACATATTTAACCCCGCCACATTCTTGAAGTGTCTGTTCCCAGTCAGGAGCCTGTAGTTCAGTGGTTGTCGTTGGTTCATGTCTGCAATATTTATTTTCGTAAAGTGTTTTGTTATAGATTAGGCCGTTATTTTTCTCAATTGAATGGTTTCATATTTTTCATGTCCGGGACTTTTATAACTACTATGCGGTATAGGTTTTCTCATTGTTGAAGGCCGTACTGTTGCCTGTAATTGCTTACATCCACTTCATTTGAACTTTGGTGGATATTTATCTCATTGGCAATCATACCACATCTCCTTATTTTTATATTGTTTGTTGTTTGTTGGTTACTTAACGTCCACAAGAATATGCAAATTAAGAACGTAATGTCCAGAAAAGTGAAAGGTGTATGAATAATTTACCAGATAACATAGTTAGATTAACGTTCTGTCAGCGTAAGTGATTAATTCATAGTACTTTTATGCCCTGCCGTAGCGGAGGGGCAATAAGTGTTACCCTTGTCCCGTCCGTCCCGTCTGTACGTCCCCAAAATTGGTTTCCGTTCTCTAACTTTAGTTTGCCTCCACCAAATGTTATAAAACTTATACATAATGCTTATTACCACAAAACACAGATCAAGTCACTTTTACCGTTCATGAGTTATGCCCTTTATAAACATAAAATTGCTGAATTTTTCGTTTCCGTTCTCTAACTTTACCTCAACCAAATGTTTTGAAACTTATACACAATGCTTATAATCACAAAACGGTCTTGACTACGTGAATCCTGCATCTCTATGTGGAAGTTGACTCATGCATATTTGCAAGCGGGAGCATCTGTGGCTCATAGACACATTTTCCATTTATTTTAACCTACACATTTTTGTTTTAGGACGTTTAGATGTCTTCTAATGAGAAACCGCAATGACAGATCAGCAGATTATGTTAACACGACACAGCAACAAAATCCGTCGTTGTATGAAGGAGTCGGCCATACTTTAGATGTACATAACTATGAACAACTATCTAGGATGGAACATCTTTACAATAATGCCAACTTCAGTCATAATTAAAGAAAAAAAAAACAATGGTATATTTTATCAAATAAGTATTGATGAGTAATTGCTTTTGAGGAATAAATGATACCTATCATCGGGCACGACTCGCTCGTGAATCTGGATATGATAAGAAGATTTTTGTGTTATATTTGTGTTTAAATGTATGCGTGACTCTTGTATGTGTGTGTGTTTGCCTGTTACGATTCTTAGATGTTTTGAATTCTTTATTAATGTAATGTTTGGTCGAAATTGACGTGTATAATAATCTTTATTGTCATATAAACATAATTAGTTTGTGACAAAACAAAAACAAAAACAAACATAAAATAGCAAAGAAAAACAATTCTAAAAGAAATGAACACATGGAAAAAAATATAAGATTTCTGCCCTCAGTTCTAATGACTTTTTTATAAAGGAGCCAATATATTTAACATGTTCCACGATAGAGGGTTTAGCATTTCTTTTACTTTTGTTCATGGGTAAGAGACATACAATTATGAGAAGGTAAAAATTTTCAAATACATTATCCCTTAGTTTTTGTTAATTTTACATTCAAGGAGGAAGTGTTTTCATCCTCCAGCAAGTGGCACAGTTTACATATTATATCCTTTCTAGGAATTTATAATAAAACTTATACAATTGGAAACACAACTTTCATCAAGAATAAAGAAATTAAGATACATAAGCAAAAAGTTTATATTTTGCGACCTATACAAATGTCGTCATTAAATTGTATACTTTTATTTTATAAGAAGTTGAAGGTATTACTTTGTTCAAATTTGTTCAATAATAATTTTAAAATGGTTTTGCTTGAAAGAACAAGAGAGGTTGTACATAGATAATATCTCAAAATCTGACATTCAATGCACTTTCCTTGTAATGTAAATATACCACTATTGCAATATGTATACGGTCAAATAAACATCTACAAAATAAATCTTGTTTCAAATACTGGTATCTTTTATTCACATTTCTATGCAGTATTTGGTGCAGGTGGAATATAATAAATAATGCATGTATTTTGTCCGAAATTATTTTTTCCTGTTTCCTCTTAATATATATATATACATTTTATTATAAACGAAACCTGTGTCAATATGTACAAGGAAGCATTAATCAAGGGGTCAACAAGGGATAAAATTTACTTTTATTAAACGATCATAAATTGGTTAAAAATATAGTTGTTTGAAATAGAACCTGTTCGGTAATTACCTAGGATACAGTTGTACAAATGCAATAAATTAGTTGAGATTTTTCCAATTGTTTGTAGGAAGAAAAATAATAATACAAATTGTAATTGCTTCCATGTGTATTGTCTATAATGCAGATAGGTTAATGATGCAAATTTTAAAGTAAAAACAAAAATAGAACACACATCAAATTTCGTTAATCCATTTCAAACGTAGCAAAATAATACGGCTTGCCAAGATAAACATTGAATTACTGCATCGCAATTGATACCTTAATTTTAAGTCCGTGTGGCTATATAAACCGTCCAGATTTCGGTATTTGACCAGTCTTGAAATACATGTAATGCATTGCTTTTAATTGGAGAATTTTACACATTATAGTGAGAGAATAGACAAAATATGGAAATTTTATATTTCCATTAAATTTAAGACAAAGTACGATTATTTTTGATAAACATGATAAAATAGAATAGTAAAGATTTTATAAGAAAGTGAAATTATAATACTTAGTATTTAAAGAAAATTTATAATAGGAGAAATGAATAAAATTTATTTTACCCTATAAGGATTTATGATAAAGAATATAATTTCAGATATAACTTGAAATTGGAAACTTGTAAATAGAATTAAAAGTTAATTATATAATTTCACAGATATTTTGTACATAGTATTGCGTAAAGTTTTATAACAAAGAGCATGTTAATTTAGTCTCTTTTGTAAGTACTAGATGTCAAATACTTTTAGCTAATAAATACTTTTATAAAGTAAATAGATAAATCTAAGTAAAAAAATGTCAATTGTGTTTGGGAAGTATTTTAATTTGAAGGAACAAAGAGAATTATTTATCTTCTTTGTTCATAGGCAAAAGTTAGATAATCCATTTACTAGGGACGCTAAGAATTAAGTCGGAATGATTGACAATAGCTTAGATGGTCAGCAGGTAATTGATGACCAATGAAATTAATTATGGGAAGTAGTTTTAATTACTATTTGGCATTTGATTGGAGAAAATAGAAGAAGTTCTTAAATCCAAAGGTCATGTGACTAAAATTTCGAATATCCAAAATTATGTTTTAGCGTCACTTGATCTTTTGGAACCTGAAAATAAAACATCTTAACTTACACAACTTCTGTCTATTTTATGTGAGTTAATGTAACATTTAATTTGATATATGATTTTTGAATTAAATAAGTTAAAACTAAATTTATAATTAATTTGAGTCGAGATTTCTTAATATCTGTCGTACTTAAGGGACAAATTGTATATAATATTTTAAATGAAAAATTGACCTATTCTCTTGAATAAGTCTTGTAATGTTAAAGTTAGCTGTAAAAAGTTTTATGTTAATTATGAGTTATTATAAGTTTGAATGATATCAGTTTTAAAAATAATTAAAAGGTTAAATGTTTAAAAGAGAACACTACTAAATTAAGGAATTTATCATATTTACTCCGGAATAAGTTTTATAATTAGTTAGTTCATGGGAGATAATTTTGACTGGAAATTTGTCGCTAAAGGTGGCACGGTAGTATTTCCTGGCCCATAAGGGATAATGATAGCCTTTTAGGATTTTCACCACTTTCTAACACTGCGAAAAATTCTACATACACAGTTAACTGAAGTACTTTCATTATACTAATCAGAAATAAATTTGAATATGTATCATGACCGTTTACTTTTTGCTATTTTTAAAACCTAAGGCCACTAGTGCTTTTAGGTCTTTTATCATGCAGTGAATACAAAATTAAAAATTCTCAAAATTCATTTTCACCTGTATGTAAAATTCTTTCATATTTTCTACACCTGATTCATCCCTCAGTTTGGGAAAGTATGTTCAGTTGATACTGTATTTTTTGTCCAATCACACTGTTCAGATACATTGACTTAAGTAGGGTACACAAAAGAGCAACCTAAATCCCGGAATGCAAATACTACCGTGCTACCTTAACCAAGACATCACATACTTGAAACCAGTCATGACACCTATGATGCATAGACTTCTTACTAGGAAACATATTACAATGAAGAATACTAGTCTGCACTTATTTCTTACCAAAAAAATATTAAAGATTATACCCCTACCCCAGCTGACATATTTTCACTTTTTTTTCATCTTACCATTTTTACTTAAGGAGTGAACAAAACCCAAATATATGATGTTTCAAATCAACACAGAAGTAAAACATGGTGATTAAGGAGGAGTTATTGGATTGCCAACTCTATTTATAGTTAATCTGACTGAAAGAAACAGTTTAAGCACCAAATCATGAAAAATGATAGTAGAGTCCATTCCACATTTTACAGCATGCCTTACATTCCTTTGAGCATTTCCAGATTATGAAGGCAATACAACAAGGTTCTTTAGATGGCAGTTAACTATTATTCTAAATAATTTTTGACTGTACATGTACTAGAATATATCTCTAAGTTGACTGATTGTCTATTTCTCATGTATGCATTAAGTTAAATTATGTCCCCTTACATAATCAATTTACATTTATTGTGCTTTTCAGTGTCAGAAAATTAAAATAATTAATGCCATTTGCATGGAAAATGAATAAAATATTTAATCTTGCTGATATACAATCCTAATCACATTCTTTGTCCAAAAAATTGTCTTGTCAATGTAAAGAAACCCCTAATGCTATCCCTATTTCAGCTAAATATGAGGGCTAAATGAATAAGTAAGGACCCCTTAACCACTTACTAGTTCCAAAAAAGCTTTTTACTGGTGTCATGTTACCACAGAACTAGAAATTAAACCTGAAGAAAACTAGTATAGCTGTACTTGTGAGGAAAAAAATAAGAAATTATGCACTTTATTTATTACGGTGAAAATTATAGGACTTACAGGCAACTAAAATATGTCGCGTCTCAAATTCCAGTTGTTGCACATGTGTCAGACACTGCGAAAAGTTAAAGCGAAACTTTATAATTTAAAATGTATTGCAAGTTACTTAAAAATAAAGAAATTTTACTTTCTTGGTAAATTTTAACATTAGTATCCACAGATCAGGCAAAAATTGCTGAATCAGCAATTTTCACTCCCAGGGGTGAAATTTAAGGGCTGTTTTTATTCTACTTGCCCTTAATCATCTTTTTATTGATAAACTTACAAATTGCATAGGTAAAAAAATACCTTTATTGATTTAGTGTTAACATATATATCCCAGTTAAGGTGGCACGGTAGTATTTCCTGGCCCATAAGGGATAATGATAGCCTTTTTAGGATTTTCACCACTTTCTAACACTGCGAAAAATTCTACATACACAGTTAACTGAAGTACTTTCATTATACTAATCAGAAATAAATTTGAATATGTATCATGACCGTTTACTTTTTTTGCTATTTTTAAAAACCTAAGGCCACTAGTGCTTTTAGGTCTTTTATCATGCAGTGAATACAAAAATTAAAAAATCTCAAAATTCATTTTCACCTGTATGTAAAATTCTTTCATATTTTTCTACACCTGATTCATCCCTCAGTTTGGGAAAGTATGTTCAGTTGATACTGTATTTTTTGTCCAATCACACTGTTCAGATACATTGACTTAAGTAGGGTACACAAAAGAGCAACCTAAATCCCGGAATGCAAATACTACCGTGCTACCTTAACCAAGACATCACATACTTGAAACCAGTCATGACACCTATGATGCATAGACTTCTTACTAGGAAACATATTACAATGAAGAATACTAGTCTGCACTTATTTCTTACCAAAAAAATATTAAAGATTATACCCCTACCCCAGCTGACATATTTTCACTTTTTTTTCATCTTACCATTTTTACTTAAGGAGTGAACAAAACCCAAATATATGATGTTTCAAATCAACACAGAAGTAAAACATGGTGATTAAGGAGGAGTTATTGGATTTTGTCCAATCACACTGTTCAGATACATTGACTTAAGTAGGGTACACAAAGAGCAACCTAAATCCCGGAATGCAAATACTACCGTGCTACCTAAAGATTCTGAACACGCACATTCTGCGAAAGCCTAATTTTACTGATTACTTGAATAAGTTTAACTTGCAGAAATTGCAGATATGTTTGAAGCCTGGAGACTGAGGTATCCATTATATAATATAGCTATATTGTGATTTAATATGTTAATGTTTTGAATGCTTAAAATTCAGATTGACTCTGATAGTAAAATACATATCGTTACTTTTTATTTTAATTTAGCAAGTCTCGCATACAGCATTTTATTATTAGAAATATAAAGTCCCTTTTCAATATAGAGATTTAAGTATCACATATTTTTAGTTAGATAACATGAATTTATGAAAAGGCAATTATTAAGAAACAACATTTATTTAGTATTGTAAATTATCTGACATGTTCAAATAAATATATTTAGTTATGCAATTAATGAAAATATGCGAGTTAAGCTCTTGAGTTAGGTTCCCCCTTTTTAATGAAATAACTATTGAAAATTACAGAGTTAATTCCCCTGATGAGTTATTCCCCTTTGAAATAAATTGTATGTGAGACTATAAAGGTTGATCATTGTTTATTGATTTATTCTGCATGATTTATTCATTAATTGATTGTTATTGTTTATTGAATATACAATGTTGTAGACTTGATCTTTGGAACCAGAAAAATAAACATCTTAACTTACAGAACTTCTGTCTATTTTAGTAACTTACAATACAAAACAGAAAAACCCCCTAACAATCAGCACAACAGTTTATGGTGGAGGCAAAAGGGAAAATTCCAGTACCTCAAAGATAGAGACACATGAGTAAGCCATCGAATTACTTGTTGAGATCAGCAGGATTAATTCCAGAAGAAACAGCAGAAGAATTACTGGCAGTCAATCTTGGAGAAGAAGAAAACCAAATCCCAGTTAGAATCAACATGCCTATTCATGACGAGGTAAATATTGTACAATCAATACCGGTACAGCCAAACAAATTTAGTGGCAATATAAAAGCAGATAATTGGGTGAGACAGTTCATAAGATGGAAAAATCTTCAGAAAATATGTGATGAGCAAGCTTGTTATGCTTTACCTTTCTATCTAGAAGGAGCCGCTAAAACATGGTTTGAAGGATTGGCTGAACCAATTCAATCTAACTTTAATCAACTTACAACAGCATTAAAAGATAGGTTTAAGAATACATATGAAGATGACGATATTCTTCTTGCTCAGTTACCGACAGAAAAGGCAGTCGAATTTTTAGATAGGTTGCAAATTAAGGCAAACAATCAAAACATCCCAGAACATTTGTTATTAAGAATTGCAAAGAAAGGATTTCAAGCATCTTTAAAATCCGTTATAGTGCAAAGAGACCCCAAAACTATAGACGAGCTAAGAACAGCAGCAATAATTGCTGAAAAATGTCATCAGGAAAAAGAGAGTGAGAAAACACAAGTCAGTGCTATATCAAATGAAAACTTTCAATTTTTACAAGACACTATAAATGTTCTAACTAAAAAGGTAGAAAATTTAGATGTACAAGGAGAAAATAAGAGGCAACAACCCAACAACAACTTTGGCAATAGTTATCAAAATTGGGACAATCAGGGCAATAGTAATCAAAATTGGGCTCCAAGACAAAGTAGAAATTGGGGTCAACAAAATAGAAATCGGGGTCAGCAAAGTCGAAATTTTAACAGGAAGCCATTTCAATCTAACTCTGGTCAACAAACCCAATATTCAGGTCAAAACAAAGCTTCCTGTACAGCATGTGGTATGTACAAATGTTCAGGCAATCCAGACAATTGTTTTGCTAGAGATAAAGAATGTGATCAATGTAATAAAATAGGTCATTTTGCTAAGATGTGTAGAAGTATATATAACAAGTATGGTGAAAGGATAAGGTATTAGGGACGCGCGCCCATTTTTAGGCGCTGGTCTAGAAGTGGGCATAGTGGCAGGAAACATATCAATTTGATAACACCAATGGATAGAAATAGGATAAATATACAAATTTTAGATGTTAAAACTAATGGACTTGTAGATACAGGTGCTGCAGTATCTTGTGTCTCTTATGATTTAGTTAAAAAGTTTGAAAACAAAATAAGATTAGATAGAGCAGATATTCCTAACATTTATGGAGTAGGTGGTGAAAAACACAAAGTTAAGGGCAAGGTCACACTTCCTTTAAATTTTAAGGGATTAATCATAGATTATTCATTTTTAGTCATTGAGGACCTGCAACATCCCTTAATCTTAGGAGATGATTTTTTATTAGCAAACAAAGCAAATATTCATTATCCCACTCGTACTCTGTATTTGCATGAAGGAACTGTCCAAGTCGCTTTAATCAATACACAAGTTGGCAATGCCAGAATGGCAAAAACAATAACAATACCAGGTTCAAATATGTGTGAATTGCCTGTTATTATTCCAAGAAAGTATTTAAACAAACCAGTTATATTAGAGCCAGTTTCATATTTGGAAAACAGTCAACTTATGGGTGCCTGTTGTTTGGTTCAAGCTACTAGGTCAAATTCAGCCTATGTGAAAATGCAAATTATTAATCCTAATAAAGATCCTGTCACTATCCCAAGAAACCAAGTTGTTGCTATGGTATCACATGTTGATATAAAGACTTTACAAAATCTTTCAGATGTTGAAAAACAAATTAGAAATACAAATAGTGTTTCAAATTTAGAAACTAAACAAAAAGACAAATCAAAGAAAAAAAGTAAACTTGATTTTGATCTGTCATCTGCAGAGTTGACAGACATTGAAAAGCAAAAATTGAAGAAATTTTTAGATAGTAATAGAAATGTCTTTGCTACTGATTTATCAGAATTAGGCCAAACAAATATATATCAACATGAGATACAAACAACACATGAGATACCAGTAAGAACACCTCCTTATAGAACTACTCCGGTTATGAAAGAAGAAATTCAAAAACAAGTAGATACATTATTAGCAAATAATATAATTAGACCTTCTACATCCCCCTACAATAGTTCAGTAGTACTTGTAAAGAAGAAAGATAACTCTTTTAGGTTCACGATAGATTTCAGAAAGGTCAACGCGATTTCTAAGGCCATGTTTTATCCATTACCGAATCTAAATGATGTTTTTGACACTATAGGTGCTGTTAAGCCCAAAATCTGGTCTAGTCTTGATATGGCCCAGGGATATTGGCAAATAGAGTTACACCCAAATTCAAGGCATAAATCTGCCTTTGTAACTCATAATGGGGTATATGAATGGAATAGAATGCCCAATGGGTTGAAAAATAGTAGTTTTACCTTTCAAATGGTGATGTCTCAAATTTTACAAGGTTTAAACTGGAAAAATGTTCTAGTCTATGTAGATGATATTTTGATATTTTCTGAAAACTTTGAAGAACATTTGACACACTTAAATCAAGTTTTTGACAGATTAAGGAAGGCAAATCTAACATTAAAACCTTCAAAATGCCATTTTGGTGTTTCAAAAGTCAAGTATCTTGGTCATATTCTATCCAAAATGGAATTCAGGTTGATGAAGCCAAAATTAAATTAGTTAAAGAACATCCAATTCCTAAAACTCAACAACATGTTAGACAATTCCTAGGATTGTGTAATTATTATAGGAAATTTGTGAAAAATTACTCTAAAATTGCAGTTCCAATGAATGTTCTATTACAAAAAGATAAACCCTTTTCATGGACTGCTGAATGCCAAAAATCATTTGAAACACTTCAAAATGCTCTTACTACAGCTCCAATTTTGGCCTTCCCTGATCTATCAAAATCATTTACCTTGACATGTGATGCCTCAGGGTCTGCTATTGGGTATATTTTAGGACAAGTGGATGAAAATAAACGTGAACGTGTTATTTCATATGGTGGGAGAGCTTTGAAAATGAAGAGAAAAATTGGACAATTAGTGAAAAAGAATGTTTGGCAGTTTTAGAAGGGATAAAACAACATAAAGTTTATTTATCAAACAATAAATTTAAAGTTTTTACAGATCACAAAGCATTAATATGGCTTCATAAATCAAAAGATACAAATTCTAAACTAGGTCGTTGGGCATTACAATTACAGGATTTTGATTTTGAAATCATTTATAAAGAAGGGAAAAATAATCAGAATGCTGATGCAATTTCTAGAATCCCATATCCACCCCAATCCCCTGAACCGAAGGACATGAATGAACAAGATAATAATGACTTAGGAGAAAATCCTTATCCCATTGTCAATTCAATGTCACAAAAATGCTCTCAAAATGAAGATCAGAAAAATAATGATGGATACATTGAAATGAGATTTGAATATGGACATGATGATCCAATAGTTGCTTCAATTGTTGAAAATAAACTTGACAATTTATCAGATGTTGCAAAATTGCAACGAGAATGCTCAGAATTAACTGACATCATTGCATTTTTAGAAAATGGCACTTTACCAAAAGATGAAAAGAAAGCTAAAACTGTATATTTTGATAAAGATAACTATAGACTAGGCCAACATGGCGAATTAATTCATCAATGGTGGCCTAGAACTAAAGGTGTACCTAGAATAGAAGCAATGATAGAACAATTAGTTCTTCCTAAAATATTAAGGGAGGATGCTTTATTATCCTATCATGACTGTAAAGCTGGAGGTGGCCATACAGGTATTAAGAAAACTTATGCAGCTTTACATTTGAAATATTATTGGCCAGGAATGTATCAACAAGTTTACTCTTATGTAATATCTTGTGATAAATGTCAAAGAGCAAAGAGGCCAGCACATAAGCAACCAGCTCCTCTAATGCCATTGCCTGTAACTGATACTTTTGATCGTTGGCATATGGATATTTTGACTACACTTCCTACTACAAAAGAAAACTATAAACATATTTTACTGATAGTTGATAGCTTTTCAAAATGGTCAGAGGCATTCCCCCTTAAAACTCAAGAAGCTACAGAAATAGCCCATATTCTTTACAACCAAGTGTTCACAAGGTTTGGTTGCCCAGCTAGCCTGACAAGTGATAGAGGTCAAAATTTTTGCTCAAAGCTTATTCAAGCCTTGTGTGAACTTTTTCAAGTTACCCGACATCATACTAGTTCATACCATCCCCAGTCAAACTCAACATGTGAGCGTATGAACAGTACTATAGGTCAGATTTTAAGAACTTACTGTGATCAAAATCAAATGAATTGGGCAGACTTAATCCCAAGTGTTATGATGGCTATAAGAATGTCACCAAATACTGAATCCACAGGGTTCTCCCCTTATCATATGGTTTTTGGAAAGGAGATGAATATTCCTTTTGATATTTCTGTGCTTCCAAAAGACAACATGTCTAAATCCGCTAAAGAACATTTGCATCAATTGATAGATCATTTGAAAATAGTTAAGGAAGTTTGTAAGCAAAACTTACAGAAATCTCAAGAAAAATCTAAACAGTATTATGACAAACGTTCTAAGGAACCAGATTTTAGAATAGGTGATAGGGTCCTGCTTCAATGTATGAAAGTTCCAAAAGGACTTTCACCAAAATTACATGCAAAATGGATAGGTCCATATTACATTACTAATGTAGGTCAGAATAATACTTATAAATTAAGGAGAATGTCAGATCATAAAATAATAAAGTCCAGAATCCATGCAAATAGGATAAAACCTTATGAAGACCCAAGAAATGTTAGGGAACCAGTTAGACGAATTAATAATGATATAAATGATAACAATTCTCAAAATGATGATAGCATAGACATTGACAAAATGATGATGAAATTCAATTGCCAAATAATGTAGATGATGAAAATTTAGAGCAGGATAAGCAAAATGATACTGATAAAATGATCATACACAAAGTGAAACTGATGATGATAGTGAATTTTTAGCAGAAAAATTAGTTGCCAAAAAAAAGAAATGGTAAAAATTACTATAGAGTTAAGTGGGTTGGTTATAAAAAGACCACATGGGTCGCAGAAGAAGATATTGGTGAAGGTTTACTAGTAGAATTTTATACAAAGTACACCAAAAGTGGCAAATTAAGAAAAAAGAAACAAAGCAGTTGTTTTACAAAAGCAAATAAGGAATAAATAAAAATAAGCTATATAAGGCATAAATAAAAATATGATGTATAAGGAATATAAAGAAATAAATAGAAATTAGATGTAACTTGAGAAATTAATTGCAATTACTAGCTAGTATGTAAGAAGAATAAAAAAAAAAAATAACCAAAAACATCTTAATATATTGAATAAAAACATGAGATTTAATACTGATAAGAATTATGTGCGCACATAAATATCAAGTATAAGAAGAAAACCAGTAAAATGAAAGCAATTAAATAAAAGAAAGAAAGAAAAAGATTTTAATGATTTAATAAATCAACCTTATTTTAATTGAATGTAAAATGCCTTAATTTATGTGTGTTATAACTTCAATAACAACTTAAATGTTCACATATATATAACAAAATAATTTGAACTAGTTAAAACCATAAGAATTTAAGTTCCTTAAATTAGTGCTAAATGAAGCCCGAATTCACTTCATACAAACTTGGCTTTAACAAACTTTAAATTATATGTTGTAGGTGACCAGACAGGTGCTACCAAGCTTTAGACCATTTGTTACAACATTGAAAGTTATTTTCATGCTGGCAGTTCTTTCGAACATACCTCAATCTAAGGCAAATTCAATATTGCGGTTGAACTATGGAATCCTATTTGAAAAACAAGCTAATGTGCATTTTAGCAATGATGTCTGGATGCACACATTTCAAATAAGATTACCTGTTAAAAAAGGGATGAAATTGATAAGTCCCTGTAAAGGAAAAGACTTTTGCGAAAATTTTAATAAGCTAGCAAATGAACTAAATATACTTCAACTGCAAACAACACAAGAACTTAACCAAACCATAACAACTTTGAAGAACATCATTCCAACTAAAGGCAAAAATAAGGATAGGAAAAAGAAGGCAATTTTAGGTTTTATTGGAGAATTATCCAAATCAATATTTGGTACGGCTACTGTTTCCGACGTAAAACTCCTGGCTCAGCATATCAATGCCCTCACAATAAGAACTGTAAAGTTAACCAAAGAAATGGCTATTCACTCAGATCATCAGTCTTCATTTATGTCTATAGTAAATAAAAGAATTTCAAACATTGTTAATGAAATGAAAGACACTCATGATGAAATAGATTTGTTGCAAAATGTTATAAGAAATAACACAAAGGCACTTGAAAAATTATTTTTTACTATATCCAACACAATTTTAAACACAATTACTCTAAATACAGAAGTCAAACAAAAATTAAATGATTTGAAATTAGGAATTTTCAGTTTAGTTGAAGGAAAATTATCTCCCTTGTTGATTAAACCAGCTACTTTAAGTAAATCTTTAAAACAAATTGAAATGCAATTGCATCAAAAATATCCTGGATTTTATATTGTTCAAAAAATGTTAACTATTATTATTCATCCCAAAATTTTGTATACTCCAAAAAAGGATCTGATATTTTTATAATGATAAAAATCCCAATAGCATATAAAATGGCAAAATTTGAATTATTTTCAGTCACTGCTCTTCCAGTCCCAGTAAACACTTCTTTGCATGCTACTCAATTAATGGATGCCCCTGAATATTTAGCTTTGTCCAATGATAAGAAGACATATTTATCCTTTACAAGTCAACAAGTTATGAAATGCAAGAATTACAATAACAATATGTACTGTCCTTTATTACAATCATTTTCTGTAAGTGAAGATTCATGTTTAGTATCTATTTTTAATAATGATAAAGATAAAGTACAATCATTGTGTGATTTTAGATTTTTACATAGCAAGATAACGCCTAAAATTATGTATTTGAAATCTGCAATAGTTGTATATAAAATCCCACAAATTTCAATAAACTGTTCAGGAAAACAAATTATCCATCAAGGTTGTGATTTTTGATTCCTTGTCAATGTTCAATTGCCACTAAATTATTGAATTATCCCCCCTCAATTACTTCATGCAAAAGGTCAAATAATATTACAGTTGTCCATCCTATAAATCTAGCATTGCTACAGCAGTTTTTCACTTCTAAACAATTAACAGAAATAAATGGTAGTTCTACATTTGTAGAAAAGATGAATATTAATGTTCCAGACTTTAAGATTTATAATCATTCATATTCTTCATTCTTGGTAAAAGATCAAAAAGAACATCTTAGTTTAAAGAAAATGGCTAAAGTAGCTAAAAGGAAGGAGTTATTTTTCAAGATTTGGCAGAACCTTTATTAGATGGTCAGATAGATATAGAAAGTAATTGGCCAAATCTTAATGGTACACTTGGTTTAATTGGAACTTGTTTAGCCAGCATTACATTTATTTATTGTATTTGGTCATTTTTCAAAATTAGAACATTGACAACAACAATTTTGATTTTAGAAAGAACAATTAATACTCATTCTGCTTCTATACCGTCTTTTATTTTTAAACCTGAAACAACAACCACTAACTCAATAATATCTCACATGTTTGAAAAGGAATTTAATATGAATCATATTTTATTAATAATAATTGGTATTTTGATTATATTTATTGGACTTATATTATTTAAAAGAAGAAAATCAAAATCACATTTTACATATCTAATGATGGAGATTACTACTGGTACTTCTTGTCTTCAAGTTCCCCTTATTAAAATGCCACTATGTCCTGCATATTGGGAAATTAATATGCCCCTGCTGTAGAATCACTAGAGGTCGTTGGTACTTTTCAACCAACTTTATTAATTAGATGGGACGATTTTTAATCAAAAACAAAATTAATGACAAATCATTAACTGTACCTAAAATGATCAGATTGCCAATATTTCAAAGTTTACAATTAAAACAAATTTTACAACAACCATACTGTGTTTATATACTTCTGGTACATCAAAACCTATTTAAAGTCTTAAATCACGAATAAGGTCTTTTTTGCCTGACAAATTTTCTACCTTAATTTTTTTTTCCAATATTGTTAAGTTATTATTGTGATATAGTGATAGGACATCAATGCATGACTTGTGCCGTATATTCAAAAAGAAGGACATCAAAGGAATCATCAATATTTTGGACAACAACAATATATATATTCATACATAATGGAGGACAACATGTGCTATTTCGTTAAAAATATCATGGATTATGTGTTACGCAGATCATCAATATTGTTTATATTATATGAAAAAAGTGAATTTGTGATGTAAAAAAAAGTGAAAAGGTGATCATCACCATACCATATTCAAAAGGATTATTTAGTGTTTATTTAATAAAAATGAAATACAAATTGCATGAATGATTTACTCTAACCAAACAAAGATAGTACTATATTTTAAATTCATCCCAAGGTAACTAGTTGAATCCTCAACAAATCTTGTATTAGGTATATACATAGTATTATTTTTGTTTGCTCTTTGCATGCTAAAATTAACAATTAATAATATGATCATTTATTAATCCAAATGTGTATGTATATTTTTAATATAGCCCTTTATTTCATTTATTTTTATTATTATTATTTTTGTTTGTTTCTATAGATGTTCAACCACACATATTTCTTCTCCTCAAGCCGGGGAAAATGTTTTAAAGAACATATTAGATGTAAAGACATTTTTGTCAAACCAGGAGCAAAATTAGAAGAACTGGCAAATATTGCATATCAAAGACTGCATACAGTCCAAGAACCCAAAATAGTATATATAATGGCAGGAATACCAGATATTTGCATCAAAAGTAAAGCCCCAGCATATGAAGAAAGTTTCTACAATTTAGATGACAGTAATAAATTATTATCTGTACAAAATATTTTAATTCAAACAAGAACAAAATTAGAATCTATTAACTGTAAGGTTGTTTTTGTAACTATAACCACCATGAGTTTTCATGACTGGAATATCCATAGACTAAGATGTCACAAAACATCAAAATTGATATATTTAAACCAATATGTAGACATGCAAAATAAACTTAATTCAGTTCTTCACCAGCTGAATAAATTTATAACTGCTTCAAATGAAGATAATAATGTAGTAACACCATTTCTTCATACCTATGTTCATAAAATTATGGGTAAAAGACATTATTATAGCTATTCGAAATTGGTTGATGGTGTCCATCCATCTGCAGCTTTGGCAGAAAAGTGGAGAAAATATTTAAAAGAATTATGAAGATTAATGAAAGAATTTTATTTGAATAAACAAAAATATAGTGGCAACATCTATAGAACAAACATTGTATATATTTGATTAACAAGATTTATGCATATTTTTTTTTTAACACATATGTGTATTTATATATGTAACTTTGTAGGAACAAAGTCTTCAGTTCCATAGGGTAATATAGTGAGAGAAAATAGACAAAATATGGAAATTTTATATTTCCATTAAATTTAAGACAAAGTACGATTATTTTTGATAAACATGATAAAATAGAATAGTAAAGATTTTATAAGAAAGTGAAATTATAATACTTAGTATTTAAAGAAAATTTATAATAGGAGAAATGAATAAAATTTATTTTACCCTATAAGGATTTATGATAAAGAATATAATTTCAGATATAACTTGAAATTGGAAACTTGTAAATAGAATTAAAAGTTAATTATATAATTTCACAGATATTTTGTACATAGTATTGCGTAAAGTTTTATAACAAAGAGCATGTTAATTTAGTCTCTTTTGTAAGTACTAGATGTCAAATACTTTTAGCTAATAAATACTTTTATAAAGTAAATAGATAAATCTAAGTAAAAAATGTCAATTGTGTTTGGGAAGTATTTTAATTTGAAGGAACAAAGAGAATTATTTATCTTCTTTGTTCATAGGTAAAAGTTAGATAATCCATTTACTAGGGACGCTAAGAATTAAGTCGGAATGATTGACAATAGCTTAGATGGTCAGCAGGTAATTGATGACCAATGAAATTAATTATGGGAAGTAGTTTTAATTACTATTTGGCATTTGATTGGAGAAAATAGAAGAAGTTCTTAAATCCAAAGGTCATGTGACTAAAATTTCGAATATCCAAAATTATGTTTTAGCGTCACTTGATCTTTGGAACCAGAAAAATAAACATCTTAACTTACAGAACTTCTGTCTATTTTAGGTGAGTTAATGTTACAATTAATTTAATATATGATTTTGAATTAAATAAGTTAAAACTAAATTTATAATTAATTTGAGTCAAGATTTCTTAATATCTGTCGTACTTAAGGGACAAATTGTATATAATATTTTAAATGAAAAATTGACCTATTCTCTTGAATAAGTCTTGTAATGTTAAAGTTAGCTGTAAATAAGTTTTATGTTAATTATGAGTTATTATAAGTTTGAATGATATCAGTTTTAAAAATAATTAAAAGGTTAAATGTTTAAAAAGAGAACACTACTAAATTACGGAATTTATCATATTTACTCCGGAATAAGTTTTATAATTAGTTAGTTCATGGGAGATAATTTTGACTGGAAATTTGTCGCTAAAGATTCTGAACACGCACATTCTGCAAAAGCCTAATTTTACTGATTACTTGAATAAGTTTAACTTGCAGAAATTGCAGATATGTTTGAAGCCTGGAGACTGAGGTATCCATTATATAATATAGCTATATTGTGATTTAATATGTTAATGTTTTGAATGCTTAAAATTCAGATTGACTCTGATAGTAAAAATACATATCGTTACTTTTTATTTTAATTTAGCAAGTCTCGCATACAGCATTTTTATTATTAGAAATATAAAGTCCCTTTTTCAATATAGAGATTTAAGTATCACATATTTTTAGTTAGATAACTTGAATTTATGAAAAGGCAATTATTAAGAAACAACATTTATTTAGTATTGTAAATTATCTGACATGTTCAAATAAATATATTTAGTTATGCAATTAATGAAAATATGCGAGTTAAGCTCTTGAGTTAGGTTCCCCCTTTTTAATGAAATAACTATTGAAAATTACAGAGTTAATTCCCCTGATGAGTTATTCCCCTTTGAAATAAATTGTATGTGAGACTATAAAGGTTGATCATTGTTTATTGATTTATTCTGCATGATTTATTCATTAATTGATTGTTATTGTTTATTGAATATACAATGTTGTAGACTTGATCTTTGGAACCAGAAAATAAACATCTTAACTTACAGAACTTCTGTCTATTTTAGTAACTTACAATACAAAACAGAAAAACCCCTAACAATCAGCACAACACATTATACTGTTGATAACAAATTTAATTGGCTTCCATTATATTATCATTTAACGATAAATAAAAATAAATGTGTACTCTAACTTAAAGAAATGCTCGGAGTGGAGAAACCCTTATTTTACAATTTCAAAGGTCGCCATAATGGATCATAAGTGAATGTTGCAAGTGCCTTAGCTAGTTAAACTGACAATTTGTCATGTTTATGAGCTAGAGTATTTACAACCTTTTATTTATTCATTAAAGCTGTAATATTGGTTAAACGATTAGATAATGTGAACGAGTTTGACTAGAGTATCCTTACATATTATCGTCATTCCTTCACCTATATCGCCCTGCTCAGTTGTTCCGTAATTCTCGTATCACGGCTTTGAGACGTAAGCAGACATTATCAGCGAAGTCACAATGTCTGGGAGAAGTTATCATCGACGTCACAATGTGTGATCATGTGTGAGGAAAAAAGTCAAATTATATAAAATGCTCATTGGGATCACCAATTTCTCGGCATCCTGTAAAGTAGTTCCTAAAAATAACAATATGTCTAAGTTAAATGAGCAACTGATATTATCTGTATTATAGCAAATGTCTTGTAAAACAAAGCTGAACGAGTGCATTACGCATTTTTGTGTTACTGCTTTGCGCTTGAATTTAATAAAATGTCGGGTTTATTTTTGTAATCAATGTATGGCAAGTAAAGAAATCATAAATTAATCTTACTTATTTGCGTACTATCCCGTTGTAGTTGACCCCAATGCATATTTTATCGAATTTGGCTTTATTTCCATGTTTCGGACGAAATTTTGAATGCTTACCCCAGAAATTTTTAACCTCCGTTGTAGTACTGTCCAATAGCTATTTATGAGAGCAGAGTCTATAATCCCTAGCCATACAGAACTGCTGGGGCAATGGGTTGGAAAGTGGGTGTCCCCAATGCGTATTTTATCGAATTTGGCTTTATTTCCATGTTTCATACGAAATTGATGGCCTTTAAGAATGCTTACCCTAGAAGTTCTTTAACCTCCCGTTGTAGTAATGTCCAATAGCTATTTATGAGAGCAGAGTCTATAATCCCTAGCCATACAGAACTACCGGGGCAATGGGTTGGAAAGTGGGTGTTCCCAACGAGTATTTTATCAAATTTGACTTTTTTTTCCGTGTTACGGACGAAGTTTTCGGCCTTTAAGAATGCTTACCCCAGAAATTCTTTACCCTCATGTTGTAGTTCTATCCAATAGCTCTTCATTAGAGCAGAGTCTATAATCCTTGCCATACAGAACTGCCGCGGCAATGGGTCGAAAATGTGAGTTATGTAGTTTCAAATAGAAGTTGTATTGTTGGTATACCATGAAAAAAATTATTTTACATCAAAATTCTATATTTTTAAATCGCGAATGTGGGTTAAACATTCGTAAATACGAATCACACCCTGGACTTAACAAATGATACTTTGTTTGAATCGTCATCATGATTTTTTTTTATTGTAAATGCTAATTACAAAACCGTAAATATGAGTTAGAAATCTGCAAACTAAAGTTAGAATTTTGTTAATGGGATATAAAAATTTTGATTTTCTATATAAATCTTGTTTTCGAACAAAAAGTCAAAAACTATGATTTTAAAGAAAAATAAAATTGTCGCTCAAGTAGTTTTCAAACGCAATTGCAGGATGACGAATTGCAGGATAGCTTTTATAAAGAGAATTGCAGGATGAGAATTGCTGGATAGCTTGACACTGGTGTGAGGAGACGTTATCAAGATTACTTCTGTCAAGCGTTAAACTAACGTGGAGGAAACGACAAGTAATAGAACGATAAACAGAAGTTATCGGGTTTTCTTCGGACAAATATCGTTAATTATCAGTCGCCCGACACAATGTTAAGCTTTGTTACTCGTTCACTGCGCTCACTCGCCAAAAGGTTCACATTCTGGCTAGCAGCTGATATTCTACGATATTAATGTCGATAATCTATAATACTTTAATAGCGGAGTTCACCCTAGGCCTTGGTGTGGTTTATGATGCCCAGTGTTTATTTTCTGTGCAATGTTTTGTGTATATTTCGTTTCCTGTTAATCAAGACGGTGCAGTCTCCCAGGCTTTCTTCGACTGACGATTTTGTTCCTTAGACATGTTTACTCGCAAGTACATCCAACATGCCCTCGATCGTTCAGACAACGGTTGTCGGAGGTATAGAAATATGGTCATCCATTGACTTCTGCCGTCCTGCAGTAAAATTCTCTGTAAAGTTGGGACTCCGCTTGGCAATGTGGGAGGCATGCATATGCAGCCACGCTCAATCGGAATGAGAAAATTAACTCAAATACCCCGTTTATCGAAAGTGTCGCGGTCTCAGCACACAAAATAATGCTTGTAACAGCTTTCTTTAGAATCCTCTTGGCAAAATGAATGCTCCTGTCCAAAATATCCTTAATTTACAGTGACAGTCCTGTCCTTCATAATTTTATCATACTGTTAAAAATCATCTATTGATAAATAAGTAAATTATTACGGAAATAAGGTTTCATCTCCCTCAGGCAAAGGTGACTTTAGATGAATTCGGCTATTCTTTTCATGCCCCTTTTGTCATTTAGCTCCTTACGTTTCTACGTTTTGTACATCCCTGGATTTCAAATTTTTAGTTTTGAGCGTTCCCGTTGCAGGTAAATCTAGAAACGCGCTTCGGACGCCAGAAATTTATAAAGTGATATCTTCTTCCGGCTGACCTACTATGCAGATCCTACCTATTGGATTTATTGTAAATGTGTTCTCATCCTGTATATTACTAGGTTATATTCCCGTTCTAGTCACTTACTACGACTTTGAAATTACATAACGAGTGAAACGAACAGCTAGGATGTGGGTGTATCGCAATGAGACAACATCCCAACAAAACTTAATTATATTTGTGTAGGAGTTGGAAAATTCACATTTCTATATCTGGTAGACAGGAGGTTTTTTTTTAACATTTTTCCAAATTGTATGCCGTCTTTTATAACATTGTTGATGTTAATAAATCATCCTGACGGTACCTGCAACGTGCATGTCTTTCATTATGTTTTTTTCATTTACGTCATACATGTTTGTTCTTAATAAGAAAAAAAAAAACTATCTGAATCATTTTTTGATTTTGTTGTTTTCCTGGATCAAGTTTTTGTCTATCCTTAGTTATGTTTTCAAATAAAGATAAAAAATGAAATTAATGGATTAACATTGTCATATAGTGACAACAACTCTTGTAAGGAATCGATTGTTGATTTCATTCATATCGACTTCTTTGTAGATCTTGTTTTGCTGGTCATTTTTGCTGTTCAAAGTTTTAGTTTATCTATTATAAGTGTAAGATATCTGATGAAAATATATACTAAAATCTGCAATCATGTAGTTTTTCCCTAACAAAACACCAAAATGGGTAAATATCGTCATTAAAGGGCAATAACTCCTTCAAGGAATAGACTGACGGTTTCGGCAATTGACTTATTTGCAGATCTGTTGATAAGTTTTTGTTAAATACAAATTCTCTATATACTCAATCTTATTTTTGTGTCGAGTACAACTTTTTATTTTTTATATTACAAAAACATATTTGTACAATGTATAATGTTGTCTTTTTGTCATTTTTCATATTTTATATGAGCTATGACGGTGTCTGCCTTTCAACTACAAAGGTTTTTCACGGACTTTTCAAAATAATTAAGTAAAAAATTTAGTGTTTGGCTTATGCATTTGGCTATGTGTGTCACCACAGAACGCATTTCCTAATATAATGTATGTGCAACACTCATTTATATACAAGCGAATCATATATATACTTACTTGGGTTTAAATATTTTAAATTTTTATTTATGGTTTCTTTTTTGTGAACACGATATCTAGAATGTTATCTATAAAGCAATTTCTTTTCGATATTACACGACCATTATGGATAGATAAAGAACTTTTTGTTGTTATCTTATATAACTGTTTAAGATATTTCTGTTTGATTACAAAATTCAAACATTTTCTTCGTGGCTCTTTACTCGGAATGATGGCATGCATATTATAATATAAAACTTGAACACCATTTACAAGGAAGCACTAAAAATGGAGAGGAAAAAGGATATAGTTATGTTAAATGAGAAAAATATAACAGTTGCAATTTTCAATTTTCAGTAACCAATAAAAACAAAATAGTATTTCAGTTTACTCTAAGTCTTGTAATACCTATTAATGAGAAAATGAAATAATGCCTATTTAGTTTTCTTCCGTGTGTATTGTCTACAGTGACTGTTCTATTGACTGATGAACCATGAAAATTAGGTCAAGGTAATGCCAGACATGTACAGTTTACAATCATTCCATGCATTAAATATAAATGACAGGTTGCTTATAGTATCTGAGAAACGGACCTCGCTAAGCCATACAATATAGTAAGTGAAAATGACAATTTATAATTTTCGTTAATCTTTTCTGGATTTACCTCCATAATGAACATTCAAATCCAAATATTTGAAATCCAGGGATGCATAGATATGTAGAAACGTGAGAAGCTATAAATTTCTCGCAGGATCGCCCGGTAGGAATCAGGACGTTAAATCAAATGCCGTGTAGAGCAGGCATGGGGCGAATTACATTGCAATGTAATGCATTATATTACAATTACTTTGACAAAACCGTGCATTAAATTACAATTACAATTACATGCATTTATCAAAGTAATGCATTAAATTACAATTAAGTAATGCATTGAATTACACATTACATTTGTAAATTTTATTATCTAGTGAAAAGAAAAATCAAACATTTTGAAAAACAACATGAAGTCACAAAAGATTCTAGCATATGCAGTACCTGTTCCATGTATTATTGAATTTAAGTCTATTCAATACGACTTTTACATTTTAATAAAACATCATAAGGGTTTCGAAGATTTTATCCTTCATTCGCATTCTATGTTTCAAGGTATCCATCTCTGTGTTTTCTCTTAAAAGAAATACAGAATTTCATGTATTGTTAATTTGTTCTCGTCTTGAACATGCATGCAATATTTCGAACTGGACATTAAGCAACCAACAATCCATCATTAACCTGATAGACATTTAGTCTTTAACAAATTATAGTACATAAACTACAATACTGTATCTAGGTCAGACGAAAAAAAAAGGAATAAAAAAAAAAAAAATACAAGAACTTGTTTATTTAATGATACTGAAAGTATGATTATAATTGTTGATTTTGAGATTCTTTGAAACTTTTCCGTTTGGAAGTACAAGCTGTATTTGGTGATCGTACATTCAAGTGGTGTCGTCACTTGCTTTCATTTCGATTTTTGTATTTATCCCAAAAAACAGCTTTCAATTCTATAGTGTAAATAAAAATAAATTTTATCTACGAATTGGAGTAATTTGACGTAAATGATACCAGACTTTTTACAACACACATTTGGGGAATATATTATAGAGTGAATTTCTAATAATTACTCTTACATATATATGAAATGAGACAGCAACCAATCAAAAAAGAACAAACTACATATAGAAGTCAACTTACTGTCTTCACCATTAGAATGATGTCTACACAATATTGAGTCAATCTCTGGACTCACTCTCCCGTTGCAATTTGTCAATGAATTTAGCAAAGAGACTATCAAATATCTACCACAAACATCGATATTAATATATAAAACTACAGTTGTTAGTTGCTCAAATAAAATAAGGGAAAACGCACTTCATATAAAGCAGTATGAATATTAAATAAATCAGTGTGCACACAGAGTGAATTTAATAAGAAATAACTTGCACTTCATAATATATTCAATATAGACATCATCTACAGGTGATACCATATCATATAATGTGGAAAATTGTCCTTGCTTTGACAATTGAATTAGAATATTCAGATAATAAAAATTGAAAATAACAAGACATATTTTAGCGTTTGATATATGAGCATATATCATATAGATGAAAAACTCTTAAATTCAGCAAATTTTTATTAAAAAAAAGATTTAAACACCAATATCTTAAATACATGAATATGCATACAAAAACACATAACAGTCATTCGTTGTTATTTAGTATGTACAGATGTCTAAAAAATGCATAACTCGTTTAAAAGCAGACAACAACATGGCAAAAGGCGACCTAAAGAATCCGTAAGAATTATTCCACAAATAGAATGTGTGCTTATATGTTTTGAATTGGCATAACATTAAAAAAAAAAAAAAAACATAACGGCTGCGAAATCTGGAGCAGAATCGGCTTACCTTCCGTGACACTTGAAATCACCCTTGGATTTAATGGGATTTCTTAGTATTTAGTTTTTGTGTATTTAGTGTTTTGTAGACTGTTGTTTGACTTTTCATCGTTGTTTCTTATTTTTGTAGTGGTGATGTTTGTTCCTTTTTAACTTATGGATTTTGTTTGTATCTTCCGTCTCTTTTTTCCAGGTTCTCACATAAAAGAGCTACATTTTAGATTTAAAGCTGTATTCCATACCTAAGAATGATATTTTTGATGCACTTGTATATTAACTATTTATTTCACACTTGCTTATTTTTCTGTTTAGCCATGAACATGATGTAGCAAGCAAGAGTTAATGGAAACAATCGTTATGACGTCATGTCATTCATTACATATTAAAAAGATTGTTCCAATAATCAAAATAATGATTAAAATAATAGAAAACATAGCAATTCTTCTAGCATGAGCGGTGACCAATCAATTTTAAGCTTGATAATGAGATTTTAATGTTTTACAGTGCTTTTAGAAACGGCGTTTCTATAATTTTTACATGTAAACTATATTGCGTTAAAACATACCTTTTCTGATTTATAAAATGATATATTATTTTGATGCGTACAAGAAAGCTAAGGGATTCATCCATATGCTGATTTTTGTGTGATCAAAGATGGCAATACATTCGGGAGAATTCCTTTTGCGCCAAAACTCATTTGCGCAAATGCTATGTTTGCGCCACTAGTTTTCAGCTCAGTAGTCAGTACTGTGCTGACACGAATTATCACTGATATGGTCTCAATAATGAATTTTTACAAAACTTTATTTTTTTTAATACTAAGGATTGTCTACACCAGAAATAGATTACCTTAGCTGAATTTGGCCGAACCTTTTGAAATTTTTGGTCCTCAATACTTTTTAATTCGTTCTTTATTTGGCCTTCAACTTTAAACGCGTCTGGCGTACCATATTTTAATCCTGGTATCTATGATGAGTTATTTTCAAAATACATAGAATTGTTTTTGCGTCAAAGCCAATTAAAAACATCCCGGCTACATAATCTGAGGTTGGAACCGATAGTTTTCACAAATCGATACATTATTTATTCAAGTTTTATGCGATTGTATACCAACCTTTTAGTCTATTTTTAAGCACCAATCCCATTTATTCCAAAATTATACTATCTAAATTTATTTATGATTATTATGTACTCACTATGAAAATATGTGTACAGTTAAATTGGTTCAAATAAATTCCGTATATTGGCGCAATTGATATCTTTCAAAAATTATATTTGGCGCAAATGATACATTTAAAAAAAACAATTGGCACAAAAGGACTGTCATTAATTTGAGGGTTATTTAAAAAAATTCTTTCTGATATGAATTAAAGAAGATGTGGGGATAAACGTCAATGATACAACTTTTTCGACGCCACAAATAACTGAAAGACATATAGATGTTTTTTTTATGTACAGTAACTACATGACTTCAAATGAATAAAATATTTCTCCCTCAAAAAAAAAAAAAAAAAAAAAAAAAAACAAAGACAAGTACTATACATAATCGGTACAAGATCAGAATAAAATTATCATGTCAACCATCTCATATCACTTTACATCGACACCCCATCCTTCAGAAAATTTAACAAACTTCAATAATTGGTACATTAATCATGTTAATACAGTCATTCTAATTCAAGATATTGTGGAACATCTTCTTGGTATTCTTGATAATCTTCTGTGTCATTCATAACAACAGGGTTTATCAAGTTAGGTACAATGTAGCCATCATCAATTTCTTCATAGGGAGAAGAAGTCACGTTATAAATATTTACATTGCCTGTCTCGCATGGCGCAGCAAAATATCTGCAAAATGTGAATTCTATTTAATTAAAAAGTAGAGTGTAACATCGACGTTATATCTTATTGAAAGAAAAATGCAAAAGTTTGGCAAATGACATAGGTTATTGAGAATATTTACATTGTTGAGGTGGTCAGGTACATCAAAATAAATCAAGAAAAGTGCTTCGAATGCATGAAATATATATATATATATATATATATATATATATATATATATATACATATACCTGCATTTAGAATATAAGTGATATCTTTATAAAGGAAACGTGACTGTGTGACATGCGACTTTTGTTGCAAATGTAAAAAAATATATAAGATATGAAACATTTTCATTGTATAATTTTGTAATACACACCATATAACACATACAAAAAATTATTTCTTTATATACTTGAGACCTATTTGTAAGATCGAAAAATATACAAGAAGATTTTTACAAATGTAGGGATCAATAAAACAAAACTTCACACTAAAGACAAGACGTGTAATGTTTTCTTTCCTCACGACACTTGTAATAATCCTCATCAGTTATACTCCAGACCAAAAATGTGGAAAGTAAACATCTATATAACGTATTAGAGCATACTAAAATATAATCTTGAGCAAACAGCAAATAATGGTTTTCTCGTCTCCCTTTTTATTACGTTTGAATTTCTTCACAGCTCTCCTTAATTCAATTTGACACTGAAGTAAATGTGGCATAGAAGTCACCTTTATGAATGACCCAGTGCTGTTCTAATAACTAAAATTAATCTAACAAACAAACAAACAAACTAAGAACCCTCAACAATAAAGTAAAAATTGCTTATGAATTTATTTGACCAAGGAAAACTATTGCCTGTTTTCATTTATCTTTGGCAAACTATTAACAAACAAAATTGTTGTTTCATCTACATTATTTCCTTTTAAATCAGTCCAGCCGACAAAAGAAAGCAAGAATTTATATTTTTCCTTTTATAAAATGTATTGTTTTACTATCTCACAAAGTTTTTCTATTTTACATATTAATCTTTTAATAATAACCATGGACAAAGGTTATTCGATACGAAAAATGTCATAGTAAAAGTACACAAAATATAGAATTAGCAAAATGTTGTTGGAAATAGAATAAGAGAATGAATGTTTGTTTAAAAAATATAAAAGGAGGATTTTCGATTAATAAACAAACCACAGACAATCATTGTGTTACACATATATAATTTATCAAATTACTCACATTGCTCTTGGTGCAGCATTTTTCTGTGAACCTATAAAAATGTTACAATGAAGTGAATTTTGTAAAAAAAACAAAACAGTTATAAAACGTAAAATATACTTCAAATAAATTCAAAACCGAAAAGTTCCTTATCAAATGGCAAAATCACAATCCCAAACACACCAAACGAACGGAATACAATTGACATATTCCTGACTTAGTACAGGCATTTCCTTATGCAGAAAATTGTGGATTAGACCTGTTTTTTTATAGCTAGCTATAAATCTCAATTGTATGACAATTACAAACAATTACATTATATTAACAACAATGTGTGAGCAAAACAAACAGACTTAATAGGTAAAAAGTCAAAATTAGGGTACAACAGTCAAAATTGTAGAAATAATGGACATAATTTACCGAAACGGACTTTTAAGACAAATCGTTAATCTTCGAATTCGAATTTTCAAATCTCGAAATTTCATCTTTAAATTTAATAAAATGGCACGCGATACGCGCATTTCGTCTACATAAGACTCACATGAGGCTCTTAAACCAAAACAGGTGCAACACCAAATCATATACAACGAAGTTGAATAGCACCAACAACCGATTTACATCGGATTTAAGTTCTAAAAATACATCAATCGGGTGTAATGTGGATGACATACATTTTAAAATTCTACAAAAGAAAGCTGTCGTGTTAGTGCTTAGATATTTATTTTCTCCTGATATAAACATTTCTATTAGCAAAACCAAACACGTAATACATTGACCATCAATGATAGATTTTCTGTCACTTGTGTAGTGAAAAAATGTAGAAGTGGATTTAGGTTATATCAAAGCAGCAGGCACTACTGACTATATCAATGCATAAGAATGAACACTGCAATTGTATGCAAATCCAATACGATAATATAAATTCCTCCTGAATGATATCTATGTTTCATTGCTTTATACATACTTTTTCTTTGTCGGTAGACCAAGACAGTTGATAAAATAACTGACACCAAAAACAAGAAAGCTGTAAGTGATATCCAGCCAAACAGTCTAATGTTAAAATCCACAGAACCTTAAAGAATAATTATAACATTTTAATTGATCACCTATTATCTAAAAAGAGAATGACGAAGATAATTTTATATATATTTATGTTTTTTACGCTACATTGGTTGATGTTAAATTTCTGTAAACAAGGAAGATTTGAAGACCTGTAACATAATAATGAAAATAGCATTTCAAAATGTCTATTAGACTGTAACCAAACTGCTGACATTAGTTATGGACTTTCTCTACGTATTTTTTTGTCGTTGAAATCGACCTACATACTTTTTTCTTTTTGATACTTTCAAGATAAGTAATTGCTGTATTGAAGAACATATTTGATAAATGTGACTGTGTTGGAGGAGGAATTATTACATTTAAAAAAAAATGATAAAAAACGGCAAAATTTTTTAAAATGATGATTTTCATTTCAATAAACTTTATAAATTTACTAATATTGAAGTTGAAGCATACATTTTGTCAGAATTTTTGGTTATTTGAAATGCACGAAACTGATTTGTATAAGGATTCATTGCATATTTTAATATTTTCAAGAAGTCAGCGATGATATTGTTCCAATATCACAAAATGCTTTGCCAAATATTTAAGAGATTTCGAGTCTTTTTGTAAGTACGAATAGCAATGCCTTATATATGTAATACCTTTGTCATTATTGTTTAGTTCAAATCTCGATTTCGCTGTTCCGTAATCATTTTCAAGTAGGCACTTGAATATTCCGTAGTCTTTTTACCATTGTTAGGTTTGCGATGTAGCCGCTGTGGATTACAATTTGACCATACATTCGGATCACTAAAACATCTTTCGACGAGTTTTGAAAAAAAGTGTTGAATTTGGCAGCAGCCTATCTTCATAATACCACTTCGGGTTGTACGGTCTCTCCATTGATAGAAACTTGACAGATAATGTTACATTTGTGCCCATTGTTATAAAGTTGTCAACTACAACTGGAGGACCTATATTGAAAACATAATGATACATATGTAATTTTGTTGGTTTTTTTCATCCGGTAATAGTACAATCGAGGAAGAGTAAGACGGGAATAAGGCACAGATATTCCATAACTGTAAACCAATTCATGATGGCATCAGTAAAAAAGTATTTAAAAGAAAAAAATATCAACGGGACAATAAAAGTCAAAAGTCGAGGAAAATCCGACAGCACTTTGAGGACGAAAAGACAACAGTCTACAAAACATCTATGAAAAACTAAATTGATCAACAGGAACACATTAAAAATCGGTTGGGATTTCAGGTACTCTTGAAAGGTAAATATTTCTAGCTACATTTTGCATTTGTCGTATTTCTTAAAAAAAACCGAAACGTCACAATATAGAAAAAGTACTGTGGGCAGGAAGGCTTTAACTGTACCATTTGAAATCCCTCGGAATATTGTATTAACTGGAATGTATATATTTAAAAGCAGTCGCCGCTGGAATATTGCTACACATAAATGGAAAGACTGAAATAGTTTTTTTCATGAAAAGTTTAGTTTTAACAAACTCTTTTGTAAATTTGTAAATGTAAGATATGAGGTAGACTTAACTGGTATCTTTTATTTTAAGTTCTTTCGGATAGATGCAGTCACCATAGTCAACTTTGCTTAACTCAGAAAAATGGCGAAGAGCGAAGCTAAAGGATAATTCCAGCACTTATAATTTTTCCATAGAAGTTTGGGTACAGTGAAGGTTGATACAGTTCTTCATCTTTGGTCAAAGTTTCAAAGAAACATAGAATTCTCATATGATAGTTCAGGATTTTCTGTTTGGTAAGTGCCGTTGGAGTTTATGTTGGGCTTTGAGTAAAATTCTATATCAGAGCCCTGACTTCGAAATAACATCAAAGATAAGAGAACTTAGTACCTTACAACCATCACACTGATTAATAAGAGAACAAATTAATAAACTAATTACCTGTAATAATTACAGTGGTTGACTTTGTTTGACGGAATAACTGTTGAAAGGCTTTGTTCCATGCTTCACAAATGTATTCACCATTGTCCTCATAATTACATGAATCGATAGTCAAAAATGAAACATTTCCTGTAACATTTCCTGGGATAGATCTTATATATGTACCATGAAATCTGTGCTCCCAAGGGGAAAATCCAAATTCTGACATCTCACCACTGAGTTGGCATGGTAAAATGATTGACTCAGTGTTGTTGCAGAACACTTCATCAATTGTATCGAGAATTGGAGTCCCTAGAACATAATATCTGGTAATGTTAAGAAATATACATAATAACACACACTTTTGATAATATTTATATGCAATAATCCTTACTCCAGGGTGCTGCCATCTCACCAATCCCAGTGAAAGGGAAATAGAAATTCTATGATTACCAGAATATAATATCTATATTTGTTTTTAGAAATCAAAAGACGGACAATTTCCCATATGCAATTATGTTTTTCAATCATCATGTTATCACTATTCTTCACATAAAGTACCCTCTGTTTCAGTCAAGATACTATCTGCTGAATTGACATTACATACCAGTGCATGTTCTATTCATGAAGATAACACATATATCAACATGATCAATGTGCACTCGTACTTTAAAAACATCATTGCAATGAAAAGTGTTCGATAATCTTGCCATTTCTGTTGTTTTCATCCTCATCTCTTAAAAAATACTATGGTATGATTGCCAATAAGACAAATATTGAAATTAGATAACAAATATCGAGGATGTTTTCAACTTTCCAATTGTCAACTTCTCGTTTCACAGCAGAGACATACCCTCTGGCCCATTGTATCGTACATATATCATTTAATACGTTACGCTGGTGCATGTTCACACTATATACGGACTTAATAAGCAGGGGTGTGTTTCCTACACAAAACTGCTCCAAAATAGTTATGAGGAAGAACGACTGAAATTGACACTGCATAAGTTTGCATTAGATGACCGATATAATGTACAAGTTTCTCAACTCAATAGTGACATATTTTCGTGGTCTTAAATCTGTAGATACCATTTTAATTTTCTTATCTGTAATTTTACCAATTTTGTACTATTCCCAATTGTGACATTTTGACTAAGTGTGGATTCTCATGGCGAGTGATGCATGCATAGCACGAGACGCTTACTCTGTCGACGCACCCGGTCTCACTTCTTTGGAGTTCGTGCGATTCCTTCAGTTTTGTTTGTTGCCTTCATTTTTCTTAATCGATTTATGAAATTAGAACATCGGTAAACTACTGTTGCTTTTATTTAGGTGTATTTTAAATAACTAATAGATATAATTTAAAGCAAAAATATTTAGCACCGTCATTTGATATAAAACTAAAAAAAATAGCTTTACTCTGAACTATATAATCCGATTTGAAAATAGAGAGAAATTCCAAAGGGCAATATAAATTATGAAAACATAAGGGCTAATGATTCATTGTTGTTTGTTTGCAAGTACAATCATAACAAGGGAATCAGTGCCATAACAGTAATACCTTTGTCCTGATATTTGAATTTAAATTTTACTTTCGCCGTTCCAAAATCATTTTCAAGCAATAACAGGTACTTGACTCTTCCGAAGCCTTGGTTGACCATTGTGAGGTTTGTGATGTAACCGTTGTGTATTAAAATTTTACCATACATTCTGATCACTAAAACATCGTTCGACGAATTTTGAAAAAAAAGTGTTGAATTTGGTAGCAGATTATCTTCATTATACCACTTCGGGTTGTACGGTCTCTGCATTGATATAAACTTGGCAGATAATGTTACAGTTGTACCCATTGTAATAAAGTTGTCAACTACAACTGGAGGACCTATATGAAAAACAAAATGATACAAGTGTACTTTTGGTTTATCTATTTAACCAGTTGTTATGTTTAGTGTTTCTATAGTGATGTTTATTAACCTGATAATTTGACGAGGTTGCAACTTGAATAACTTTGATTGCTTAAATAGTTCTCATCGATTGAAATTGATTATGTTTATTTTGCACAATTAGATTCTAGTTGTTTACATCAAATATTTATCTTTTTAACAGTAGATTGGAAAGGTCATTAATTGTCTATTTCATACTTATTGACCACTTTCTAATTAAATGAAAAGAAATATAAAGAAACTTAGGTTGCAACTCGTCATATAGCTCCTAACGTTTTTGCGTATTAAATCTTTTAAAAATGTTTAATGTTTAACAAACAATAAGTTATCAAATGGAATACCTTCATTTCACTATTGAGTTAGATAACAGATAAAATGGTCTTATCGCCATATATCATTGTCACATAACATGCATTAGGAGAAACATATATATGTCTTTGTTTTGTATTCTGAATTTACCTTGAACTTAAGTATATGGTATTCATTCCCAAAAATGAACAGTTCCGAAATAAAAAATCATAGAACAGCCCTACTCTTTAGATTCTTCATATTGATACGTTAGAAGGATGAGTTTCAAAAATAAACTTAAATACCGAGTTTAACATGAGTTAAATCCGCAATGTTTTGCAGTGTATCTGCAGTACCATTGACATGCATATCAGCTAGACGTTTTCGATGTTAAAAACAACCAGCTGGTTAAATTGTCCTGTTCATGCGGCGAAAACCGAATAAATAAAACAATATAACGTACTAGAAACTTTTCTAAACAAATACATTCCTAAGTACAAATTGAATCAGTTTGACAGTGACGAGTCAATAATCAAAATCTTAATTACATGTACAAATAAATTAAGTTTTCAAACTAGTTAACATGAATAAGAGGACAAAATAACTAACTACCTTTAACGATAACACTGGTAGAACTTTTTTGACGGAATATCTGTTGAGAGTCTTGGTTCCATGCTTCACATATGTATTGACCATTGTCTTCATAATTACAAGAATCGATTGACAAATACGAAACATTTCCTGTAACATTTCCTGTGAAAGATCGTATATATGTACCATTAAATATGTGCTCCCAAGGTGAAAATCCAAATTCTGACATTTCACCACTAATTCGGCATGATAAAATGACTGAGTCAGTGTTGTTGCAGAATAACTTATCAACTGTATTGAGAATTGGAGCTCCTGGAATATACATTCCGGTGATATAAAGATATAGACATCATACACAAATACATTTAATAATACTTATACATGTGTTATATGAAGTAATTCGTACTCAAGGAAGTGCTAATATCTCAGAAAGTCCCAAGCAATTGAATAAAAACAACGATAACCCGAATACATGTATCAACAATTTGTAAAAAGACAGGTAACAATTCATTTAATGACAAGAAAACCCCATTTAGTAAGCTTTAAAAGACCTTAAAATTGCAAAGGTGAAAAAATTAAAAGGGGACGACTAAAGGTGTGATTTAAGTAAATTCCAATCAATAAAACAAAATATACGGCAACAAACGAAACGATTTACTTACAGACTTTTGTCTTGCGACAGAACCTTAAAGATGTGAGAGGGTTCAACATGTTTGAAAGCTTAGAACACCCCTCCCTCAAATTGGAACAGACTTGAAACAGCACATAATTAGAGCTAACTGTAAAAAAATAACTAAAGGACTGTAATCATAAGATCTGCCATTATCACCACAAATACAACCAAAAAAAAAAACCCAAATATAACCCTTCTCTGTACTGATTTTATGAGATTCAAAGTCACTAACACATATAATTTAAATTGTTAATTTTAAGTACCGTTGATTGATATCAAATTGAAAGGTTGTGTCCTCTTTGCAAGTATATAACTTTAAATTGGCTAATAATATCAGTTGAATATATAGATTGGAGTGAGTTTAGGAAGTAGGTCATTGCAGTAATTAATGTTGTCATAAATAATCATTCACTTACCCCAAATTAGAAAAAAAGGCAAAGACTCTCGACCAATTGAATTGAAGGATTCGATGTTTCTTAAGTATATCACTTGTGATTGGTTAATAATAGCACCTTAATAGATTGGAATGCGTTTAGGAAGTAGGTCATTGCAGTAATAAATGTTGTCATAAATAATCATTCACTTACCCCAAATTAAAATAAAGCAAAATGCTCTCGACCAATGGAATTGTAGGATTTGGTGTCTACTTACAGGTCTAATAAAGAGTTACTATTAATGAGTTACCAATGCCCTGAAGCACATTTATCAGCTTGAAAGAAATTGTGATTGAAACTGACTAAAAGTTGAATTCTGAAACAAACAACAAAATCAAAATAAGTTGAAGTCTACTGGTGCAGGAAATTTTTTACCATTAATGTTATCATGAGAATATAACTTCAAAGTTACTAGATAATTAAACAACAACAAAGCGATGCAAAAAAAAAAAAGAAAAATAGTTTTAAAATTAGATATAACCTAAATCTGTAGCAAAATACTTACAAGAACTCAGATTACTGGATTCGCTGTTGGTAGGAACAGTAATTTCAAAATCCCGATATAAATTTTAAAAATGCAGGTATTTAATTTAATTTATGAGTATATATAAAAGGCATTTTATTTTAACATTAAGATTAAGTTAATTACCTATCAGAATGCAACAGAATTTGATGTTAAGAGCTGGACTACAATATTGGCTATGAAATAAATTTAGTTGTAACTCAAATTCTGAATTGATTGATTTTAACTGTAAATAAACAAAAGATAATTCTTCACTAAAATATTACATGATTTATGTTCATACTCACAATAAGTAAACTTATACATTTCCTACCAGTTCACCTTACCCTTGTGTAATCTAATGTATAAAACCCAATTTATTATAATTTCCAAATTATAAGAAAGCCCTTACATCACTAAAACTAATTCATAAATAAAATGCCTAAAATGGAAATCATGCATTAATTATAAACATTGAACTGACAATGAAAACAATTCTTGAATACAACCAATAAAGAGATCGTTTGAGCCTTGAGCACTTTACAATATTCCAAGTTTGTAAGTGAATGATATTCCCTAATCGCTAAAGCTCGTACTTTATCAAGAAGAAAGGAATTATAATTCTCTTACATATACTAATTAATTCATTGAATTCTTCTGCTCTAAAATGGTTACATTATCGCCCAAGGGCCAATCATCGACACAATTGAGTTTGCAGCTGATACATGCAGTCCCTTTTTCCCATAGGGAACCAATAACGAATGTGCGGAATTGTCATCCCTGATATTTGTAATTACATAATCACGTAATAAATTCGTTATGACCGATATTATAATTCACGATAACATGTTGAATTCTTCATCTCAAATTTAAGTCATCAAAAACTTAGAATTTACTCTCAGGGATTTAATGCAAAATATGTGATAATGAATATTATCCGTGATCACGAATTACAAAAATGCGATATTATATAATAATCTAAAGGAGAACATGCAATTCCATTGCGTGTTCACTTAGGTGAATATTACGTTGAGTCATTGATTGCATATCTTTTAATAAGCCATTATAAACCAATCATAATTTTTGATCTACGTTTTCTTAAATATTATTCAGAAAAAATAGAGTCTGAATCGTTGTGACATTTAAAATACTATATATTAGTTAGCATTTGATTTTGAGATCCTTGAACTTAAGTAGCGTTATTATGGACAAAAATATCACAAATTTGATAATCCATTAGAATTAATCATATTTCATTATTGCGGATTTAATTCGTGATACGGAATTTGTGAAACAAGTTATCAAATATTTCGGTATTTCCTGACAACATATAAAATTTGTTATCACGATTCTGATTAATCTTGATGAAATCTATAATAACAAAACATAATAAGTTATAATCCAGTGTAACGAATGATACCATTCGAGATAACGATTTTATGCGTGATCACGATTTTCAAAAATCTTAATACATTCAATCTATTCTCATGAATTATAGTAATCTCTGATAACACATGTAATCCCGTGATAAAGGTTTATAAAATTCTAATAACGATTTTAATTTGTGATCATAATTTTCAAATTTTGATAATGAATTAAATTCACTATCACACATTTTGGCAATATGTGTAAACGTATAAAATATGTGAAAACAATAGCTATTTACTCCGATTCGTTTTAACAAATAAAATCCATGATATAGAATTATAAAATTTTAAAATCGCTATCTCGAATTTCAATAAAATTTTGGGAAGTCCTTGATGGGCTTTTGTTGTCCGCATATGCATACATATAACATAAAAACTATAGAAAAAACTGAACGTTTTCACAAAAATAACGATTTAGTACTTACTGATTACATATAGTGTGATTGAAGATGACCTTGTTATGTCGCCTGATGCTTTACATTTTGGAAACTTTAGCAACGTATGCATTTTTGTTTACCCTACTTGATTTAACAATTATATCAAGACAGTTCATGAACACATTATTAACTACACCAGTGGAATTTGTTTTGCATGTCATTTCAACCAAACTACCGGCAAACAATGGAAATTCTTTATCCGATGTAATGAAAGGACCACTAATATCTATAACCAAAACCAAATGATACAAGATTTATAGCAATGCATTTAGCACATATATATCTAAATAATATCATATATAAAACAGCTGTATATAATGGTTTGTTGACTAAACATGATTGAGTGTAAAATTTTATTTAACAATACAAATGTTAGTGAATAAAAACCTGCGATTATTATGAAATAATCAATTTTACCAAACGTGTCGTTAAATCACAAAATGAATCTAAAGGTGACATTTTTCTGCATTTTACTTCACGATCACAATTGCATCGAAGTACAAGTTGCAAATAGATTTTTACTTTTCTTATTTGAGTGTCACAGATAAGTCTTTTGTAAACAAAATTAAAAAAAAATATATAATGTTGGTCTAGGATGAGCTATTTGCTGATCTGCTTTTGCTTGTTAAAGTTTCTTTTTGTATCCGATAGTTTGTGACAAAAATGTCAAAAACTGATAAAACTCATCATTCAGGAGAAATAATTTCTATAGGAGTCGGTTGACAATTACGGATATGATGATTGGTTTCTAGATCTAACTGTGCTGAACATTTTTGCATGTTTACTGTTTCTCTCTACCTATTATGATTTAAGCAAATATAGAAAAAAAATCATCTTTCAAGGGCTATAATTCCACTAAGGGGTCTACTAACAATTTCAACCATATGACTTATTTATAGATCTATTTTTGCTGAACATTTTTGGCAAACACTGTTGTTTATCTATCTTTGTTTCTACAAAAGAATCAAAACATCATGAGTAAAAATGGTCCTTCATGAGTAATAACTTCTAAAACGAAACAGTTGACAATTTCGTTCATGCTTGACTTGTTTGTAGATCCTATTATCCTAAAAATATTCTCTATCTCCAATTCCTTTGTATCAATAATTGTTTCTGGCAAAAGTTAAAGAAACTGATAAAAGCCATCTTTCAACTGCAATTACTCTTGAGGCAGTCAATTGACAAGTTCAGTCTAGTTTACTTATTTGGAGATCTTATTAGTTGGTCTTTTTTGCTGCTCTCTAAATGTGAAAGTGTTCGAGATAATTACCAAAAACTGCGTTGTTAAAAAACCCATTTTAAATGGCAATTTTCCCGTTTGAATGGTTTTACACTAGTAATTTTGGGGCCCTTTATAGCTTGCTGTTCGGTGTGAGCCAATGCTCCGTGTTGAAGGCCGTACCTTGACCTATAATGGTTTACTTTTATAAATTGTTACTTGGATGGAGAGTTGTCTCATTGGCACTCATACCACATCTTCCTATATCTAATAACCTCAAAATGGGCCGCCCAAAATTCAACAGCAGATAAAAATGAATCTGCTACTCATTGTAACCCATTTAGATTTGCTTTAATTACTTTAACGTTTTGAGATATTTATCAAAAAACTGCATTTACACTTCTTTTTTTTTTCTAGCAACAGTGGCCGTGTTCGTTTTTAAAATCTATAAACACTAACAAACATTCAGGTAGTGTTTGCAATAGGTTACATTTAGCCCAGTAAATTCTGAGAAGAAGACTAAAACAAAATAGTACGAAGGTCGGACAACAGACGATGGAAGAAATACGACGACTAAGACGAACATGAAGAGATCGTAAATGCGCATGACATTTTAGCTCAGTTTAGTTAAAAGAAAAACGGCGGATGATAACAAGGGGATAGTCAAAACTCATATGTCGAAATAAAATTGACAATGCAAGAGCGAAAAATAAAAAATGTCGAAATCACAAATACGCTCACAAAACACTTTAACTAAATAACTAAGAATGAACTACACAACCCCATCAAAGAACGGGAGTGAACCCAGGTCCTCCGGAAGGATGAATAGTTTTTGCTCCACATGTGGCACCCGTCGTGTTGCTCATTTATATACAAATATGATGATAAATCACATTTGGTGATGCACTATAAAGATATTCAACTTTTAATTTTATCAATTGATTATTAATGACATGATGAAGTTAAGCGCAAAACAATATGTGTTTGAAAATATCTCTGATAGTTGTACAGCTTTTTTTTTTTTATTCTTATCATGCGAATCCTCAGTCAGTCACTAAACATGCAGAGGGCACAAATAACTTAGATTTATTTTAATACATGAAAATGTAACAGAATTACGTTTATGCGTTCCCATAATTACAGATTGTGATTCATTCTCGACTTTGAATACCGGAATATATGTATACGATTTTAGCGATGTGCAAAACAGCGGATGCGTACATTTCATGAGCACCTGACATTTCTGTAAGTTCCAAACTTGTTTGTTCTACTAAAATGCTTAAGTCTTATGCTCTCTTTTAAGTGAAGCTTTTGTTTTTTGTTGTTGCCTCATTTGTCAGGTGATACATGTACATATAGATACGCTTACCCTATAAACGCACAAGTTGTAGCGTTAGGAGTTCATGATATTCCCTCAGTTGTGTGTTACACTGATTTGTTTTTCCTTATCGATAAACGATTCTTGAACTTCTATAAACACTGTCGACTTCATTTAGTATTTTCCTAAGGATTAATTTAATTTTTGGTTGTATAAAATATTTAATTGATATTTCTTCATAATATTAGCGTAATGATGACTAAACTTTAAATCTATATACACACCAACTACAGACACAGAAAGGCTATCCGATAATGTACCAACGTTCTTGAAAACCATAGAACATTTGAATGCCAAGACATCATCATTTATCTCTGTAACATACTGTAAAAGGAACGTTCTGCCATCCAAAAAACACTGGCACAAATCATTCTGACAGGAAGATTCTTCCAAGTTTGAAAAGTAACCGCTTAAGTTTTTATGTATTTTTGCGTAAAACCGATTGTTAAGTTGAAAAGAAACAGCCGAATCTACCGAATCTGTATTGGAGGTACAAACCAATGAGAGCTTTCGTTTGGTTTGGACATATCTTGGTCCGCTTAAAGTGACTTTTGGTGGTACTATATTACCTGAAAAAAGTTTGAAATCTCAAAGATCTGATAATTGTATGAAAGCTTTTGTTAAGTCTAGTTTTCTTGTAATTTGGAAAGCAATACTTTGCTGATAATAAAACGTTTACATATACGAATATATTACTTTACGGAAATAATGTATGACGACATCCAGCAGTAAGATTAATAATTCAGTTGTTTCATATTTATGGCATCCTTTGCTTTGTTATGAGCGAACATGACGAAGGTTTTACAAATGCAAAAATCTTGTCATAGAGTCACCAACAACAACGTATCGTCCTTTTGGTTTAATAGACAAATGATAGAAACGAGGATTCCTTGCACCAAAGATAAAAATACTTCAAATTTAATTAAATAGAAATTTAATTAGATATAAGAAGATGTGGTATGAGTGCCAATGAGACAACTCTCCATCCAAGTCAAAATTTATAAATGTAAACCATTATAGGTCAAAGTACGGTCTTCAACACGGAGCCTAGGCTTACACCGAACAGTAAGCTATAAAGGGCCTCAAAAATTACTAGTGTAAAACCATTCAAACGGGAAAACCAACGGTCTAATCTATATAAAACGAGAAACGAGAAACACTTATGAACCACATCAACAATTGTATGCTTAAACTGTTTATGCTTTTGGTTTACAGTTAACACAGACAGTGTGATACAATATACAGGTTGTTTATGATTATGTGAAAAAAAGGTCAGGAATAGTTCCGTTAATCAGATGTAAAACAAATATCCAAGTCATTTCCTCAAAGCTGTTTATTTAGCATTTTCAGCATGACTAAACGACGTAAATATCTCAAAAGGAATAAAACCACTGATTCAATGCCCCGTTGCGTTTTATATTATATTCTACAATTTCAAGAATTAATGGCTACTTTTTCAAATAAAGTGGCAGTCTTTTCATGTCGAAACTATACCTTATCTTAACTTGTGCTGAATTTTTTTTAATTGCATATTAGAGTGCACTGGTTCCCGGAAGTTTGGTAGAACAAAAACAGGTTCTTCTGATCTGAACAACAAGGCAAATATGCCCTCATATCAGTATTCATATATATCTTTTAATTATTCAAAATAAACTTTCAACAAGGGTTTAAGCTTTCATTTGATACAAAAATTACCCAAATTAATAAGGTTATGATATAACAAGATATTCTATCATATTTATTAAAAATATGAAAGATATGTTGATAACATCATATTATATTTCGAACAAAATTACCTGTGCACTTGTTAACCTGTAAAGTAAATGCGCGCAAATATAACAAATATCTGCGCATAAATCAGAGACATACATCGGTACTATATACATGATAAATGAAAACGGGTAATGCATTCAAGTTAAATGCGCTGGTACATTTAAGGGCTGATTTTGTCCTACAAAATGTACCGAAAATAAACTTTGTGTTGTTCATAAGTTTCAATTTTAAATAACAGCGTAAAAAAATGTAAGCATAAGCTGAATCGTAATTAAATAAATTATGATTGTTACGCCATTACACATGTCAAAAATATACACAAAAGACAAAACAAAGACTTCAGGCGTCGTCAAAAACATGTTTTAATATTTTAAAGTTAAACACGCAGTACTTTTCCTCAATGAGAATATTTTAAGGGCTAGGGTTTCGATATGCTAATCAATTTTTTCAACAAGTATAAATTATGCGAACAAGAATTTGTGCGATATCTCATGTTTAGGTCAACATAGCCAACGAAAAAAAATTATAATTGATATAAAGCCATATTTGATCCTAAATCATAGCTTCTCCTTGTGAAATATAAAATATTTAGCTCAGTCATAATCTAATTAACTTAAGAGTATTACTGTTGCCATAAACAAATAAATCATACTTATATAACATTCAGTCTTTATGGTTTACCTGAACTCTTCGAAAATACGATATTGACACTAGCATTTTCATAGGATCCATAACCACATGTCCATAAACCGCTTAGCAGATGCTCGTTTCGATATCTAGTAACAACATATATTGTTTCACCAGATGTTTTGTCTTGTCTTATGTGGCCCCTTATGTTCCTTTTCTCAACATTATATGATCTGCATAGGGAAATGGGAATGGAATATCGCAATACGCTACTTCATTACCAGACGGATCGTAAAAAGAGACAAGGTAGTTTATACTACGTACTCTGCATACTATTTCAAGCTGATTACTGTATAAACTCCAACTGACGCATATTTTTCCACAGATTTGGCTGATGTCTGTTGATTAAACATTATTTATCAGTAACAAAAAACAATTCTAGGACAGATTCTTTCATAACTAAAGATAAATCGAAGCTGTCCATCCATCATTGAATTCATGCAATATCCATATGCAGATGATATAAAGCATAACTTTATATATTTCTCTACTTTTATACTTAGAAGTTTGCTTTTCTATTTTTATTAAGACGTTTTACAGATTCAGTTTTGATACTATTTTAGTTAACGTTGTTTGGCTAGTATTGGTTAGCTGACATCTTTTGGCTTTATCAACGTTCACGGTGTAATAACGGGTGGGGTTCTGTAGTTCTATTTAAGCCTGATACCGGTTTAGGTGATCACCTTAACGTCTATTTATCAATCGGTATGCAATATAGTATATTATGAATGTTGATTTGTACTAATTTAGTTTAAAAGTTGATTTGTGTTTTTGTTTTAAATGAGTGTTTTGCAATGCTATTTTGTCATCCTTATTCGAATGTCGCAGGGGCCTCGGTGGCCGAGTGGTCTAAGAAGTCGAACTACTGTATCACTAGCCTGTTAATTCCGAGGTTGTGAGTTCGGAACCCGCAAATGGCAGGTGCTCTCGGCTCCAATCTTAATTGTATAGGATTGTCAGTTTTCCTACCGACGGGTCGGTGGTTTTTCTGGGCACTCTGGTATCCTCCGCCAATAAAACTGACCGCCACGAATACAACTGTAGCACAATAGTAAATTATGTTCTACACTTTCAGTAGACACAAACTCTACAGTATAAACTTATTCAGAAAACGATCAAATAGAACTATTCGTGCTGTATTCGGTAAAAATGTTTACATAATCAGCAAAACATTACTTAAACTCCATAAATATCGCATTGTTTTATTTATCACCACGAACGGATAAGTTACTAGTGTTAAATTATAGAAATATATATAATTATTGTTTTCTAATAATTGATGGAGATTATTTTACACCTTTTCCATGTTGATTCCATGTTCCGTAATCCTAATCTAAATATAGAAATATGAAAATACAAATATAGAAACAAACTATTGATGCAGAGAAACTAACTTATGTCAATACTGTAAGAAATAAAGGATTTATAAATATATCAAAATGTATGACGATAATACGTATAAGCAGAGACATATATACACATTTTAGTTTAAGCTTGCTATAAACACACTAAAAATCTTTCTTTGAAATATCAATCATTTTGGGCAGACTTGCTTAATAAGTTTTTTTATTTGTAAAAATTATCTTAAGTTTCATTTCATTTGAATGCTTCAAAATACTATAAGCCTATTGTTGTTAAAACATTAAGGGCAAGGAATCCCCCACCCCGCCAAAGTAAAAATAATTGTATATATCATTTAAGTTATTGTTTTGAAACATAATATCCTTTGAGGTCAGTCAAACCCCAATTCAACAACAAGGAGTGTTTCCATAGATCGCACAAGGTATTCAACTTGATAAATCAAAATTTAAAGAAAAATGTTCTTTGTTATAAACTTTGTTATTTCAAGAAACTTTTGCTGTAATCAAACCTGGCCAGGAAAATATCAGCATTATTTTCATAAGATTGAAAGTTTAAATTTGTTTGTGTAAATTTTTTTTTTTTTTAATTTCATTTATTTTAGCTTTCTTTAAAAGTGTCTTACGCCGGGTTTATTTACTTTTAGCGGGTTTGATCTTTTACTATGTTCAAGAAGTAATAGTAAAATTTATTTCCATAATAATCTTGTTTTGTTTAGTAATATATATATATATATATATGAATTCCTAAATTACACTTAGAAATAAATTTTGAACAATGAATTTGTCACCATTTCACTTTTGTCGTCTGCCCAACTTAGTTTGGTCCTGAATATGCATGAAATACTTGCCACTGAACGTTAAACAAACGGCAAATTATCCACCAATCCATCTGCAATTGCGCTATCCTCTGTTACATACCCGTCATTTTGTCACATGCTTGTTACTATTCTTTGAACAAATTTTCATGTTGTAAGCCGATTTTTCCTACATTTAAATTGTTCTTATATTTCAGTATTACATTCCTTGAACAGGTTTAAATGTAAACTGAATCCTATAAATGGTTCTCTAAAACGCGTTTTGTAAATTTGAGCGTGCCAACCCCTCATGTAGTAGTGGTTTCGGTTTGTATAAGCATACAAGTCAATGGTCTATGTTGGTAGTCAGTTATTGTTTCATTTACATATTTTACAATTGGTGACATCAAATAAACTTTTATTCACATATTTGTTTTCTTCTGAAAAGAGCGTGTTTGTTTTATATGAGGTTTTATAAATGGTCCTCAATATATCTAAATGCCTGCATAGTATACTTAGCCATACGTTTTTATTGGTTTGATGGGAGTAAATTCAAAATCGTGTTTCGAATAATGATATTTTTTTTGAAGCAAACCGTAGGATTTTAGAATCCGTAGTATAAATGTCTCGTTGTCATATCTCTGTCGACGATAGGTTAATGTCTGCATGTTGTAATAAGCCATACGTTACCATTCGTCTCTGGTATGTGAGTTTTAAACGAAACTTAAATAATGATATTATTTATATGCAAACTGAAGGATCTAAAATTTAAATGATTTATGTAAAAATAACGAATACGGGGCGGGGTAATGACATGAAGTCAGCCAGACTACCCGAATTATAAATCCTAGCCTCCTTATGTGTATGATCATTTAATCTGAAATTAAGCTTGTCAGATAAAAACAAAAACAAAAAACAACGCTTTTATTTAGGACTAGAGTTGAAAGTAGCATTAGCTAACAATCCATGCAAAATAGTAAAAGCGTATAATTCACAAAAATAGGGTTGTTATGTACTCTTAAACTTAGTTAGGTGGTATAGTTTCCATGCACCTACCTGTTATAACAGATATGATCGACGTGCACTACAGCAGAATTACGGCTTCAGTTGTTATAGTACACACAAAATTAATTGGGCTAATTTGGTCTCTGATGCATAGTTAATTTCATTGGCAATCACAGCCCACATCTTTTATTCAAGAAAAGTCGTAAGTCTTGAATATTCTGTAATCAATTTATGAAGCTTGATTGAGACGTATATTCACTCAGATACCGATTGTTATCTTTTCTTCTATTTCACAAATGAACCGCTGAAGTCAGGGATTCGGAATATGGCAGTTATATATAGTCTCGGTTTGTATTTAATTCGAAGCATTATCAAACTATGTCAGCCTATTGGACTTTCATCTTTAAAATTCGCTTTGCATTAAATATCTAAATGAGATAACATAGGGATATCTTGGAGTGTATACATGTACATGTGAAAAAAAGACCAACAGCAATATTTGACTGCGAAGATGATATTGACAGAATTTTAACGTCCAGTGACATATAATTACATGCATGTCGGCACAGAACTTGAAATTGACAATAGGTATTAATAGAACCGTTCATTTTACAAGGTAGTCACGCTTAGTTTGAATCTCACGTGCTATTTCGCAAGGTTCGTATTATAGTTATACAATATAACTAACAATTTTGATGACGAATTTCTTGAACTGTTCTAGAACAATCTAATTGAAATATAAATCTGTGATTTTACTATGTTCATAACTTCGACGAAGCAAAGCAAGTTAGATTACAGATCAGGAGTGATATGCATAAAACCACTTAAGTTACGATATCCAATCGTAGTATTAATTTATCGTAAACATGTAGTCCTTATGGAGCTTCATTTATGGTTAATCGAGACTTCTTACCGCTTCCACTACGAATTTTGTCTAGTTTGAGGCCTGCGGCACACACCCCTTTTTCAAAATCATGGATCCGCATCTGATGTGTGGATCTTCTATAAAAGAAGAGGCAGATGCACTGTAGTCATCGGATTAATTTTCATAGATTAATTCAAGTTTATTTACAGTCGTTTCACGACGTCTCACTGAACATTCGTCTGCCAGTGTAATTTTACTTTCATAACAAGTTTTATATAAAAAAAATAAACGGATTGTATGCAGTCGGTGCACCATCCAGAAAAAATGTCCGGACCATACAATAACCTGTTTATGCAAAGTTTTTCTGTTTATAGCTTTGATCCGCTCAAGTTTTGTTGGCTCGTCAGAAGGCAACAAATGAGACTTATACATGTTATATGGAATCAAACAAGGGCAGAGGAGCAGTCATTGTGCAACTCGTTGTGTAATTCAAATATTGATTTATTTCCACATCTGCGATTATTTGTAAAACTATTAACTGCACAAGAAATGCCTCCACATTTTCATAACTTTCGGCAGTATCCATAGTAAAATAAATCAGAAAATGAAAGAAATACAAATGTAAACAGAAAATCGACAATGTTTTGATCAATACACGTGCGTTATTTTCACGGTTGTAATGGCTGATCGGTCACGTGAGAGGTTAATGGATGCGCCCATGTTTTCTTGTACGACTTTACCCCAGCAGAGCTATAGAAAACAGTACATTAACGGGTGTTACACGGACACTTTTAGATGATACACGGACACTTTTCAGTTGTTACACGGACACTTTTATGAATAGAATCACTCGTGCATGATCAGAGAGTTCATGGGCACTTTAAATTTCAGTTAGATTTGAACTTTTGTTTCACCGACATATTTCCTGTCTTTTGATTAAAATAGTTAGCATGAATAACTATATTTCAAACAATTCCAGTAAATTACTATTCATATCAGTACACTAAGGGATTGACCATTTAACTTAAAAAAGGGGGTATGTCTTTTTCTAAAAAATATTTTGATACCCAATTTTATGAGAAAAAATATATTGTGGTCAAGAAGATGATAAAAATAATATTCTGATTCCCGATTTTCCGTATACCGTATATAATCGTCTAATTTCGAAAAAAAAATAGTTGGGTGATAGCGTTGAAATAATAAATAATGTTCTTACTCAGAAAAGAACATACCCCCTTTTGAAGCCAAATGGTCGGTCCGTAAGTGTTTTTTTTTTCCTTCAACATATGGACATGAATAGTTTTTGGACAATGCTGAAAGTAAAGAAATGCTGGTACCAACGTTTATATTTCAATAAAAAAGACAGGAAATATATATAAAAAAAATCAAATCTAATCAAAAGATAAAATCCCTATCAACTCACCAATGCACGATTGATCCTATAAAAAAAGTGTCCATGTAATACATGTTCAAATATGCAGCAAATCGTGAAGAAAATCATTCAACTAATGTCATCAATTTTGAACGGTAAACTGCGATTGGATCATATAGTGACACGTGTTAAATCCCGATCAACACTATCCGAGACATATAAAAAAACCTATATGTATGAACTATTAAAAAAATCCAAAATATATGCCTATATATATATATGTATATATATATATATCAAATAACAAGACAAAATCCAGTTTTTCATAACATTTCATTCACTTAATATCAGTTCTGTTTATTTTAAATGGATTACCCCCTCCCACCGCTTTCCATTCCGTTTTCCACAATAAAAAATCAAATGGTAGCTCTGTTTTTTTATAAATTACTTACTAGCGAAGTTGCATTCTAAAAAGTCTCAAATGTAAACAACATTCATCTTTTCCTTGAAATGGTTCTTTTTATAAAGTTATTAAATTCTTGAAATTTTTTAGAAAAAATTCTGGGCTTAAGGAAGTGAAAAAAATGTGTTTAAACTGTAACTTACATTAACTGGTATATGGCCATTGAAGTTTCTAATATGTTTAGTTTTGCTACCTCTTCTAAATGCAAAATGTACTACTTCCTTCCTGAAACGTCGTACAAGTCAGATACAAAACAAAGGTAACAAAATAGGCCGGAAACAACCTGCCGTATGGTTTGTCTGCACTTGTAGTCAGGTCAAGGTCCGAGCGCCTCGGACCTTGACCTGACTACTCGTGCAGAAAACTATCCGGCAACGGTTGTTACCGGCCTGTTTCTTTGTTACCTTTGTATTGTATCTAATATGATCAATTATAGATAAACCCGTCTAAACGCTTAGCCGTAAAGCGATGCATGAACCTGCATTACGCTTAATAAGAGTTTTAAGCCCGACAGGAAATCGCTTGAATACCTGGAAGTGTCACCTCACAATACCTCTGGCAATAATTCCTTTAGCCATGCTGATGGTCAAATTAGGAATTAAATAAATGTATTATATAAAAGCGGGGACATAATATATTGTATAATAGTCCCAGATAAAAGAGTTATGAACAAATTAGGTTATTGAAAATAATTTTACACGGAACACCGCTAGTTAATTATGACTTTAAACTATGAGAGAATCCATGATAAAAGAAATCGCTCTAAACTAACTCCCTATATTTACTTGTTTCATAAATTTAGTTTAAAAAACCAGTTAAAACATGACAGATCATTGTTATTTAAAAATTAGATATCCAATCGGCAGATTTTACGACTCTTAAACTTGTTTAAACATTGTTCCTTATAAAGTTAGTTAAAAAGTTTGAACACCTTTTTTCCCCATCTACTACAATTGAATGGAATACGGTCTAAACCCCGACATATGGGCTTCCTGAAATATAAATACAGCTACCCTCCTGTTTTTGGCCATTATCCAATGCATTTTGTGTTTATATTTGTATAGGAGAGGACTTCACTAATGTTGTTATAACATCAATCCCATTTGCTACTTTTGGAAATAAAATATGTTTAAACAAAAACAAAACAAAAACAAGGTAAACGGAAATAAGTCACACGAAAAAAACTCACAGGTAAAAAGTAACAAACTTGTACATTTGGTACATGTACGTGTATATGTAAGAAAAAAAGTCACAGAAATCACTAATCCATGTCAATGTCAAGTTTTAAAACAATACAACAGAGACTAATAATATGGCTTCAATTTACTATTTTCTTTTCTTGTCAATCATCTACATAAACTGCCTTTACAGAATATAATACGGAAGGAATCAAAATGTTGAAATAAAGGAGTCCGTAGAAATACCGCAAATGACCACCTTAGTGCTCTAAAGGTCCGTGTATATTTGCGTCCATTCGTTTTTCGTTTTGAAATATCAAAAACAAAAAACGAAAAACGAAAGTGTTTTCATTTTTCGTTTTTGATTTCTCAAAAACCAAAATGAAAAACAAAAGTGTTTTCGTTTTTCGTTTTTGATTTCTCAAAAACCAAAACGGAAAACGAAAGTGTTTTCATTTTTCGTTTTTGATTTCTCAAAAACCAAAATGAAAATCAAAAGTGTTTTTGTTTTTCGTTTTTGATTTCACTAAACAAGAAAAACATCTACATTTGGATTCAATATCTGTATTTTGTTCTATCTAATTCTCGTTTTACGTTGTACAATGTTTTCCTTTCTTTTACATAGCCATCGGAACCCCGGTGTATTTTCTACTTAATGTAGACAGAATAGACCGCCTGATTTATGATTTGAACTAAGGTGATTAATGAATCAAAGACTTTCAAATTTTCTTGTTTTTATCTATAATAAAATATAAAATTACTATTAAATACTAAATGAATCACAAATTTAAATAATACAATGAAATATTATATAAAGATGGTAAAATAAAATGATTGATTACAACATCACATTAACAAGGAGGTTACTACTTATCTGATAAGAAAACTAGCCCTGTTGTTAAAATATGCATAGCGGTTATCAGATCAATAGTATTTAAATCGGAGATAATGTCGACGAATGGAAAAGACTTTATCAATCTGAACAATAAGGATGCATGATCTTTACTTTTAAGATTATTAGAATTGCATGATGACTGAGGCCAATCAGCCAATATTACACGAACATTCAAGCTCAGCATTCAAGACGGTAATATGTATACGCTATTTAGATTATTTTAAAAAAAAGTTCACACTCCAAGTCGAGGTTTAGGAGGCCATCTTAAGAGTCACCAGGAAGCAGTCAAAAAGAAGATGTCTATCACGATGCTCGGCACATTATTGTACTTCCCGCCTTACTTGATTTATATCAAAATATAAAATATGTGATAAAATTGCTACGACTTTTTTTTATTAAGTCGCAAATCACAAAACATAAGGTTGTAAGACTAATTGAGTTTGATCAGTTTCTTATTATTTTGCCTCAATAATTGGTGGTTTATTTTGTTCGTTTTGACTTTGCGTGATGGCAATAAAGATATTTTGATAATCATTCATAACCGTGAACTTGTTGGACCATTTTTTTCAAGCAGTAAAGCATCGAAACTTAATTGTTGGCAGCATGTTGGGTCAACCACAGAAATAGCCAAAAGCACAGGCACTTGAGAAACATGTGGCTTTCCTCCAATTTTCAGGAAAAAGGGGGGGGTCTTTGAAAGTGACGAGGCCAATTTTTCCTGCATGGACTTATTTCACTCATAGGGTCAAAATCTAAAATTGGTCTGCACATTGTAAATTGAAGATGACGTTATATATTGTAAAAATGTTTTACATATTCCCCTGAAATCAAAATACTATTCAGTGCTATATGTTTCTGTTGAAGGCATTGTAATACAAAATTGCAAAGGGTTAGAGCCTAATTCTCATTAACTTTTTTTTCACTCATAGGGTCCAAAATGTGTTTTTCATATCTTTATCATACTTGAAATGTAATATAAAAAAGTTTAAATTATATATTTAAAATATCTTTTTTTTGTAATTTTAGTTCATTGATATGTTTAGGAGTTTAGTGTGACGTCCATTTTCACTGAACTAGTACACATTTTTGTTCATGTGCCAGCTGAAGCCCGTCCGGGTGCGGGATTTTCTCGCTGTGTTGAAAATTCATTGGTGGCCTTGGTCTTTTTTTTTTTTTTTTTGCTCTTTGGTCGGGTTGTTGTCTCTTTGACACATTCCCAATTTCAATTCTCAATTTTATTTTAACAATTTTACACATAAATTTCCATAAACTCAAAATGCTATTCAGCGTTACATCTTGCATGCTGTTGAAGACCGTCGATAGCTAAAAAGAATTAGTGTCCGAAAGACAATTAATAGCTTTACTTCTAACACAATTTTGGATTTGGTTAACGATGACCTTCTTATACGTTTTAGGAATAAATACTAAAAAGCAAAAATTTGTAAAAATCGCGATTTTGAGCTATCTTTAGGCGTTTATAAGTTGATGATACGTTTAAAATTAAGCGATCATATTGTAAAACCCTTAGAGTGTACACTTTGGGATGTGATAATATGAATCTAAGTAAACTTTAAGATTGAAAGACTTTTGTAAATGGCCCATGTTTGAAATAGATAAAGAGTTTTAGTTTGGTTAACTATCTTATTTTGTTAATTCATTTTGACGATAACTACTTAAACGTTGCCAAAATCTTTTAAAAATTATTTTCCGGTTTGGACTATTTGCAGACCCTTTAGGCATTTATAGTTTTGTAATCTGTTTAAGAATTACCATTATATTGTTAGAACCATAGAGAACATACATTGGGTTGCGATACGTGTACTAAGAATTTAGTTAAAGATTGATATACTTTTTAACTAGAGGCTCTAAAGAGCCTGTGTCGCTCACCTAGGTCTATGTGCATATTCAAAAAGGACACTCTCCAAAATAGAAGACGATAATAAAATTCATGACAAAAATCTCTGTTTTGTTGGTCTTGTATTGCTGATCATTTAGTTTGCTTAGTTTCTCTCTATCTTCTCTAGTTTTTGCTCAAAACACAAAAGAGGGCATGAAAGTGACTTATTGTTAGATCTTGCCTTATCGGTCATTTTTATGATTTAAAGTGTCTATTTATCCATTATAATTTTTATCATGTAAAGCTAAACCCCCAAAATGATTAAAAATCGTCATTAAAGGGCAATAATTCCAGGGAGACGTCGGACGATTTCCTCAATATTGTTTTAATTGTAGATATTGTCTTGCTGATCATTTTGCTTATTAAAGTTTTTATCGATCTATTATATTTTTAAGATATACATTTGTAAGGCAAAACGCAAAAATGGTAAAATCATCATCCAAGGGCAATAACTCTAATAAGGAGTCGGCTGACGATTTCGACAATTGAACTTGTTTGTAGAACTTGTCTTGCTGATCATTTTTGCATTTTAATGTTTCTCTGTATCTATTATAGTTTTCAAGATAATAGGCAAAAAAAAAAAAAAAAAAATGGTAAAATTTGTCATTTAAGGGCAATAACTCCTATAAGAAGTCGTCTGACAATTTTGACATGTATGGACAACAGAGCTCAACATTCTGAACATATTTGCTCATGTCAGATTTTCTCTATTCATAACGGTTTTCGAAATAATAGACAAAACTTGCATTTTTACCCTACGTTCTATTTTAGTCTTCGGACACATTTTTCAAACTAGATACCCCAAAAATGATTGTGGCCAAGTTAGTTTAAATTTGGCCAAGTAGTGTTAGAGGAGACAATTTTGTAAAGGTTAACGGACAACGACGGACGACGGACGACGGACGACAGACGACGACGACGACGACGACGGACGCCAAGTGATGAGAAAGCTCACTTGGCCAATTGGGCCAGTTGAGCTAAAATGATCATGGTGTGCATAAAATACAGGGGAAATTGGCCATTAGTCTTCCTTTGTAAAATTATTTAGCTTAATATGTATCTCGGACAAGTTTAAAAATCAGTGCAGATCAACTAAGATTGAGTTGATGAGAGTAAATGCGATTATATAAGTTAATTTAAAATGGAGGAAAAGAGTTTACGTGTGCTATTAGCATTACAGATAAAATATAGTTTAAAATATTTTCATTTAACGTAAAATTATTCCTATTCAGCTACATGACAGTGGATATTCTGCACGTATTAGCTTTTTCAAAGCACGTTTTTCTTCAGTTTTCTTTTCACAAGTAAATTGTGCATGGCATGTTCCCTTGGTGCCGCCTGGTGTCAAATCACAATGTATAGTAACCCCTCTTCATCAGATACGAGGTATTTTAATCAAATTATAAATACTAGTATGTATACAATGTGCGTCTAACTCCCACTTTGCATGCACCACCGTCCCTTGGTGGCTATTGCAGTTAAATTGCATATCCAATGAATTGCAAATATAAACAAAATGCTCAGCAGGGCGCAGAATGATACGACCGCAGATGTCGAACCATGAACAGTTGGGACAAGTATGGACACTCAATTCAAGCTTGATACAGCTCTGAATTTGAATTTTGATTAAATATTTGACACAGCATAGGTTTCTGACACAGAATAAAGGTGGTGTAAGACCAGAAAAATAAATTGGACTTTTATAAAATAAGGAGATGAAGTATAATTGCCAATGAGACAACTATCCACCAAGGTTCAAATAAAGTTGATGTAAGCAATGAAAGGTAACCGTAAGGCCTTCAACAATGAGAAAAACACCATACCGTATAGTAGGCTACAAAAGGCCCCAACATGAAAAATATGAAACAATTCGGTTGAGAAAACTAACGGCCTAATTTTTAACAAAACAATTAACGAAAAACAAATATGACAGACAAGAACCAACGACAACCACTGTACTACAGGCTCCTGACTTGAGACAGGCACGTACAGAATGTGGTCCAATATCCAAAATCTAAATACATTTGTATAAGGTTAGATTCAGTACCAAGAATTTAATCTACTAGTAGTTATCAATGGACAATAACAGCTAAGTTTGTCAAGGGGTTAGCTTCATAAAAAAATATATACATGTATGTATATATAGCATTCTGAAAATTAATTTATATAGAATAAAAACAAACCTACCACCAAGTTCTTAAAAATATTACAAAAGAAATGAAAAAAAAAAAAATCACAAAATATCATTCATCATTAAAACAATATCTTGACAAAATATCCAGAAAACTTACCTTTAATTAAAAGATCTATTATTGAATAGAAAATTTCAAACTATATTTATACATAATTTCTTCTATAAAATTAAAATTTAATGCGGTATCTATTTTAACTGTGAATCTAATTATACTTTCTATTAATTGTGCAATACAACTCTGAATTTTGATTGTGATTAAATATTTGACATATCATAGGTTTCTGACACAGAATGAATGTGGCATAAGAACTTAAATCAAAGTACTGAAGAACTGAACATCGGATGACCGCAAGTTCTGGAGGATGGTCACAAGCACTTGTAACAGAAAAAAATCACACCTCTATACATGAAAGTTAGGTTAAGTTACATAGATATATTTTTTCTGAGACAAGTTCGTGTGTGGATGATGAATAAATGCCAGGAAATTCAACCTCACCGTAATAACTATTATATTGTAGTGATATAATCATTTGTTATCAGTATACTCTGGTTTGGTGTTATATATTATATTAATATTTGTATAACAGTTTTATATAATTTTCATCCATTTGTATGTCATTCAATTCTACTATTCTAATGATAGTGCAGTGCAAGTGCATGGTGGACACTCTTCTGTAATAATTCGTTTTCTAATAGATTGGATTTGAGTAGGCATTCATATTTTCCCGCGTGTGTTGCAAAACGTTCTTGAGATATTCTTCCGCATGCGTTAACAAAAGTTTTCGGTATTCTTGATTTGTTATTGAGATATATATTTCACGACAAAACATTTTCATATTATTTTTCTATGTTCTTAAAATTATTTTCATGAATATTTATTGATGAAATTAATATATAACAAGCGATAAGGAGTGTTATTTTGTACTCGATAATATCCGCGTAATTATACGAAATACGCTCGGTTATCAGTCAAAAACGCAAGTCACGTGGGTAGAAATGTCTGTGGTAACATAACACCGGAATGCCCTCACGGTCATCCGCTGTAAAAATAAAATTGGATATTTATCTATCATGATCCAATATTCAACATACAAATACATGCGTAGATTAAGCAATTAAAGACCCTTGAATTCAATTTTGTTAAAATCAAACTAAAATTGATTATGAACGCTTTGGACCTTAATGTGGATCAATTTGAAAACCGGGCCCCAAATCAAAAATCTAAATATACGGTTAGATTCATCAAAGCAAAGAACCCTAATAATCTATTTTATTTGTTAAAATCAAGTAAAGTTTAATTTTGGACCCTTTGGACATTCATGTGGACCAAATTGAAAACGGACCCCAAAATAAGAATCTATGAATACACGGTGAGATTCTGCATATAAAAACCCCAAGAATTCAAGACTTTGAATGAAACCCCATTGAAATTGGTCATGAAATGAAAATCGTATGAAAAGTATAAGAAAAGTATTGTTTTAAGTCCTTTTCCTAAACCGATTCTTTTTATACTTATACTTAAGTTATTGTCCGGAAACCAGAAAATCCTAGTTTTTTACCGATGTTTTGGTCCGTAATTCTTTAACGTTTTGGACCATAACCCCAAAATCAGTCACAACATTCCTTATGAAGTATGGAACCTTGTGGTACAAATTCATTGAGATCCATACACTTATAATTAAGTTATTGTCCTGAAACAAGAAAATGCTTGTTTTGGTCCTTAATTCCTACAAAGTTGGGACAATAACCCTCAAATCCATTCCAACCTTCCTTATATGGTATGAAACTTTGTGGTACAATTTCATAAAGATCCATACACATAAATGTATACTCAAGTTATTGTTTGAAACCAAAGGTCTTCGGACGACGAGGACAAACGTCATACCATTATACGACCGCAAAATCACTCTTTATGCAAGGTTGTGCCTGAGATGGTAATGATGGATGGCTTTTAATGTCCAGTGGCAAATTAAATGCATATTCGGGACGAGAACATGTTATTGTAATATGAATTATTAACCCTGCTTTGGATAAGACCAACACGCTGAGCCGGACGTGCTAGTTCGTGATGTTATATTTCGCAGGAAGTCATGTTATCCTACGCGGATTCAATATTTTGACCTGAGCCGACCAGTCTCTACTTTTACTTATTAATGCCGCGTGCTTGTAGAGAAGCAGCAAAACAATTTTAAAATCTTTGGTTTGACCAGACCGAAGTTCCCATAACCTCCGCAATTTCATGCACATCTTCACATTACAGGTTGCAACACTATGCAATGTCATTCGATTCAAAAACGTTTAGAAAACTATGTCAATGTGCTTTCCCACAGGGTTTTATGCAGAACAATTATCGGAAATCTATGGTAATTTGCAAAATGATTTTCAAAATCAATTTGAACTCTAACTGAACAAAGTGACTGTATCCAAGTTGTAGTTATTGCATGAATACTGTGTTAATTTTACAATCTAATTAAAATATAGAACTCGGATTTCGTTATACTACATACGAGATCTAACAACTACCCGTATAAGGTTTCACTTCTGAAGGATTTTGCATGTGACTTTTCAACCAATCAGAATTCTAGTTATCGAATCTGAACAGCGTACGCGGAACATATGCTTGAATGAGGTTCATTGAAAGGTCCTGAGGGTATCCAAAAATAAAAACAATGGGACTTAAAAGTTATCGCTTCGATTGTTAATCGTTTGGAAATAGATTTTAAATCTCTCTCGTCGTCATATTGTAACTATAGCCATGAATATTTGAAATATGTGACGTTTGTCATAGTTTTCAGATGTGCCTCATATGCTTTATGACTTAAGGTCGGATCGCAATCGTGGAAATTAAAGAGTACAGTAAACACTATTAAACTGTACACTATAGCAGTGCTTCCTTCTGCCAGATGTGGATCAAGGATTTTGATAAGGGTGCAAACTATGCATAGTTTGAGTGGAACATGTAATAAGTCTAAGCATTGATAAACCATACATATATATGTGTAGCGCCACAAGCACCCCTCCCACCTCGACTTGCATACAAGAAAAACTGTCCTCTATTAGCTGCTCTGGTGAAGTTTATTCAGCTCAATTTGTAGAGTCTACTAGAGAGGTGCCTTACTGTCCTATTTTTGTGAACTGTCGGTGGGGGCTCTTTTATTTTGTATCTAGTAAGAAAAAATCTTAGGTAGTAGGCTATATATTTAAATACACGTATATTTCCTATATAATTCCCATGCTGTAGCGGATACATATATACCAAAACCAATCCTAGTCTACCATTGACATAATAATTGATAAATAAAATTTGAACTTGATCTGTAACTTGTCATGATAAAACAATACACCAAAATCAAATCAATATCTTCAAGCACGAAGAAAAAAGTGTGGAAAACTGATTTGCTGGACTGACAGATGGACCGACAGACAGACAGACTGACAGACGGACGGAGTGTAAACCTAAAGTCCCCTTCGACTTTGTCGGTAGGGGACTAATAACCAGGCATTTTGTAATATCAATATATGATTTAGATAGCTGTGAATTTAGCTCGAACTGAAAATTCTTGCTTTTTACTTTTAAATAAATCCTTCCATTTATAGCTAGCAATAAATCAGACTTCCAAATAACCTTGCATTTTGTAAGATCAATATATGATTGAGATAGCTGTAGAGTTTTATTAAAGCCCAAGTTAATTTGAAAAGTTATAGACATGTTTTAAAGGTGACTATATATATAGCTATCTGAATTTAGTCCAAAATGAAAATTCTAGCTTTTTACCTTTTAATCAAATTTCTAAATTTGAAAGCAATAAACTTATTTATCAATAACCTGTCATTTTATAAGATCAATATATAATTGACATAGATGGGCTGATTCAGGCTGGGTCGAGACCAGTTGAGATTAAATGAAAAGTTCAAAACTTATTCGAGCATTGGTCAAGACTGATCAAGCATTTGTGGAGACTTATATATTCAGACATAAATTAGGCCATTAGTTTTCTAGTTTGGAACGTTTTAAATTTGTCATTTCAGGGCCTTTTATTGCTATGTGGTATGGGCTTTGCTCATTGTTGAAGGCCAAATTGTGACCTATAGTTATTCATTTCTGAGTAATTTGGTCTCTTGTGGAGAGTTGCCTCATTGGCAATCATACTACATCCTCTTATTTTCATATTTACCAAGATTATCAAGTACTCAATCTGACTTAAGTAAGTCTAGACAAAGGTCAACTACATTTAAAAATTGAAAACAACACGTTTAATAATTTCATGCGTCCGAAGCGCTTTTCTGGATTTACCTTCATCAGGAACGCTCAATGCCAAACATTTGAAATCTGAGGGATGTATAAGTACCGAAACAGTTGAAGAGCTATATGACAAAAATACCTAAAAAAAATAGCCAAATTCATTTAAGGTCAACTTTGCTTGAGGAGTTGAAACCTCAGATTTTTATAATTTAAAATTTATCAACGGACAATTTTAGAAAAGTTTGTTATAAATCATGTCAGTACCGAAGTACTGACTACTGAGCTGATGATACCCTCGGGGACTGATAGTCCACCAGCAGAGGTATCGACCCAGTGATGTAAAAATTGAAAACAACACGTTTAATAATTTCATGCGTCCGAAGCGCTTTTCTGGATTTACCTTCATCAGGAACGCTCAATGCCAAACATTTGAAATCCGAGGGATGTATAAGTACCGAAACAGTTGAAGAGCTATATGACAAAATACCTAAAAAATAGCCAAATTCATCTAAGGTCAACTTTGCCTGAGGGAGTTGAAACCTTAGTTTCTTTATAAATTAAAATTTATCAACGAACAATTTTAGAAAAGTTTTATAAATCATGTCAGTACCGAAGTACTGACTACTGATCTGATGATACCCTCGGGGACTGATAGTCCACCAGCAGAGGTATCGATCCAGTGATGTAAAAATTGAAAACAACACGTTTAATAATTTCATGCGTCCGAAGCGCTTTTCTGGATTTACCTTCATCAGGAACGCTCAATGCCAAACATTTGAAATCCGAGGGATGTATAAGTACCGAAACAGTTGAAGAGCTATATGACAAAATACCTAAAAAAAAAATAGCCAAATTCATTTAAGGTCAACTTTGCTTGAGGGAGTTGAAACCTCAGTTTTTATAATTTAAAATTTATCAACGGACAATTTTAGAAAAGTTTGTTATAAATCATGTCAGTACCGAAGTACTGACTACTGAGCTGATGATACCCTCGGGGACTGATAGTCCACCAGCAGAGGTATCGACCCAGTGATGTAAAAATTGAAAACAACACGTTTAATAATTTCATGCGTCCGAAGAGCTTTTCTGGATTTACCTTCATCTTCATCTTTTAAGCTGAGACTACTATGTTACTGTGTTATAGTAGTCTAAGATTTAAGTACTGTTGAGTCTTGTCAAGTAAAATCTGTGCTTGACCTTTCTGGTTGAGTACAAAATATGGTCTTTTCAGACTATGAGCAGTTTGTAGTGCATGCCAGACAAACATGTTCACCTTACATTTATTACATACACCAAACATAGTAGTGGTCTTATATTTTGAGTACTTGGAAAAAGACCCAATCAAAACTTATCATTGACAAATGAACCATGAAAATGAGGTCACAGTCATATGAATTCTGTCAAACAAACAATTTCAATATATACTGGTACCTATCATTTCATATACTTAATCTGATAAACTGATAAAAAAACCCAAAAATTAGCATGAAAATAAGGGATAGGTCAAATAAAACTTGCAAGACAAGATATGAACACCTTATAATCATTCCATATGCAGAATATAGTGGCCCTATTGCTTCAAGTGTCTGCAAAATAGACCAAAATCATAAATAATAAATTTCACATAATGAATCATGAAAAGATCAAGGTCAGAATAAAAATGCCTTTTTTCGGACATGTTCACCTTAAAATCATTCCACATATCAAATGTAGAGGCCTACTTGCAAGTCTCCGAGAAATAGACTAAACCACAACAACTAAAGATTTAACCATCTAACAATTATTCCATACACCAAATATAGTTGACCTATTACTTATAGAATCTGAGATACAGACTTGACCATAATACATTTGTATTAAAGTGAAAATTTCACATGAGAAAAAAAGCATGATTTTTATTCAAGCAGTCACTGAACCATAAAAATTAGGTCAATGACAATGGACATTTGATGGACAGAAATTTAGTGACTACACATAAGGTACACAAAATGTATCTGTGTACAATGTAATAAACATCCAGGTCATCTATCTTCTGAAATATCAAACTTTATTCAAATAGTTTATGTTGCTGCATAATTATGTTGATTGTAATCTATAAGTGTTGCATTTTGCAACAATTGTCTCAGGTGACACAAAAACTATTTCATTCACATTTCATGTGTCTGTACCAAGCATAAACCCTGTTGTAGACTTGTATTACATGTTGCATGGCATATAGTTTTATTTTTTATTTTTAGAATTGTGTATTAAATGCATATGACAGATCTATATACAATAGATGTGGTACATGTAGTGATGTACATGTACATGAATGATTATCACAGACACAATAAACAAGATATTTCTGCTAAATTTATTCACTACTTTTATAGACACATTAAAGACTACAGCTTGACATATTGCATAGACAATTGCCTTTCCTTCTATGGAAGCCTTATACAATGTATATACACGTAGGTTTCATTCTAGATGTCATTTATTATTTTTGCTGTTTCAGTTGCTGTCAGTCTACTACAAAGCAGGGTTAATATTCATGTCATATCACATTAACATATTCTCTTCCTGAATATCATGAATATGCATATTAATTTGCCACTGGACTGTAAGCAGCTATCCATCATCATCATCATTATCATTGACATACATATAAATGTTTCATGTATAGTATCTTTTCTTGTTCATATGTAAACTTTGACCTACTGCTTTATATACATTTTGTAGAATATGAGAAATGGAATTAACCACAATTTGCACAAAAATGAACCTTAATCACTCTTGGGTGAAATGAGGTTGGGGTCACTGATGAACACCGGCTTTTGTTTGATTTTATTTTTACCTAATATATATTCCTTAATGTTTTATTTAGATATCTGTAGACTTATAAGTTGAAACAAGAGTGCACACGCTGAAATGTCTGGCCTACTGTACTGACCATTGATTTTATGTTGATAGTCCTACATATAAAGTTTTACTACAAGTATCACATTAACATTTATGATCCAAGAATATGAAGTCAAGGTCAGATAAACCAAGGCGGAAATACATGTACACCTTTAATACAATCACTCCATACACAGAATATAGATGACCTATTGCTTGTAGTATAAAAGAAACAGACCAAACCATGGAAATTCCATATTGACCAATGAACCATGAAAATGAAGTCAAGGTCAGATGAACCCTGCCAGATAGACATGTACACCTTAAAATCATTCCATGCATCAAATATAGTTGACCTATTGCTCATAGTATCTAAGAAACAAAGTCAACCAGGAAAACTGAACATTGACCAACTAGATATCATCTCTGTGGGCCCCGCTGTGAATAATGTGTGGTAAAATTTTATATCTTTATCATTGGACATGGGGTTGTCAACTGAAACCAAAGTTTTGACCTTGACCTTTGACCTAGGAAGTTGTACATAAATTATGACACACCCTCTGGTGTTGGTTTATATACATGTACATGTCAAGTATAAACTTTGAAATCTTAACAGTTCTCAAGATATAGAGCGGACACGATCTTTACCATAGGACATGGGTTGTCAACTAAAACCAAAGTTTTTGACTTTGAGCTTTGACCTAGGAAGTTGTACATACATTATGACACACCCTCTGGTGTGGGTTAATATACATGTCAAGTATAAACTTAATACACCTTACAATCATTCCATACACCAAATATAGTTGACCTATTGCTTAGAGTTTAAAAAAACTTAACATAAGCAATGAATCATGAAAAATGAGGTCAAGGTCAAATAAAACCTGCCAGACTGACATGTACATAGTAAAATATTTCAATACACCAAATATAGTTGACCTATTGCATACAGTATTAGAAAACAGACAAAACACAAAAACTTAACATTGAGCAATGAACCGTGAAAATGAGGTCAAGGTCAAATAAAAACCTGCCGGACTGATATATACATAGTAAAATATTTCCATACACCAAATATAGTTGACCTACTGCATACAGTATTAGAAAACAGACCAAAACACAAAACATAACATTGAGCAATGAACCGTGAAAATGAGGTCAAGGTCAAATAAATCCTTCCAGACTGATATGTACATCGTAAAATATTTCCATACACGAATATAGTTGACCTATTGCATACAGTATTAGAAACAGACCAAAACACAAAACTAAACTATTACCACTGAACCGTGAAAATGAGGTCAAGGTCAGATGACACCTACCAGCTGGTCATGTACATCTTACAATCATTACATACACCAAATATAGTAGACCTATTGCTTATAGTATCTGAGACATGGACTTGACCACCAAAACTTAACCTTGTTCACTGACCCATGAAATGAGGTCAAGGTCAAATGAAAACTGTCTGACAGGCATGAGGACCTTGCAAGGTACGCACATACCGAATATAGTTATCCAATTACTCATAATAAGAGAGAAATTAACATTACAAAAATCTGAACTTTTTTCAAGTAGTCACTGAACCATGAAAATGAGGTCAAGGACAATGGACATATAACAGACAGAAACTTCATATCATAACGCATCTACCTTCTGAAATAATAAGCTTTTAAGAAGTTAGTTAACGCCGCCGGATTACTATCCCTATGTCGGGCTTTCATGACAAAAGTCTCAGGCTCGACAAAAATTGAGAGACAGGTTGAACCCTGCCTGACAACACATGTAAACCTTGGATCCCATACATGTCTACCAAATATAGTTATCTTATTACTTATAATATGCCAATGTAGTTTTTTAAGGAGTCGCTGAACAATGAAAATGAGGATAAGGACAATGGACATATGGCTTGACAGAAACTATAATTATGATTTTAAGTATGAAAATCCATGATTTCTACCCTCTGAAATATAAAACTTTATATAAATAGTAAATGTTGTTGCATTTCATGTCTTGCATGTCTTGTATTCTGAAACTTTTGTCACAGGCAGGACAAAACTGGAGACCTGAGGAATTAAGCTTCCATATACATGTAAGCCTCATGGTGACAGTCAGTAAATAAAAGGTACATTTATCTGGAGGAAACTGAACAAGGAAGATACAAAAGTGCAAGTAGTCTTCAGTTCCAGAACAGACATACATGTAGTTGTCAGAAAATGATTTTTAATTATCTGGTTTATCCGTTCAAATAAAGGCGGATTTGATTTTTGATTTTGGTGTTTTAACGCCACTTTTAAGCACCGCTTTTGGGCTATTTCGTGGCGGCCAGTTTTATTGGTGGAGGAAGCCGAGTGCCGGAGAAACCACCGACCTTCGATAGGAAAACTGACAATCCTAGTCAATTAAGATTGAGTCGAGTGCACCCGCACGAGCGGGTTCGAACTCACAACCTCAGTGTTGACTGGCTAGTGATTACAGTAGTAACTACTTAGACCACTCGGCCACCGAGGCCCCAAATAAAGACGGAAGAAACTGTACTAACTGTTCTGAACTGCATTTTATTTAATAAACTTATAGCATTGTCAACATGTACAATGTACCTGACAAGCAACAATCTTTTAGTTCACAAGTACAACAGCTTGATCCATATATGTGATCCAAAATATGCAGAAAGCTATTATGGTGGGAGGTTCAACTTCACTTTATACTTCTCAACATTACTTTAAATATTAAATCCTATATCACCTTCATTGCTGGTGATCATCATGTCATGTACATGTAGAACTTATTTTTAAACTTCTATTTGAAACCAGATTGATCAAATATGTCTTCATAACGAGTTGAAAATATGGAATGTCTTGGACTAGGTTCTGTGGCTACCAAAGATTTAAAGAATGTCTGTTGGTCTTAAATCTGTATTGTATATGACTGTTACATGTATAAATGAAAAGGCTTTTATATCTTTGCTTTTGTACAGACATCATTGACATTTATATTAGCAAACAATTAGCATTTCCTGGCATATCTATTTGTTTGGTGGCTGAACATTTCAAATTCATATTTCATGTTTTCACATCCTTTTAGTTTTCTGATGAAAATGCTGTTGCTTCCAGTTGATACAGATTCTATAGCTGAGCCTGTGTCTGGCCATTTCTTTATGTCTGGCATGTGTGTGAATTATTCACAGTGACTCTCAATTTCATTTCCCCAAACTTTCTGTGTCTGATTCCTTTCCATGAAGCTGTATAGACCAGGGAAGAATGTCTACAGGATCAGCTCCTGAAATATCAATTTAAATATATTTATGGAATGTTCAAAACAATGCTGACTCCATTATAAAGCTTATTTAAGATTATTTAACTTCCATTTCAAAGGATCTCATTTAATTATTTTCTTTAATAATTATTACTAGCTTTTCCAGGCTAAAAGGTGAAGAAAAAATGAACATGCATGTTTGTTTAGGGTTTCCTAAACTACCTACCCTGTTACTTAATACTAGTGTTTATCCAAACACATTTTAATTGATATGTTCCTCTGGTTAATGACAGAATGTTTTATTGTCCTTAAATAAATGTTACTTATACAGATAGGTTATCTAAAGTAAATTTATAAATTGACATTGTGAATCCATTTCTAGGACCCCACATCTTCTTATCTTTGAACATTTTTGGGAAATAAAACACTGACCCTTGAATAATCCTTTTTGGGATTAGTCCTTGAGGTGTGAATTCCTAATCAAATTTGTATGTATTTATTATCAGAATCAGTATACAAATCTTTAAAGTTGTATTTCATTTCATTTCACATTTTACTTTTTGTTTAGCATCCTCATTTCCAGACAATAATTTTATAAGATACCTATTGATTTTGTTTGATGGTTGGTTGTTTTCTGAACAATTTAACATACATGTATGTACTATGATAGAGACAGCCTCATCTGTCTTGTTCTTCTATATATTGATCAAGTACAAAATGTATATGTATTGGACATGTTGAAAGTAAAGAGAGTATTCTATCAATCAAGAGCATAATTACTGAAACAAGTCTTAAAAACTATTTATACTAGTAATGTTACAAATGAAAACACAGCAGTGGCGGACCCAGAAATTTTCATAAGGGGCCTGTACAGCCATGCTTCAGTGATTCCTATATAATCAACCACATTTTTCCCCTCTACATCCGCCTCTACAAAGTTACTCATGTAGTTAAAAGCTAAATATTTGAGCATGAAAGACTACAATAAATGGGGAATGTGAATCTAATATTTTAAACATTAAGATATACATGTACTTTCAATCTGGTGGAGGATTACTCATTGATTGAGGTGCTCCTTTATTGGAGGAAGATATGGAATACAAGTTACAAATTACTACTGAATTTAGATTTATCTGATCTCATATCTTCATTGACATTGTAAATCATAATTTTGGTAGGAGAATGCGTTGGAAGACTTGCATTTTCTGTGATATTATCATGTTTTTTAAAGTACACTGTGAATCCTCAACAAACATTATTTTTATAAACATTTTGAGAAGTTGCCCAATTATGATAGAAAAATGTCAACCTTTAATACTCTATTTTCGAGAATTTACCTTTGAATGCGGACTTGATTATCGGTACAGACTTAAGTTTGGAAACTTGGACCGCAGACTACGATTTTACCATCGGTCCTAGTGTCTGTACCGTGTTTTTCATTATCCTTGCAACAGCGAACAGGTAGCAGATATCTGATACATGATAAACTCTTTCCACAGCCCGTTGGAAGCATGTTGGAAGCGTGACCATGCAATCTTTGTGCTTCAAAATAGTTTCCAAAATTTGTCTCTGCTCAAATTTTAGATCTTTCACTTTGTACTAAGGCAAAATTTCAGTTAATGCATTTTCTAAGTTGTTTTTTCCATTTCTGCGTCGCCATCTTCAACATATTCCGAGGTCGCGTTCATAAGGACCATTCTGATTGGTCGATATAAATTCTTCTTGGGGTCAAATATTACGTAAAAAAAGGTCACAAAAGTGAAAGAGATTAGGGTCATAGTTAGATCTCGTATGTAGTATAACGAAATACGAGTTCTATATTTTAATTAGATTGTTAATTTTAATATTTGTTTTGTTTTTACCTTCTTAATTTCTCGATCATTTATACCGAAGTAACTATTTACCAATGTTTTACGTGGTTTCATGCGAAAGACAACTCTGTTCTTATGAATTGATTTTACACCATCCAGGTATGAGTTGGGAGTATCACTCGAATATATTGGCCTGTTTGAAGTCAGGAGCCTTTAATTCTGTTGTGTCGTCGGTAGCTGTATGCCATATATGTTTTTTTCAATTATTGTTAATCATTAAGGGGTCACCATTAATAAAATTATATTATTTTGCACGTGGGAGTAGTGGGGATAGACAGTTATTCTCTATTCTTTATATTCTAACACCGCATTATTCTCTTTTCTTTATTTTTGGTCCATTTCTCTATTCTTTATATTTTTGCCCATTATTCTCTATTCCGGTAACCTCTAGTATAGTTCACCATATAGCCTTCACAAAGGAGTAAAAGTCATCACGAATAGGCCCCGAATGGCAAAATGATTAACTGCTCATCCCATTTTGAATTGTGAACTTTCGGAAATTTGTTTTCAATCAATCGATCTTAATAAAAAAAAACAGATTATCGTCGTGAATGTTCGTGTAAAAGTACTAATACTGACAGATGGATCTAGGTCATAAGTTCTAATCATCTTAGATAACTAACCTTTCAAAACTGAAAAGTAAAGATCATGCATCCTTATTGTTCAGATTGATAAAATCGTTTCCATTCTCCGACATTGTCTCCGATTTAAATACTATTGATCTGATAACTATAGTGGCCGGTTAAGGCCATTTCGCGTTTTCGCCTTTCATATTCTATGGGGCGAAAACGCGAAAACGCGAAATCGCGAAGTCGAAAACGCGAAAACGCGAAGTCGAAAACGCGAAAACGTTTTCGCGTTTTCGACTTCGCCTTTCGCGTTTTCGCGTTTTCGACTTCGCGTTTTCGCGTTTTCGCGATTTCGCGTTTTCGCGTTTTCGCGATTTCGCATTTTCGCCTTTTCGCCTTTTCGCGTTTTACGATATACATGTTATTATAACATAACATTTTAAATATAATTGGAGACAAGACTACAAAGTATGTCATTCAAATGATTGTCATATAAATTTCATATCTGTGGTTTACTTTAAATATTTTCATAAATTAGACAATTCCTTTACATTCTTTGTTTCAAATACTCTAACAAGTCATTATCTTTTAAAAGTGTCAAATTTATAAGTTAAGCCACAATGTAAACTATAGGCGGTTTTGTTGTTGTAATTATATTTTGTTTATATACATCTATTGTTTACATGTGTATATTAGTAGATTAATTATGTTTTAGTCATGTAGTTGATATTGTATTTAGAGAGCCTTATTTAAAATTGGTTTAATCCAAATGAATTACTCTCTTTAAATAAAGATATTATCAGTATTATTATTATTATTATTATTATTATTATTATTATTATTATTACTGAACAAATTTAAAACAGATGCATTTGTATAAAATGCCTTTGAGTATACAATTTGCTTGAAATCATATTTTGACATTTTAAAATATATTTGTTAATTGACCAGATTCAGTTTCTCTATTTGTTTTGTTAATCTGGTTCTGACACGGGAGGATTGTTGTTATTGTCTACCGCTTCAGCAGTATATCCCTTGTCCCTTGGTGTCTCCTGTAGATGAACAAATTTTCATCTTTGAAAATTTGAAATATTAATCAATGCGTTTAGTAATATATGGGAAACACATTCTACATTTACATGAATTTTCCATAAATCCAGGTTACTTTTGTTTAAATTAAAAGAACATGCGACAGGTTTAGGATATCTTTGCTAAGATCAACCTACGACAGTTTTGAGGCGAGGTCTTGGATAGTCCTAAGAGGATCATAAGACATGTCATAAGATATTCTAGTATCTTATAACAGGTCTTAAGATAGCTTCATGAAACCGTCCCAAGTTTTATTTGACAAAAGTCTTATCTCCACAATGTATTAAATTTTAAACTTTTTCACACAAGCTAATTTAAATATTAAAATTTTAGATTCACAACAAGAGCATTAAATGAATGATTATGTATTTTAAGTAACCATGGCGATAATAATGATTAATTTCATTTATTTTAAAATGTCCAAACTATAACTTCCAGCAAATTGTATGTTCAAAGGCATTTTATACAAATGCATCTGTTTTAAATTTGTTCAGTAATTGTCAACAAAGAATGTGAAGAAAATGTCTAATTTATGAAAATATTTAAAATACGTCAAAGATATGAAATTTATATGACAATCATTTGAATGACTTATACTTTGTAGTCTTGTCTCCGATTATATTTAAAATGTTATGTTATAATAACATGTATATCGTAAAACGCGAAAACGCGAAAAGGCGAAACGCGAAAACGCGAAAACGCGAAATCGCGAAAACGCGAAAAGCGAAATCGCGAATCGTGAAATCGCGAAATCGCGAAAACGCGAAATCGCGAAAAGCGAAATCGCGAAATCGCGAAAACGCGAAAACGCGAAAACGCGAAACCGCAAAATCGCGAAATCGCGAAAACGCGAAAACGCGAAGTCGAAAACGCGAAATCGATTTCGCGTTTTCGACTTCGCCTTTCGCGTTTTCGACTTCGCCTTTCGCGTTTTCGACTTCGCGTTTTCGCGTTTTCGCCCTATAGAATATGAAAGGCGAAAACGTGAAATGGCCTTAACCGGCCACCATAGATAACCGCTGTGCAGGGCTAGTTTTCTTATTAGATAAGTAGTAACCTCCTTGTTAATGTGATGTTGTAATCATTCGTTTTATTTTACCATCTTTATATAATATTTCATTGTATTATTTAAATTTGTGATTCATTTAATATTTAAATATAGTAATTTTACATTTTATTATAGATAAAAACAAGAAAATTTGAAAGTCTTTGATTCATTAATCACCTTAGTGCAAATCATAAGTCAGGCGGTCTAGTCTGTCTACATTAAGTAGAAATTACATTAGGGTACCGATGGCTATGTACAAAGAAAGGAAAACATTGTACAACGTAAAACGAGAATTAGATAGAACAAAATACAGAAATTGAATACAAATGTAGATGTTTTTCTTGTTTAGTGAAATAAAAAACGAAAAAAATCAAAAACGAAAAATGAAAACACTTTTGTTTTTCATTTTAGTTTTTGAGAAATCAAAAACGAAAAATGAAAACACTTTCGTTTTTCGTTTTTTGTTTTTGATATTTCAAAACGAAAAACGAATGGACGCAAATATACACGGACCTCTAAAACAGGTTTTCGCATTAAGGACTTGATGGGATTATATAGTTGGCACAAAGGACATGAAATATAGAAGTAGACTATGTTAATATAAATAAATAAATAAATAATTCCAAATTATTTAATCATATCTTTAGTAATTACGAAGTTATTTAATGTTTTATCGACACGTGCCACACTCTATTGATTGTCATCTGTGTGTAATCGATTGAAATTCATGTTCATTCAACCAGGACCCGTTTATTACGCACGTGTATACAGGTTGTACATGAATATATTATTTCAGCATGTTTTAGTGTTGTTTTTGTTTTTTTTGTTCTATGGGTCTTGTATTTTGTATAAAAAATCAAAATGTGTGGTATTTCTATGCACCGGAAAAAGTTGTTAAACATTTTAATGATTTTTTAAAAGAAAATCTTAAAATAAAAGAAAGTACAAATACAAAGTAAAAATAATTCAACAATAACTTAAACAAATTATTATTGTGACTTTATTTCCTGTGACTTTTCCTCCTACATTCATCAATAAGAAGGTAGGACAGAAGGTCACAAGAAAAAATGAAGGACAAGAAGTCACAAACCCACTACAAACAAATAAATTAAGTTTTAATTTCTGTCCTGACAATTTTATTACTTTCAAATTTTATGAATGACAATAAATTCTGCTATGTGGAAGTATTTGGTTTATTTCAGAACTTACAATTCGTTGTATTTTACTATTGACAATAATAGAAGAAAACTAAGAGTGTCATTGTATATCACCAGAAAGTTGAAAAAAGAGAAAATACAGTCACTGCTGTTTCTCATATTGCGAGTTAAGATAAAATTGTTTTGTTTAAACATTTTATTTATATAACTATCAAGCCCTCCACATTCTCTGATATGGATAAATGTTGATGGTAGTTTTGTCAATGTCTCTATTTAAGCTATTGGTGTTTTTAAAATAACTACATAAGTTATTTTGTGTTGTTGGATTGCGGTCTCGTTGATTTATACCTTTATACCTTTATCTCCTCTTATTCATATTCATTTCCAAATAATGTTGGTGACATACATTTTGTCAGAGGTTTGTATAGGAATTTGTATGCAGGTCAAGGCAAATAATATATTTGAAATCCTTTCATGACACAATAATGCCTATCATACATATAGTTCTAATCATGCAGTCGCCATTTAAAAGGATATTTATTTTATGTAACAATTGAATAAAATTTACGGTTTTAAAACGAAAGAATCAAAGTGTACATACATATTGCAAAAGAATATTTTGTTATCACAACACACACGCACAACTTAGGGTGGATTTCTTTCTAACCAAAATTTTGTAAACGTTGTGTGGCGTTTGTTATCGTTTGTTAAACGCTAAAAAGTAGAAACAAATACATCGTTTAATCGGTGTGTTTTGAACCTGTTTTGAACTTTCAATTATGCATACACATGGTGTTGCTAAACAGACTTATTACGCGAAAATGGCTACTGCAGAAGATGATTTAGACAAAGAGGATATCGCCCTTTTATCTCTTATAGATAACTTCATTGACAGTTCATCATCTTCATCTGATGAAGCATCTGGAGACAGTGATGATGAAGCTCTTTTATTAAAACAGCTACTGCAATGATAGAGAGGAGGACAATACCTAAAATTGGATCATTTGTTGACATTGTTTTAAATTATGACAATCAGGAATTTCGAAGAAATTTCAGGCTATCAAGGGTACGTATTCATTTCAACATATTAGAAAGAATAATTATTTCATAACATTTGATATTTCGCAATTTTTGTTCAAATTATTCAGTTTTTACGTGATACATGTAGCAGTGGGTACATTTTTTTTTTTTCGCATCTCAGGCTAACTTTTAACAGTATCTACTATTGACCATTGTGAAAAATGTCCATATGTTATGGTAACTCTACTGGATATCAAATTTTATAATTGGCATATATTGCTTTGTAGGCACTTTTCACAGAATTGTAGACCACCTTGCTGGAAAGGTACAATGACGAGAATATAAAGGAGGTAGACCGCAACTAACATTAGAGAAACAAATATTAATTGCATTGTGGTATTTTGCAAATACAGAGTGCTATAGGTCAATTGCAAGTCGTTTGGATGTGAGTGATTCTACAGTGATGAAATCGGTAGACGGCATTGTGTCAGCGATGGTGAACGATAAAACAAACTCATACGTTGGCCAAAAGGAGAGCAGTTACGCAGAAATGAAAATGGCTTCAGAGCATTTCAAGGTATATTTGTCGCAAATAACAACAGTATACTTAATATGTAAATGAAATAAAATTATTTATGCGAAATTATGCACAAAAATTATTGGTTCTGTACAAACACATCCTTTTTATTCTGATTGGTCTATGTACTTGGTCGTTGGTGATTTATGTAACCCATCACTTTTGCGAACTTTTGAATGGACCACGTATTCAAACAACTGGGTACTTGTCCGATAAATACCAAGGTAAGATTCCCTTTTCAACCAGTCTCTTTGATATTCAAATTGAAAATATATTTAAAAGCAAGACTGCTTATTATATATGTTGACTTATTTTTGTTCTCAGGTATGCCAGGTGTGGTTGGTGCAATAGACGGAACCCATATTGCAATACCTGGTCCAAATCAACATAATGAAAATTACATTAACAGAAAAGGATTCCATAGTATTGTTGCCCAAGTAGTATGCTACCATGAGATGAAGTTTATGTCTGTTAATACTGGGTGGCCGGGATCCGTTCATGATGCCCGTGTTTTCCGAAATTCTAAAATAGGGAAGCGGATTATAAATAAAACAATCTTGCCTGATGAGTTTCATTTGGTTGGGGATGCAGCATACCCTCTTTCTCAAAATCTGATGACACCATATAAAGACTTTGGTATCTTAACCAGGAACAGAAGCGGTACAATTTTGTTCAAAGTTCTACCCGAATGGTAGTAGAAAGATCCATAGGTCAGTTAAAGGAAGATCCTGGAAATTGAAAATGTTGGATTGTACACTACCAAAATCAACAGATTCTGTTACTTTCTGTTGCATTTACATAAATTTGCATCACAGAGGAGATATATTAAATGATGAATAATAATAATGGACGATCATGTGAACAACGGACCTGGACTACAAGGAATTGTAGAAAGTGGAAACCAGAAAAGAATTAGTCTTGTTCAAAATTTATAAATACAATGACAAAATATTGATATTTTTAATCAAATGTATGTTGATTATTAGTATCATATTAAAATTCATTTTTGTTTTGTAAAGCTTCTACCATTGCTCTTAGCAGGTCGGCCTTTTCTTTATGTCTTTTATCTTTCTTTTTCTGTTCTCTTTCTTCCCGTGCTTTTGTTTTTGCTTCTTCTGCTGTTTGTTTTTCCCCAATAATCGTCAAACAGACTTGCCAATTTATCAGAAGCTGTTGCGTACTTCCGTTTTTTCTCTCAGGCTCCTTGACTGGTTCTGGTCCATCATCTTCTAGCTCAAGTGTGTACTGCAGCCGAATTTTCTTCTTCTTTATCATCAGAAATTGCTGTCTCTGACACATTCAGGGACGGACATTCGGTTTGTCACCCATGAGGTCATTCATCTCCTCAAAGAATTTCCATTTCTTTCTACTGCCTCCTGAGGTTTTGTTGTCATCTACCATTTTTAAAATTTATTTTGAAGATTATGAAACTGTTTTAACCTGCTTTTCGCTAAAAATGAAGCCCATTTCTTTAAGTTGGTCTGTTATATGTCTATCCACACTTTTTCTTTTTTACTGCTTTCAAAAATCTGTCTTTCTTCCTGTCGTAAGTATGTATCAATGCCTTGACAGCATGTGGTGTCCATCCTTTCCTGCCTCCTCCTTGTCATCAGAAGTTGTAATCTGACTATTTGAAGATGATGTTGATGTTGGGGTAAAAGTTAACGGAGAAGGAGTGGTAGATTTTTGTGTTTGCACACTCTCAGTTGTATTCCTCCCATTCATTTGGCTTTCTGAACCATAACTCGCTGGTAAATTTCTTCTGTTGTTTGTATTCACAGGTCTTTGGTTCTGACTCATATCAATGTAGTCACCTCTCATGAAAGACCCTACATATGATGGACAGGTGCTGGACTGGAACATGAAAGGTGAATCATAGTATTGATAACTGTGATTTCCATCAGATCTATAAAACAAATATTTCAAAGTAAACAACAGATATTTAAAATGAGCATAGATATAAAAAGAAGATGTGGTATAATTGCCAATGAGACAACTCTCCACAAGAGACCAAATGACACATAAATTAACAACTATAGGTCACCGTACGGCCTTCAACAATGAGCAAAGCCCATACCGCAAAGTCGGCTATAAAAGGCCTCGAAATGACAATGTAAAACAATTCAAAAGAGAAAACTGACGGCCTAATTTACTAGTATATAAAAATATGTAACATATATACAAACGACAACCACTGAATGACAGGCTCATGACTTGGAACAGGCACATACATACAGAATGTGGCGGGGTTAAACATGTTAGCGGGATCCCAACCTCCCTAACCTGGGACAGTGGTATAACAGTACAACACAAGAACGAACTATAAAAATCAGAGCATGGCATGATAGAATTATTTCGATTCTTATTGGAATAATTTAAACTTCTGTACTTTGATGTGGACCTATAATACACGCTCGAAATGTAGCCATTTGATTTGAAGAACATGAGAACATGGAAAATCTACAGTTTAACATTTAAAAAACCAGACACATTTAAGCGCACCGTGTATAAAATTGTGCGTTTCTTTAATAAAAGTTATATAACAATTAAGGTTTTAGACCCTTCTGTGGACATATGAATTACGACATTTTCAAGCTGCAATAGAATCAAAACAGCAAACAAAAATTAATAATAGAAACGGGCCATTTTGTACATGTACCGAAGGAAACTTCGTGCAAAGCATGATTATTTATTGTTTTATTGCATTTAATAGAAATTTGGATTTTTTTGTGGCAAATAAAACCAAGATTTTGGTAGAAAATCCACACACTTGAATACAGAGGTTTCCGTTATAAAATTGTAAACATAGATTACTCACTTGTTTTTCTACGATGTGCTAGTGTTTATTTTGTTTTAAATTTCACAATAATCTTTACAATACCAAAAACTTCATGAGGAATCATTAAAGTCGAGCGCGCCCTAAAAGGTGTACTTGAATTGCTCCATATTTATATTTGTTTTAACCAATATCTTAATTTATAAACTTGTTTTAAGGAAATAATTGCTAGCAGTGCATGGAAAATCCTCTATCTATCAAGCACCGAATTGCCAATATTTGAGAACAAGGGAAAGGCTGTGTATTTTCTATAAAATTTCTATATGGTAAGCATTGAATCAACACATGGGTACACAATCATTTAAACTTATGATAAAGACAGAAGTACATTTGCAACTTCATTTCCTTCTTGACTTTCTGAAGACTGATGCTCTGTAAATAAAGAATTTTATATTGTTATTTTGCAAAAATGGCAGTGATCTTCTTTAAATCACTTTTGTGTGTTGTTTATATGTTCACAGAAACCACATGTTAATGAAAAATCAATAATAATATACATACCTCCTTTTCTGTTGACAGAATCCATCTTTGTAATAACCGCGGAAAAACACGTGCAGATCAAGGTTGAAGTAAGAAACAAATGTAGCGTTTGTACTAACAAACGATGAAGACAAACTGTAGACGCATCTTTAGCGAGTGCATAGTTTGTCAAAGTTTATGTAAACTTTGCAAACGTATGTTAGAAACAAATGATCAAAACATGTACGCGCTTAGCCGTTTGCATCGTTTGTGTTAGAAAAATGCACCCTTAATTTAAAACTAACTTATCATTGCTTCTTACTTTACTGGATAATCAGAGTTTTATGGAAGTTGCATGTTGAGTGCAACTTTGGATACGAAACCATATTGATATCTTGTAGAAAACCTGCTTACTGCAATAATTTAACATGAATACTGTATTTTCGACAAATTTCAATTTTTCTAGGAGAAAACATTCAAAAGGAAAAAATGTTCCCATCGTAAAATATATGTTCCAATGGAACGAAAAATGTTTTAGGAAGAAAAAGTGTTCCCATAGGAAGAATAAATGTTCCCATAAGAAGAAAAATTGTTCCCATGGTAAGATAAATTGTTCTCATAGGAAAAGTTAAATTCCATGGGAGCTTTTTGTATTTTTTACTTATGGGAACTTTACAGTTCCGATGGGAACTTTAAAATCCAATGGGAAAAGTACTTTTCCGATGGCAACTTTAAATTTTCCCATGGGAACTTCTAATATTCCCATGGAAATGTACTTTAATTAGCTATAGCGACAACAGTAACAACAAAAACATGTTGGGACATCTGGGAAATTTATTTTTTTAATTATCTATCACTTGGCCAAAAATATTTTTGTTATCTTGTAAAACAACAAAGTCAGAATTGTCAATTCTTTGCCAATACTGGAATGGCAAATTTGTCCCGCACAGCGTTCTGACTTTACCACTTACACTAGAATAGTTTTATAATAGTATTATAAATGTAAAAGGAAAACAGAAATAACTACAAAAATCGGACAGTACGTGCTGATAGATAAAGCTGATAAATCCTTCAACGATTATATAGTTAACTTTTCTACGTTTCTAAACGTGTTTAATAGCTCAATAATTAACTTACAGTTGAGCAGAACATATGTATATAATAGATAAACATCCATGTTGTTCCTGTTTTAAATAGCTTGTCAAAATTTTATTTTGTATTGTATTGTCTACAATGCCGTTTCCTATTTCCTAGTCGGATATGAACTATATCATGTATATGATAGAAATTCCGATATTTGAATATTCTATTTATTGTAATCCGGATTAAAAATATGCAAATCATGAAAATAGGAAGTACATGATTGGTCAATATAAGTCTGTAATATTTACAATTATCTAAGCAATAAATACATATGGAATATTTATAGAATTGTGTTACTGAAAGGTGATTAAAAATGTGAACTTATTTGAAACACTATAAGGTTGTTCTACCCTCACGTTTAATAATAGATTGCCTACGCGCTATTCTGCAAAATTTTGGTTTTACTCCCGCTTTAAAAAAAATTGGTTTATACTGTTTTACCTCTGTCTGTCAGTCCGTCCATCCATCCGTCAGTCTATTCGTCAGTCCATCCGTCCGTCCGTCCCATGAATATTTTTTCGTAGCATCTTTCTCAGGAACTACATTACAAGGATTTCTGAAAATTGGTTTCAGGGTTTATACTAGTCAGCTATACCGTGCGATGCGTTTTCAGATTCATCACTCAACAACTTCATGTTTACCTTACACTTTTAGCGGGGCGGGGGTATCATTAGTGAGCAATAGCTCACAGATTCACTTGTTTGATTTTGTTATCCAACTGTTTTGATTTGAGTGTCACTGGTGAGTCTATTGATGACGCAAAGCGTCTGTCGTACACAATTATACGCCTGATATCTTTTATGATTCTTACCTATGTCTTAAACCGCAATTACTATTTCGCAAAGTCAATGATAAATAAGAAAATGTTCTTTTTTTGTTTAACTAATAAATTCTTGAAAGGCTTCATACAACATTTCAACACATTGCGCTAAGTTCAACCCACTGTTGTGAACATACTATTGACTATTGATAACAACTGAACTGAATATTTCGTTAAGCTCCTCCTATTAACGTGAATATACTGTTGACTTATGATACAACTGTACTAATCAACAGGCTAGACCCAAGTTAGAGGAGGGTTGGATAGCCCACAAACATGTGGTTGTCTTTTGTTGCTGTATAACATATCTGTTTTTAGTTTATTGTTTTGTACATAAATCAGACCGTTAGTTTTTTCGTTTGAGTTATTTTACATTTGACATTTCAGGTCCTTTTATAGCTTGCTATGCGGTATTGATTATCCTTATTATTGAATGCCGTACGGTGACCTATAATTTCTAACCTTCTACGTCATTTAGTATCTGATTTGGAGAGTTGTCTCATTGGCAATCATACCATATCTTCTCATTTTTATATAGGCAGTTGAACACTTATCCGATATACTTAATTTTAACTGTATGCCTAAATAAACAATTGAAATATCAAAGAACATTCATTCAAAAAGTATTATGATTTAAATTATTATGTAGATAAGGTGATATGGAAGGATTGTCTATAAGACAACTATCAACCAGAGTCCAAACGACGTGAATGTAAGCAAATATAGGCCAACAATGGGCAAACCAATACCGTTTAGTCAGCTTTTCAAGATTACGACGGATATGTTCAAATTGTCGTAACTACAATCCCGTCCACTTTTCCCCAAATTTGACCTACCGAATTAGACTTATCAACGGGTTTGTACTTACATGAGCCACAGGTGCCATATGTGGTCCATGATCAGCTTACTCTTCCGGAGCACCTGAGATCGCCTCCAGTAATTGGTGGGGTTCGTGTTGCTCTGTCTTTTGTTTCTATGTTGTGTTTTGTGTACTGTTTTGTCTGTTTGTCTTTTCTTTTTAGCCATGGTGTTGTCAGTTAATTTTCGAACTTATGAGATTGAATGTCCCTTTGGTATGTTTCGACTCTCTTCAAAGGTCCAAACATGACCAAAAAGTGAAACAATTCAAACAAGAAAACCAACTGCTTAATTCATTACAAAACAATAATCGAAAAAGAAATATGACAGACACGAAACAACGACAATCACTGAATTACAGACTCTTGACTTTGGACATGCAGATACAGGATGCAGTGGGTTTAAACATATTTGTAAGCGCTTGACCCTCCCTTAACATTGAACTGTGGTGTAAAAGCAAAACATAAGAACTAAGTGTAAAAATCAGTTCAAAATAGCTTAACTCGAAAGATAGGTGCGAACCACAAAACAACTAATATAAACACAAAGGACATAAAGTATTAAAAGCCAAGCATGCCTAATAAAAGATCTTATTCTACTAGACTAAGGTATCAAATAGTACACATCTAACTGTGGTAGAGTGTTTTATATTAATATTTATTTTCTTTCAGAATAATAAATATTAATTAGTAGTTTTATTATATGTATTTTAATAGTTCATCAATTATTCTATTCTTTTATGCAATCTTATTTTCTTGGTATGTTATATCTTCTTAGTACTGTAGTTCTAGTCTATTTTCTGGTTCATTGGTCAGTCAGTCGTATGTCAAATTATCTTGTTTCCTATTGGTCATATTCATTGAGTTCATAGTTTTACCAAACTTTTGAATACCTTGAGAGGGACAAGCTGTATTACATATACACACAGCAGCCATATTTAAAATATTCATATAGTTATATATTCTGGACACTAATTACATATTAAGCAGGTCAGTTACTTATATTTCTAAGTCTTTAATAATTGCACAGTTATCCTTTAGTTTGAATCTCAGAGAAAATGTATTTTGAATTAGTCAGAGTGATTGTACATGAATGATATTTTAAAGAAGTATTTTCATGAACTCAGAGAAATAATATATCATAAATATATATAAATGATACATGTATTGGTATATTTATATTATTATTACAAAGGTCCAAAATAATACCTTGTGAACATTATATTTTATAATTTAGTTCATTAGACTTTTGTAGGTTATATTTATATTTTGAACAGGACCAGAATATCTTGATGTAACTATAACGATCTGCTGATGTTACCATAATAGGAAATAGACCTATGTACACATGTACCATATACATGGTAAGATCAGTGTTTTCAATGTATTTTTAATTTACTGTATTGTGTGTGTTTGTCTGTTTAATTTTAGATCAGTATATGTACTTTTGTATCTTGTTAATAGTAGTTACCTGTATCTCGATAATTACATGTAAACATGTATATGTTAGAGAATGATAATCCCTTTCTTCATTATTAGGTACGAGCGTTAGCGAGTACTTATCATGAAGTAAGCGATTATCATTCTCTTACAAACTTAGAATATTGTAAAGTGCTCAAGGCTCAAATGATGTCTTGATTGGTTGTATTCAAGAATTAGTTTCATTGTCAGTGCAATGTTTATAATTGATGCATGACTTCCTTTTCGGCATTTCATTTATGGATTAGTTTTAGTGATGTAAGGACTCTCTTATAATTTGGGAAATATTAAAAAATCGTTATAGACATTAAGTGACACAACAGTACACAGAAAAAGTAGGAATTGTATATGTTTCCTAATTATGAGTATGAATGTAAATTATGTAATATTTTGTGAGGAATTATCTTTTTTAATTTACAGTTTAAATCAAAAATACATTTGACTTACAACAAATTTTATTTCACAGCCAATATTAATGTCCGGCTTTTAAATCAAATACTATTTCATTATTTCAGGGAATGTTCAAATAAAATGCCTTTAAAAGTTTTAAATATATTCAAAACTTAAATTAAATTCCTGTTTTTTTTTTTTTTTTTTTATTTTATCGGAATATTGGAAATAACTATTCTTCCCAACCGCTGGTCCAGTAATCAGAGTTTTGGAAAGCTAAAGATTTAGGTTATTTTTATTTTAAACTTTTTTTTCTTTTTTGCATTGCTTTGATATTGTTTAATTTTTTAGTAATTTGAAGTTATTAATATTTTCATAATAACATTAAAGGTACCAATTTTACTGCACCAGTAAACTTCAACTTATTTTGATTTTTTGTTTGTTTCACAATTCAACTTTTAGACAGTTTCAATCACTGTGTGATAAATCCTTTCAATCTGATAAATGTGCTTCGGGGCAGTTGTAACTCATTTATAGAAACTCTTTGTTTTGAACTGTAAAAGACCCAAATAATAGGATAATTCCTTACTAAGAACATGATTTACATTCATTCTTCACAATTAATCAAATCCTACAATTTCATTGGTCGAGAACACTTTGCTATATTCTAATATAGTAACAGACATATTTCATTCCGATAAACTGATGAGTGATTAGCGTTGTGTAGTATTAGACAGAATGTAGCAATTAATCCGGACTTGGTATGTGATTGAGCTTAATTGGATATATATACAAATGTGTACATTTTAATTGTATTCACGGCTGTCATTCGGTATATCGAGAAAAATGATCGTGAAAGAATAAGTAACGGTGGTCAAGTATTGAGATTGGATCGTGAAAGACCTGGTATAGGATCGTGAAGGAAATCTTATCGAGAGGACACATGCAAGGTCAATACAAAATCTAAATTTTATGAGTTATGATGACAAATTTCGGAAAAGTAAAACTGTCTGTCAAAATGGTTCAACATTATGATCAGTATCTGAGAAAAATCAAGTTTCAAAAGTACACCGTTTTTACAAAACTACAAAAGGCAAATTGCTCATCGACATTTCAATGACAAAAAAATGTAAACAAAATGATTTGTTTTCATATTTTGAATGCATAAACTACTTTTCGCTTTAAATATCGTCTATATTACTGTTTTAAATGGTTCTTAAAGTTATTTTGTTTAAGTTTAATCAGAAACTTTGAAGAAATGGAAATATTTGTAAAATTTGATATTTCGGATCGTGAGAGATCGGGTACCGTTTTTGATGATAGTGAAAAGTATCGTGAAAGATATGTTGCCGCTCATTCGTTATTGTAAAATTCCACGAAAACGATCAAATCATTCTTAAAAGGGATGACAGGATAATTTATATTTGTAATTGGTATAGCAAAGATTGGATTTTCATGACTTATTGCGCTTCACTTTTGTTTGTGAATAGGGCTATGATGGTTCAAAGCGATTTGGTTATTTGATAATATCACACCGACTAGTTGCCTTATAATAATATAAGTCCGTCTGTCCTGAATAAGTTTTATGTCGTATGAAAAGTTCAGATTGTCTCATCTGATTTCCATTAATTTTATGCACAGTCATATCTATAAAACGAAGATCCTTGTTGATTCAGTTTGTAAAAATTGGGGAAAAAACATTGTTAAAAAAAACGCAGGAAAACAACGGTCATATTCCTGACTTGGAACAGGCATTTTCCTAAGAAAATGGTGGGTTAAACCAGGTTTTCTAGCTAGCTAAAACGCCCACTTGTATGACAGTTTTTTTTTATGTTCCGTAATATTGCTAAATCGGGTGAGCAACTGAAACAGACATGATTGGTTTCACGTTGCCATTACTGGGATCCAGCAGCCCAAACTGTGTAAACATACATCACACACATACAACACAACTGAATTAAACGCTCAATTACACTTAAAATTACATCAAACAAAGACTCCAACAACAAAAATTTTGTAGTTGATAATGCAGTCAGCATAATACATACACTTTCCCAATAAAATACATAATAAGTAAAATATAAATACAACGGTACTATACAAAATGAAACCTCATGTGCCCGAATCGTATTTCTGGACTCACTCGCACAAGGAACGAAAAAGTAAAAAACCTGAAAGCTGGATGAGCATATACCGAACCACGTCAAGAGTCATACAACCCAATGGAACATACAAGTACAAAGACAAATAAAGTTAAAACTCTAAAGTAGATAAAATTCTACACATATTCGACAGCACCTAGAATATATAACTCAAGACCATCCTGTATTATTTGTGAATTAGACACTGAATATTTATCTATTAGGTCTTGGCACTTTCCAATAAACTTTTGAGAAAAGGACGATACATTCTTTCACAAAACCCGGCCTGGCTCATTAATTTTTGCTCAGACACTGACGACGTTTTAAAAACTGAGAAGCAGCTGCAAGCTCTTGAATATCGTATGAATTGAGAAATGTTTAATCTATACGCGGATGATGTTGGTAAATTGCTGTTAAAGTGAGGACAATTTATAATTTCAAATTTGAAATCATCTCGTTTATCATAGATTCAGGTATTGAGATGACCGCTGTAGTCATATTCGGGGTGTAGTTGTTTAAATATGAGAATTAGGAAGCTGTACATCTAATGTCTGTTATTCCGGACTGTTACTGGGACCCAATCAAAAAGCTTGTATTGTTAATGGAAAGAACATCTTCAATATACCTGTATGTAAAATGATATAGCTTCTTTGAATTAACCCTTACGAAAACAAAAACGTACACATTAAGATATTTCCAGGGAAAACCACCAGACCCCTCTTTATTCACACATTCGTGGATGCATTTAGCATTATAAATACACAGTTATCAATCTAATTAAAATTAAATCTCCGCACTCGCAGCGACCAAGCAAAAAAAAAAAAAAGAGCGATTTCGGAGATGTAATTTTAATTAGATTGACAAAGATGTTTACTTTTCGACAGTTTGCGCTCTTATAGGTCTTATTATCTTGGATTCCTAGTTAGCACTGCCTCTTAAATGACAACAGGTCTAAATATGAGTTTATATGTATACATGTAGATAATTATATTTCACCAAATAAAAAGCATTAATGTACGTTCTTAGTAAGTGATTACACGCTTCAACCAATTACAAGTATATCAATTTGTAAAGGAAATGTTGTTTTCAGATCACTAAGCCTGGTCACGCCTTGTCTTTCACGATCAATATAATGTGTTGCCTGATCTTTCACGGCCAATTTTGATTAAAATCAACAAAATTATACTTTTTATAAAATAATTTGAATTTTTCAAGTAATAACATACTTGTATTTACTGGACCATCTGACACACTAAAGTTTAAGTTTCAAATATATCAAGATATATTGAATGTGACAATTATAGATACAAAACGTGATTTTTCTTAATGATTCTCATTGGATCGTGTGTCACCTTTTGTGTTATCTTAAAAGTACTGCATTTTGTCTTTAAAGTAGTGCACAGTATTATTAAGGAAGTTGAATTATTCTAACAGACATAATTGTTTTGTTGATTTGTTCCACCTTTTGAAAATATACAGCAGATTTTTCACAGATTTTGAAGTAGAAATACACTTAATTGCATTCAAGATTCGATACCAGATTCTTAAGGATCCAATCGCAAAGCTTGACTACTGTTAATTATTCTTTCACAATCATTTTTCTCGATAAACCGGATGACAACCTTGGTATTGGATGTATTCAGAAAGAACAGAGCTCGTTTATCGTATTTAATGCATGTACTTTCCGTTAAATGAATTAGAGTTATATCCCTTTGTACACCGCATTGTCTATGTATCTATGTTTTGTTGTTTATGTACTTTCAGGGTTATTTATCTATGTCATGTTGAATAAACATCTAGACGAATTATTTTTATTCCGTCCACGAACCCGGTTATACAACGGGTTTGCATTGTATAGGTGTTATAATTGAACTGTGTGTTTGGTATGTCCTTCTTCGACATCAAATCGATTGCCCTTGTTAGTTTTCAACTTTTTGTTTACCTTCTTTATACTCCAGTAAAATAGACTTAAAGAAAAGCGAATAAGGCATACATTTACTACTGCCTTTCAAACTATCAGTTATCAGTATGTCAGTTAAAGATACCTATAAATATGTGTGAAGTTAAGAGTCACCAATCAGGTAATAAAGCAGTTCATTGAAAAACTAAATTGTCTTACAATGATATTGATGAAAGTTTTATTTCCGATTTGCTTCTGTTAATTTCGAGATGTAATGTATTGTGTTTGATACCATGGTTAACATGGGTAAGATCAAACTTTGAACATGATTCGCTTAGCTTCTGTAACTACATTCCTGGAAAAAATCATAGAGAAATTTTGAGAAGTAGATACTTAATTTAAGCTTTAACTGAAGAGTATAAAATATTCTACGCTAATACGTTAAGTTTGAGTTGTCTACAGTTGCAGATAATGGTATAGTTAAATGTATTTAAATGAGTCAGGGGTAGTGCGATTTCGATCATGTCCGTCCTAGAATTCATAAAACTATGGAATGTGGTATGATTGCCAATGAGACCACTCTCCGCGTGCAATAAGTCAAAATGACATGGATGTTAGCAGCCACTGGTCATCATACGGCGATCTGTACAGTATAGTCAGTTATGAGGAGCAAACAACCTGATGTATGACAAAACAATTAATGAACAACAATTATGAAGAACTGCAACCAACGACAACGGCTGAATTCCAAGCACCTGACTTTGAGAGACACATAAATAATCTACATTAGGAAATGCCGTACAAAGTAAGGAATATGACAGTTGTTTTCCATTTGTTTGATGTGTTTGAGCTTTTGATTTTGCCTATTCATAAAGGAATTTCCGTTTTGAATTTCCCTTGAGTTCGGTATTTTGTTATTTTACTTTTTTTTGCATTTTGATTCATGTTAGTTATTGGTTTGTTCGTTGTCGTTTCCACATTATAAAGTTTTCTTTCCACGAGGCAATTTATTACTCAACACGTTCTCTGACCTTTATTTAATGTATGTTGCCTGTACAGTCAGGATTCTACGTCAGCAAAATTATCTCTCAATAACGCCACCAATTTTTTTAATCGTCAAAATGGAAACCATTGTACAATGTTGTAGTGATGACGCGCTGTCAATTTAGCTCTTGGAAATCGATATATTTATCCACATGGGATCAATGCAATCCTTATATGAAAGTTTTATGTATTTTAAATGTACTTTTAGACCTTTTTAAATTTAAAACTATTATCTGATTGGTTGTCAGAGGGACTCGTGAAGTTAAAAACACTAAATTACTTTTATTCTAAAAAGTTCGTGGCAGGGCAGACTTTAGATTTTCAGGGTTGAAGACTAATTACCCTAGATATTATATACAAAAATTATACTATGTTTTGTAGTATTACATAAAAAGATCTACAAGTAAAGTCTTTGATAACAGGCTTTACTAAATTTTTCCATAGATACAAAGATTTGATTTGCAATTTTGGCTATAGCTGTAGAAAGCTTCCAAACGGAATAGCACATCCTAAATTTTACGGTGATGTTGTTAACCGAGCCCGGAAATTTAGATAAGATCCGGTAAACTAATCAATCCTTTTAAATAAACTTATTCTAAAAGGTTACCAATTCAACACTGTAATTATAATTTGAATATTGTGTTTATTGGTATAAATATTGATTTTGTTATCAGTAAATTAAAACTATACTCAATATTACACATATGTACTGTCACGGTACTACAATCTGTCGATACCTATATTTTGGCATTGCACAAGGTCATGTTTTCTCTGACTGTTAATGGCGACTTTAAACTAGCTGTCAGTAACTGCGAGTACTCTCAGATCTGTACTTAGTGTATTTTTGTTTGTAAGGGATGAGGGATGGATATATACCCATATACAGTTTAGGGGAGGTTGAGCGCTCTTTAACATGTTTAACCCGCCACATTCTTTATGTGCCTGTCCTAAATCAGGAGCCTGTAGTTCAGTGGTTGTCGTTGGTTCATGTTTGTCATATTTGTTTTTCGTAAACTGTTCTGTTATAAATTAGGCCGTTAGTTTTCTCAATTGAATTGTTTCATAATTTTTCATGTCAGGGCCTTTTATAACCGACTATACGGTATGGTTTTTCCTCATTGTTGAAGGCCGTACGGTTGCGTATAATTGCTTACATCCACTTCATTTGAACTTTGATGGATAGTTGTCGCATTGGCATCTCCTTATTTTTATATTGCTCTTGTACTGTTATGAATCACAGTTTATGGCCAAATTCAGTAAAGGCCCGTGTAAATTAAATTTAATTGATAAATTCAACAACACTTACCGTGAACTTGATGATATGTTTTCGTTAAATAATCAAGAATTTTCTATTCTAAATATACTGCCGAAATTTACCCAAAGGAATTTACTTTAATAAATAAATCAAATATAAACGGTAATAATTGTCCTAAAAACTGCACCAACAGAGTTGTGAGAAGAACGAATAAAATTTACATTACATAAGTTTTACGGTCACCATCACGGATTGACCGATACTATGTTTCGGTGTCTCAGCTCACAAGCGACATGTTTTCGTGATCTTGGATCTTTAGATACCATTAGAGTATTCCGATCTGTAATATTTACGAGTGTGTCATATTCGCTATCTTGACAATTTGTCTGGGTGTGAATTCGTATGGCGGGTGATGAATGCATAGCCATAGACTCTTAACCTGTCGACGCAACCGGTCTTGCTCCTATAGCAGTTCATGCTATTCTCTCAGATTTTGTTTTGTTGATTTGTCTCTTCTATAACGATTAACAAGATTTGAACAGTCTGGTAAACTACTGTCGCCTTAGTTACTTAAACACGAAAGTCCTACTGTTTGGCATGCGCAAAAGGCAGCTCGCTCGTTCGCGTATATTGGCGGTCAAGGTTGAACCAAATCTTCTTTTAGAGATAGTTGATTAAATTTGTGGGCTACTATACAGTCGTTATTCGAATTTACTTCCAATACCTTCCATTATATCTAATTGTTTGTCGTCTTTATCGTTTAATGTAATGCTTTTCTAAAAATAAATACTCATCAGAGAGTCCAGGTGTATAAAGTACGAAAGATGCGCGTTTTGTCTAGATAAGACTTATAAGTGGCGCTCGAATGAGAAAATCAATAACAAAGTTCAAAAGTAATTAAATCTTTAAAGACATTTAGATGAAAAACTATACAACACTTGTTAATGTTGAAGGGTAGTACTTACGGTGAAGTGATTTTCGTTGACACTCGGATACCGACATAAGTGCTTCTCTATGTGGGATTCCATTATAATTTTTAAAAATATTATGTAATGTACACTAGTTTATATTTGTATCAAGTGAAAATATTCATTTCGATTGTGTGCGTTTTTGTTTGTTTGTTTGTAGGTATTTTTCAGAAGCTTATTTGCTTTACAAAAAGGAGTCGCAAATAAAACATCACAGTGTGAAGAAATAATAAGTATTATGGCGTACAAATATAGTAATCTGGGTGTCGAATTTTAATCATTAATAGTTAGATATACATGTATAGTCACTTAAAAGGGATCGAATGGAATTGGTTAACAGAATTGAAAATAATCTGATAAAAATAAAATTATTGCTAATAAACTAAAGAATAGAGAATAATGGGGTGTTAAAATATAATAAAAAAAAATGGGTAAATAAGGAAAAGCATAGACAAAATGGTATAAAATTAAAGATAGAAATAAAACCATCATTAAGACATTTAACTAACTCTGTTAATGTATAAGTACAATTTTTATTTGTGCCTATAATGAAATACCGCAATCTCAACACTGGATGTGTCTGGAAAATTTGATAGAATACGAAAAAATCTGAATATTATTACATTTTCTTCCTATTTGTTGGATTGCTTCAATAGCCTTGCAATTGATATTAAGTATTATTTTTCTACTGTTTTAAAGTTTAAGTACGAATAAATGTTTACATGGAGAATAAGTCGACAAGACACCAAAACAACGACAGAAAAGTCAGTAAACATCTAGAAGTCAATATTCGGCTCTCGGTCATAAAACTTTACTCAGTACTGAGTACAAAATTTGTGCTCGAAACACCAATTCCAGTATTTTGATTGACTGATTTCTGAGTCTGAGCACGATAATCGTGCTCGAAATTTTAAGTACCGCGGTCTTCTTTAATCTTAAATCGTTTTTACAAATGGTTAAGCTCTAAATCTTTTCTGGTCAAAAAAACTTTGAGAGAAAAGAAAGAGACGGGAGATACTAAAGGAACATTAAAACGAATAAGTCGAAAAAACCTACCTGTAGAAAACTTATTTTTAGGGATAGCACATCCTAATTTTAAGGAGATGTTGTTTACCGAGCCCGGAAATTTAGATACGATCCGGGTAAACTTATCGATTCTTTAAATAGACTTATTCTAAAAGGTTACTTATTCAACACTATAATTAGATCTTTGAATATTGTTTTTATTGGTATTAGTTTTGATTTTGTTATCAGTAAATTAAAATCAAACTAAACATTATATTGATATACATATGCACATTAATGGCTCTACAATCTGTCGATACCTGTATTTTGGCATTGCACAAGGTAATGTTCTTCTCTGAATATTAATGACGTCTTTACACTAAATCCATTGGATGTTGGATGTGTACTGATTGATATTTAAGTTCTAGATGCATGATTTTTTATTAGTTGTTATAATTGGCTTTGAACAAGCTGTCAGTAACTGCGAGTACTCTCAGATCTGTACTTACTGTAAGTACCCTGCCACTTCCACTCTGTGTTTTTGTTAGATGTATTTCTGCTTTGTATCGATCTGATGAGTTAAGCCCTTTCAACTGATTATTATAGTTTGTTCTTATGTTGTACTGTTACACCAGTGTCCCTGGTTAGGGAGGGTCGGCGCGCCTTCAATTTAGTCCACCCTGGTTTATGACGTAGATTTATACATGTTCGGAATATTCAGAATATACGTAAAGAGCTCCGTTTATATTCATATTGTTTCACTTTACAGCGCAAATTCCCGAAAAATATCCCACAAATATTGTTATTCAAACAAAAATGTTACAGAAACCGAAATATGAAATACTAACTTAAAAGCTTAAAAAAAATATTCAGTAATAGTATTCTCACACCTTAAGTAGTAAACCAAAACTTAACTGAACATACTTCTTTTTGACACTCTTCGAAACAAACAGTTACAACCCGTCTAAAGATTAACACCGGAGATAGGCATTTCATTTTTTCAGTGTTAAACATCGACTCCATTGGCCACCATCCTGCTTTATTTTCTAACTAATGCCAAGGCGTTGTCAGTTTATTTTTCATTTATGAGTTTGAATGTACCCTTGGTATCTTCCGTCTCTCTTTTAGATGGTGTATCAGTTGTAACCGGAAGTGTAAATTTTCCCATTTTCTTCTAAACTTTACTTTTTTTAAGAAGGAGTGTAACGTGTAGACACTTAATTAAATTAATTTAAATACGACATTCGTCAAACTTCATACACAAGGAACAATGCGGGGGTGGTATGTTAACACTCAGAAATCATTTCGTGTGTGTTTTTCCATGCTGGATTTCCACAACATGAGTTTTAGTTTGTATGTCAAATAAGAGCAGATGAAACAGATAAAGATACAGTAAACAGGAAGTTCACAAAACTATTTGTCTTATTTTTCCTCGTTTATTTTAATTGTATGTACAGTCTTATTTACTGAATATATCTTCATCAGGAACGCTCAAATCTTTTTTATTTTGCCATTGACCATTTTACTAAAAAATTCTGGTTTATAGATAAATCGAAGCGATATACGTATAGTACACGTACATGATTACATAACATGTACGTTTCATAAGAATCAGTAATTTTAATTGGCTGACAAAAATCGACCGGCATTCCAAAATAAGATTTTGTTTCCCAATGAAATTTGACATTCCTGACAGCTCGTGCTAGAAAGCAAACGAAATTGTGATATAACTCGTTATTTTAGGGTTGTAGCATGAAATGTAATTTCTGTATGAGAATTGAGCGTTGATCGTGTGCACATTTTTTGTATGAAGCGCGCAACAAAATGTGCTTCGGTCAACGCTTTTGCATCCCAATAAAATTACAGAAAGAAGCATTCAATTCTAAAATAATCATCCTGCTTCCTTTGGTGTCCTCTTCGCAGCAAAGTTGATTTCATGCTGAACGAATGGGAATTTTTAAAAAAAACTGAGTAATCAAGCGTCAGTGTTATAATGCAGGATAAAAGCAATAAGCAGTCATTGTCGGAAAAAATAAATTTTATTTATATTCGCTAAAAGATAAGAGAAAAGCTCAATGAACCTCGCTTTTTCTCAATTTATCAAATCGTACTCGTGATTATATATTTTCAGACAATTCATGAATATATACAGGATTCAAAGCTCACACCATAGCAACACTCATGCGCATGGTCGACAAGACCTGAAAGGCAGTGTAGTCTAGTTGTTTTGGTGTTCAGTATAAAAGATACGAGGTTTACGGGGTAGTTGATTTTTACTGGAATGTTATGCACGTCTGTCTCGTTGTCTTTCACATTCAACATCCTAGCGTCTTTATCAATCAATACCTTTACTAGTATAGGTTGTTTCTGCATTTTATCACCAAGAATTTTTATTTTGTTTTTAACATCATACTTTAATCTAAAGGAAAAAGAGGGGGAGATATAGATGGTTATCAAAATAAAACTATCAAATTTCTTCCAACTTTTAACAGAAGTACTTAGGACAAATTTGCTTGAATAAACACCCGGAAGTTATGTTGCAGTTAATTGTTTATTCAGGGTTTCAATTAAATGAACAGTTTTATATTCTTACCAAGAAATGTCGAAACAGGAAGTCGTTTTGTGGGGAGAACATAAAGTTATAATTAACACACAAAACTAATGAGAACGCAACGCAACATCTCGATATCAAAGTTATTAGTTTAGATATACACTGAGATACTAGTCGCAAAAATGGGGAGTACCAGTCGCAAAATATGGGGGAGAACGTTGAAGTAGTAAGCGAGATAGACACACACGAATATCAAACTGGTGAAGATAAAATTTTGTAAAACTCGACAAAATCCAGTACGAAAGTCGGAAAAGTGATAAACTGATCATCGCCTCTTTAGCAGCTCTGTTCATTTGTTTTTCTGTCGCAATATCTGTCATTTCAATATATTTGAAAGGTAAGTATAATTTTTAATTCTAATAGTGTTTGCATGTCTCTACCTGTTTCTGATGAATAATCAGTATTTCCTAGTTTCACTTAAAACTTGTTTGTTTGTTTTATTTTTTTCTCTTCAATCTTGAACAACAAAAAAGTTTTTTACATCAGGTTTTTCATTACTTTTAGACATTCAGACAGCAACCGAACGACAAAGAACATTACACTGTTTCCGATAATCGACGAGTATACACACTATCATATAGTTCGCCCCGTGTTTAGACAAGTTGTGTATCCAACATAGGCTACTAAATATCTACCACGAGGGCCATTTTGTTCACAATACGTTTACCACGTTGATCCCGGATAACCTGACTTTGGCAAAATAAAGCCAAATAAAATGAGAGCTTTCTAAGAGCCTGCATCATTCACCTGGCAAAATACTCTATTATATTCATTTTTACCTTTTTAGCTATCAATTTATTTTTCGAAAATGCTCGAATGACATTAAGGCTAATTATTCAGTGCCAGACTCACATCATTGATTTACCTGTATACGACATCACGTGTTATTGGTGTATTTCATTAGGTCTTTCCACGGAAAAGTTTTGTTGGTTTCTTGCACTGTTCGTTTGTTTGTTTTGCAACCGACAAATGTTTTCCCCATAATTGCTCGGCGCATGCTCAGCACGTTGAAAATAATGTTGATTGGAGCGATCCGGAGACTCCATATGAGAACAATTTTCCTTTATGTATTTGATATACATGTATGTCATATGTATTTGTAACAGGAAATGATAGAGTCCTAAGGTCTTTTGACTTGAAGTCCTTGGTCCGACAAAAAAAAATGAGGGCAAGGTCACATGTCAAGGTCGTGTTGGTTTTTGCTTATTATCGCTTCTCCGTAAAAACCATATACGATATCGACAAAATAGTTTTACTAAATTGTTAGATGCGACATGTCGTTACACATACATTTTGATAGAAAGGGTACGCTGACATTTAATAGGAGTTTTCCCCATCTAATATTTAAAATCAGCTGCATTGTGCAATAACTAATCAAACATTTATAGTAGAGACCTTGGGTCTTTTGGTTTGAGGTCCTTGCTTTCAGACCTTGAAATAGAGGTCAAAGTCAAAGTTTAATTCGACGTCCTAGAATTTGGCCTTTGCTGTAATCTTTTATTGGTACAGGATAACGTCGTCGTCAGAACTATTTTCAAGCAAAAGTAGAATGAAACCATATATTTTGGAATCAGCGTGAAGTTAGCTCTTATCTGACACCAAAAATGACATTTTAAACCGCGGATGTAAATATTTTCCAGTACAAATATATGCATTTTGGGTGAAAAGACCTTTTATAATTGTGACTGTGTTAATTTGTGCTGAAACTTCCCATTTTAATTTCAGTATGCATGGACCAAAAGTCAACATTAGAAACACAGATACAACAACTGAAAACAAATATGTCAGAATTGTATGACTTTAATAAGCAATTGAACAGTTCAGTTGGTAAGTCAAAACTATGATAATGTTATAGATAAAACTTTTGATAAACACAGACGTTACAGTTTAATAGGTTAAGAAAAAGCTTACTTATATGGATTTGGCTATTCTTTTGGTCCCTTTTGGTCACATAGTTCTTCAAGCATTCAAATATTATACATTTTACTTTATTTTTTTCAGTTTAAAAGAACCTGGTAAATTTATATCCAGAAAAGTGTTCCGGACATATATAAAATTTGTTAAGAGATATTTTCATTTTCTAACACTAGGTTACTTTGGTACTGTTATGATTTATGATATATTTGAGCACTTGAATAAGATAAATAAAAAAATATTGCTCCGGATAAGATCCAAGAAGATTAAAATAACTCTCAATGAATTGGTGCGTTCGAAACGCTTTTCTTTATCAAGAACGCTCAATTTAAAACATTTGAAAGCCAAGGATGTAAAAGTACTTGAATGTTTTAGAGCTACATGTATTTGAGCAAAATGACCTATGAAATTAAAAAAATTATGAACGCCAAGGATATAAAATTACTTGAATTTTTGAAGAGCAATATGATCAAAAGGGACATTATATATCGTGTAAGTATACTACAAACTCAAACAAGTGTAGATAAAATAATGCTAAAAGAAAAATGTTTCTGTACAATACAAATTGGTCGTGTATAATGACCCCAAAAATATGTGACTGTTTATCAACAAATGTAATAATTGCCTCAATGAATTGAAGGTCCTATTGGAGATGCAGGTCCGATAGGAGCCAAAGGACACATTGGTGATAGAGGACGCAAAGGTTCAATTGGTAACAAAGGCCAAAAGGGAGGCAAAGGTCCAATTGGAGATAAAGGTCCTATTGGAGACAAAGGTCCTATTGGAATTAAAGGTCCAATTGGAGACAAAGGGCAGCTAGGAGACAAAGGAAAAATCGGTAGCAAAGGAGATCAGGGTCCGGTGGGAGACAATGGTTCAACAGGGGACAAAGGTCAAAAGGAGACAAAGGACAAAGCGGAGATAAAGGACCCATTGGAGACAAAGGTCAAAGGGGAAACAAAGGACAAAGCGGAGATAAAGGACCAATTGGAGACAAAGGTCAAGTTGGTAAGTAATATCAAAGTCTTTTAATGGTTTTAAATACAAATATTTCCATTATGAAAATAGGGAGATGTGGTATGATTGTCAATGAGACAACTACCAGACCAAAGGACGTGGATCTAAGCAACTATAGGTCATAGTACGGCCTTTAACAATGAGCAAAACCCATAACGCACAGTAAGCTATAAAAGGCCTCGACATGAAAAAAATATAAAACAATTCAGGCGAAAAAAGATCGGCCTTATTTACGTTACGCAGAAACAATAAACATAAAACACAACCACAGAACTACAGGCCCATGACTTGGGACAGGCACATACGAAAGATCGGGATTAAATTTGTAAGCGCTGAACCTTTCCACTAACCTGGACTAACCTGGACGTAAAGAGAGGAGAAAGATACTAAAGGGACATTCAAACTCATTTCAAAAGTCGAAAATAAACTGACAACGCCATGTCAAAAAAAGAAAAAGACCAAAAGATAACAACAGTATACAAAACACAACATAGACAACTATAGACTGAGCAACACGAACCCCACCAAAAAACCGGGGTTGATCTTAGGTGCTCCGGAAGGGTAAGCAGATCCTGCTCCACATGCGGCACATGTGTTGTCCATGTAAGTACAAACTCGGTGGTAAGTCCAATTCGGTAGGTCCCATTCGGGGAAAAGGAGGGCGGGATTGTGGTTACGACGATTGGAACATATCCGTCGTCATCGGAGAAAAAGATATTCTGTAAAGGTCAACCAACTCTTGATGGCGTCCGTAAAATTTCGATGGGATGACTTAAGTTCCTAAAGATGGTTTCAGGCTTTGATTTATGAAATATCTTTTATTAAATCTCTTAAAAAAGATAAACGGATAAGCGACAAAGGAAGAAAGCGGACATTGTTATTTCATAGTTCAATATCAAGATTAATGGATTGACTTATTTTGGTTTAGTTTAACAGTATATTACTAGAATACGTGAGATTTTCTGAAAACAATCCACTAACTTTGATATAAAATGCTTTGTAGGGACAACCTCAAAACATTGATGTCGGATAAAAAAACAAATCATAGTTAAGGATGTACTTAGGTGAAATTTGAGAAATCTAGAATATAAAATTGATACTATAAGTCAGAAGAGCGTTAGTTAAGCTAAAAATATTGATTGGTTATGGAGCTCCTTTTCGAGATATTCAACTTTTAAAATATGGCGGGAAAGGCTGACTCGGACTTTTACCTTATATTTGCATTGCTATTATTTGGGTCTCAAATCAAAAGAAAAGAAAAGAAATCTAAATTTTGGCAAATGACCTTTTATGAGCTATTGAAGTCTTATATGAAAAGAAAAATGGGTGTTATGGGGCAAAATATTTTACCCTGTGTCGTAGGAAAAACACCAAGGAGTCCGAACATGTGACAAAATTCCCAAACCTCACCTAAGTACATCATTAAGGGTTGAGTCAGAATTAAAAGAGGCGGAAGATACTAAAGTCACAATCAAAATTCATAAGTCAAAGAGAAACCTACACCACCACGGCAAAAAACAAAACGACGAAAAGACAAACAACAGTTTTTAAAAGTCAGTAAAAGTCGCAACAAGCTTTTTATTTTGACATCGATAATCGGGTTGAAAAAATACGTGTCTATTTTCGGCTTTTACCATTTTTACCGTTTTCAACAATATTAATTACTAGTTTATTCTTACAAAAAGTCACGACAATCCAGCTATATTAAAATGTGAGAAAAGGTCAATTTTGTTTCATTTTGGCATAATGCAAAAGCACATTGGTAAGAAATATCTATTAGTTTCAGATAAGAAATATCTATTAGTTTCAGATAAGAAATGATCGATATATATCCCAGTGAACTTGAAATTAAGGATACTACTGATACTAGAAGGACTGCTTCATACCTTGATCTTTTCCTCAATATTGACACAGATGGACGACTTCACACTAAAATATATGATTTCAACTTCCCAATTATCAATTTCCAGCAGTAACATACCCTCTGCCCCATCGTATGGTGTTTACATATCCCTGTAGATACGTTATGCTCGTGTATGTTCACACTATACGGAATTCATATACAGGAGTGTGCTCCTTACGCAGAAACTGCTCCAACAGAGTTATGAGGAGGAAAGATTAAAAATGACACTCCGTAAATTTTATGGACACCATCACGAATTAGTTGATCTATACGATGTGTCTGTGTCTAAACAAACTAACGACATTTTTACCACGTCTTAGATTGTGGTTTACCATCTACGTCGTCTGGTCTTTTAAGTACCGAACGTGACCTATTCCCGAATATTACTGTTTTGCTGAGTGTAAATTCGCCTTGCTATTAGACGTGTCTCGGTATTTGTACATCCAGCATTCATGTATTTAGTTATGATGTTTCATTTGTAATTCTGGTTGGATATTGTTTTATGTCTTATCGTTTGTGGTTTTACTTCTATTTTTTTTTAATTTTCTATATGTATGTAAAAGTAAAGATATTAATCATCTAGTTCATTTATATGATTTTTAGTTTAAAGCAACTATATGCACAGGATTTATTTGTTTTTACACAGTTTGATTTAGAAGAAAAACCGACATGGTTATAATATACAAATAATTACACCATTACTAACACAATTCTATATTAATATTCTTGTAATGGTTAGAAAATACATCAAATAACACCATTACAAACTTAATCCCAATTTCATATTCTATGTTTAGAAATTTACCTGTGACGTCACTTTTTGTGGCGTTGATACATTCGTGTGACTCATAGTTCATTATTCTATTGTTCTGTATTTGTGTTCTGTCGTAAATTAATTTTAGGTGTTCGTTGTTATTCTGTGGTTTACATGTTGAAATGTACTATTATATAATTTATTTATGTATTTCTCTGTCCTGAATGTTCTTGCAGTTATTTGTACTGTATTCCTGTCACGTAATGTTGTCAGTTTAGCGGTATTTTTAACATTGTCATATAAGCGGCCGTTTTGGCTAGCCATAAAACCAGGTTCAACCCACCATTTTTTTCTTAAAATGTCCTGTACCAAGTCAGGAATATGGCAGTTGTTATCACATAGTCTGTTTCTATGTATGTTGGCGTTTGTTTTTGTAGCAGTTCAGTGTTTATGTTGTTCCGTTTTGTTTCCTCTTATAGTTGATGTGTTTCCCTCAGTTTTGGTTTGTGACCTAGATTTGTTTCAGTTAAATCGATTTAAGACTATTGAACAGCGGTATACTACTATTGCCTTTATCTATGTTATATAAGAAGCAGGAGTTATACTTTCTAATATTGATTTTGTTTTCAATAAATTAGAATATTACATAATATGAACACTTATTGGTCTATATCATGTCGATACGAATGGTCATACATTTTTCTGGCTGTTTATCACGACTTTACACTAATTCCATTAGATGTGTACTGATTGGTATTTAAGCCTGGTAAAACATTATCTATTGGTTAGTTGTAGAGAGCTTTTAATCCAGCGTTCTGCATGTGTCTTTCGTCTTTTGTTAGTTGTTTTTGTGCTTCGTATCGATCTGAAGAGTTAAACCCTTTCCAACTGATTTTTACAGTTTGTTTAGCTGTTACACCACTATCCCACAGGCGCTTGGGTACATGATTTCGATATCGCATTTATCATTGTTTACATTTTGATATAGAGGAAACAATTTTTCGGACTTTTTCGGAACTCCTCTTGGCATTTAATAAGGTTCAGACGACCTTGGAAGACGTAGTTACGAAAAAGCCATATAGACAAAAATTATCTTTATCAGATGTCGTAAAACATAGTCACTTTGTATTAGCATCCAACAATCAGGCAGAAATAAAAAAAAATTCTTGAAATGAAACGAAAGCTCTGAAATAGAGGATCTAATCAGTGTGTCCAGATAAATGTATGTTTATGTTAATTTCAATTTTCATAATTAAGAAATTTAGAAAATGTAGAATACATTGTATAATTTCTTATAATTGTGTTGTTTGCTTTCTTTTTTCAGTTGCAATCTCATCCTGCGGTGAACGTGAGAACTATAATCTTACCACTTATGGCCGGATCAAATTTCCAACAGTTAAAACATCAATCGGCGTGAACAATATCTCGTTGTTTCTTAATTCTGGGGTGTTTAAATGCGAATATACTGGTTTGTATCATCTTTCCGTTACCATAGTTGCACAATCGAGTAATGCATCCTGTGAAGTGAGAAAAAATGGGCTATTGGTTGCCCCTGTATATTTTACCGTACTTAACGGCGAATTTAATTCCGGTACAATAAATATCGTGGTGGAACTGGACGTAAACGACAAGATTTATGTGTTAAGCGATGTAAAAATGTATACCGGCTATTATTCATGTTTCACTTTAGTCAAACTATAGATCACGTGAATATATTGACATTATCATAGAATTGAATCTCTTTTGAAAATTTACAAGAATCCCATATTGCACGAAGCGCTTCTTGCTAAAAATATGACAATCATTTGATTTCATTTTATATACATTTTCCCCAAAACAGCTTTCAGTTCTTATATTTTTTAGATAAAGTGCGTAATTCATTGAAAGAACATCAAAACAGTCCCAATAAACGTGTCTAGAATAGGCATAGTCTAGTTACTAGATATAACCTTACCATGAACAATCTAACCAATCTTCCCTTCGAAAATTTTACGGACGCCATCACGAGTTGGTTGACCGTTATGAAATATCCGTTTCACAAATGATAGCGGATATGTTTCAATTGTCGTAACTACAATCCAGTGCACTTTTCCCCAAATGTGACTTACCGAATTAGACTTATTACCGGGTTTGTACTAACATGAGCAACACGACGGGTGCCACATGTGGAACAGGATCTGCTTAACCTTCCGGATCACCCCAAGTTTTTGTAGGGGTTCGTGTTGCTCAGACTTTATTTTTCTATGTTGTGTTTTGTGTACTGTTGTTTGTCTGTTTGTTTGTTTGTTTTTTTTTTTTTTTTGCCATGGCGTTGTCAGTTCATTTTCGACCTATAAGTTTGAATGTTCATTTGGTGTCTTTCGCCTCTCTTTTCCAATGTCGAACTTTATCAAGTATAAATTTTCTATGTATAACCTAATCATGTATTACTTTTACTTACCAAACATAACCTACCATCATGTATCATTTTACCATTTATTACCTTACCAAGCATACATCACCTCGTTTTAAACCCCGCCACATTTTTTATGTGCCTGTCCAAAGTCATGATCCTATAATTCAATGATAATCGTTTGTTGCTGTATATCATATCTGTTTTTCGTTTATTATTTTGAACATAAATCAGGCCGTTAGTTTGCTCATTTGTCATTTCGGGACCTTTCAAAGCTGACTATGCGGTATGGCATTTGCCCATTGTTAAAGTCCGAACGGTGACCTATAGTTTTAACTTCTATGCCATTTGGTCTCTGGTGGAGAGTTTCTTCATTGGCGATCATATCAAATCTTCCTATTTTTATATTATACACGCTATACAAACACAAAACAAATGCTCAGTCGCAGGTTACATATTTTGACGACCTTTTTAATCTCCGATTAGAATTGATAATTTTGTTACTTTTTCAAAAGAATGTTTTGAATTTTTTTTATTTAAATTAAGTTCAATTTTCCCGGACTTTTTTTCGGTACTCCTCTTGGCATTTAATAAGGTTCAGCCCTTTTCAAAATATCATCATTTCCAGTCGTAGTCCAGACGTTGGGGCTTTCATCCCGGTAGGCTTACCTGTACCTGACAGAATCTCTCTGTTGTATTAGCGATGTTTAACTGTTAATTTTTTCTCTTCCTGAATATGGGAATAAATATACATAGTTAAATGGGATGGGTCATTCAGCTTATCTTTTTTATTATGTATGGTATGATTATAAACATCTTTGTTGTTTAATCATAAAAGGATTGCATTGATCATTGACAATCATTTATTTAAAAAGTCGTTGTGGAACATTTTTATATGCTGTTGTTTGTCTTTTGGTCTTTTTCTTTTTTTGAAATGGCGTTGTCAGTTTATTTTCGACTTATGAGTTTGAATGTTCCTTTGGTTTCGTCTCTCTTTTTTCAATATCTTCTTCGTCGCGATCGGTTGTGATGATAAAATGACGATTCAGGAAACAAAAACAATATAATCTAAAATTGGTAATTTATTTAAAATGAAAGTTAAAATATGTACAAAATTAATGAGTGTAAACAAACAACGATGAACAGCTGGTAATCTTGAATGACAAATCAATGACACATCAACATAAAATATGAAATGACGTAAACACTAACAAGAATATACGTGTTAATATATACAAATATAATTTAAACGGGTAAAATATCAATTATAATTTACAGCATAAATAAATAGAATGAAATTAGTATGAACACACTTGACTATCGTTTACACCCACATGTATAGTTAATATATTGATCAGTACATGACATAAAACAATATTTTAAAAATATATTTCTCCGATAGGTTAGAGCTGACGCCGATGAACAAGATTTACTGGCTATTGCAGGATAGAAAATAAGACAACTAAATAAAGTTTAATACTTGAACATGTTGAATGAATCTTTTAAAAGTATTGATGAAAAATAAAATATCACTTTATAAATTTCATGCGTCCGAAGCGCTTCTCTGAATTTTTCTTTACAGAAACGCTTAAAGCCGGGTAATTGAAATTTAAGGATGTATAACAACCAAAAATATGTACTAGTAATTGACGGTAGAAACAACGAATGTCTTCTTACTTACATCTTTCGAGGCTTTTGAACGTCAACCTAACGATCAAAAGTCTCGAAAGATGTAAGTAAGAAAATATTCGTTGTTACTTACATCTTTCGAGGCTTTTGAACGTCAACCTAATGATCGTTAGTGGATTTATTATTGAGATAAATTTTTATTGGGCAACTGCATTACCTGGATTATTTTTTCAATTAAATTACTTTTTTAATTTGTACCTAAATAAATTCTTACTTTATCTTTTATAGATAACTCATTTTTCAGAATCATTAGTTTCTCTTGCGGAACAATTAACTCTCTTTTTGGTAAATTTAACTCGATTTGTTGTCAGATTTGCAACTGCCAGAAATAATCCTGTTAGGCCACAAAGTAAGGTAAAAATATACTCCAGCCATCCATTCGGAGTCATAGAGTGCATTAAAATTGCCTATTAACCAGAATACCCCCGATAAAGCGACCATCTGAAGGTACATTTTAGCGTCTTGGTATATGTCAAGTTTTCGAATATTGGCAGCTTCAGTTCGAATTTTGCAAACTTGAATAATAAAAAAGGTCAAACAGGAGGAATTTACAAATACTGATACCATAACAGGTCCTGTGAAAAAATAAGGTTAGTAGGGTAATTATTTGGAAAGCAGGCATAACACAGTGTTTTTGTTCCTGAGGCCCCAATGCCAACCATAAATAAAATGTTTGATAGCATTATTGATACAGATATGTTTTCAATGTTAGAAATCGGAATACTAGTAATAATATGTAATTGTCGGTTAACTATAATTAGCACACATAACTCAATAGCTGATACAGAGAAGGAGACGTATGTTATAATGACAGATATTTTATGAGTTTTTAAATTAAAAGTAGTTAAACAACTCAATTGCTCAACGTGTAATTCTACTCCCACAAACTGAACTTCAATATATACCTCGCCACATCTCCAATTATCGATCTGGTTACTGCCGATTATTCCGTTATCGGAGGGATATGTCTCCAGTGATTCTGATCGAAAGTAATGGTATCTATATCTTTGCAGCTGAGAAATCGGAGAGGTATTTGTGCCATTACCGGACATATAATCTGTGTTAAATATTTCAATCTCTGGATTATAAGTATCGTTTTTTAAGATAACTCTAACTCTTCTTTTAGTTAAGTATTTTCGAATATCTTCAATTTCATGGCGGAAAGCGGATTTTTGTATAATCATTTCAACTCGTACAGTAGCAATTAGTCCGTTTTCATCTATCCATATCTTGAATTCCGATGTTCTTATTGTAAAGTTGTTTGTATTGTAGCTGAAGCTTACCATTACAGCAATTTGGTGAACGATTTCTTTTTGTATCACTTTGTTTGAAATCAAAGAAAATATCAAATCTATATTAATGTTTGTGTATACATCAAACTGACTGCAAATACCCTGTTGTTGTATCTGAAAAAAAAAATGAATTACAAATTTGAATTACAAAATTATTATTATTTAAAACTGACAAGGACTAAAATTGTCTGTTTATAAATTTTAAAATTATCAAGAAACTAAGGTTTCAACTCCCTCAGTCAAAGTTGAGCTTAGATGCATTTGGTTATTTTAAGGTCCTTTTTTGTCATATAGCTCTTCGATTCTTTCGGTTCTTATCTTGGCTTTCAAATATTCAACTTTGAGCGTGCCTGATGAAGTTAAATCCAGAAAAGCACTTCGGACGCATGCAATTTATAACTTGTTGTTTTGATTTTTTACGGAACATTTATTCTTACCTACGTATATACATGTACCAGGTGTTTTCCATATAGCACAAATTGAACTTTATGAAGCCAAGTACTTGTAAGCATTATTTGCATTTTAACATTAATCTTACACCAAGACAAGTGGATCAGAAATAAACTGTTTTGTTTTAAATATTTACAAGAAGATCGTGATCAAGTTAACAAGGAATTTGATTTGTCAAAACAATAATCAGAAGTTGACGTAGATTGGTAGATTACTGCTTGATTCAGCTAGGCGGGGGGGTCATGCATCTTCAGGACGAGAATAAATAAATTTTCAATCAAAACGGTAGTTTCGGCAAAGTGGAACAATCTGAATTAATGGTCTTACCTCTTCTGTCCATTCCCTGCATTGGTTTTAATCGGTATTACCTCCTGCTGGGTTTCCCAAAGAAATAAGTATCGACAAACTAAATGAATGTTCGGAAAAGAAATGTGAATCAAATATTTCGTATATACATAAGATCGAATACATATCGTTTGAAATATTTGAGTCTAGGCAGAAATAATTCTTATACAACTTTAACAATTCAGGTACTAAAATAGGATTGCTGTGACCTTGACATCGGTTGTTGTTGCTGGTTGATATAAGATTTGTCATACAAAACCGAAGATTAGTGTTGCGTGGTGGAATAACCTTGAAATCGGAATTGCTGAGAAAAAATGTCATTCTGTTCTCCTTTTTCAAATTAGACATATATTCATAAACGCCTTCAACAGAAGCAAACACAATATCGAATTCTTGAACATCTGTTACATTATTTCATAATCACAAAACTTATTCTTGAATGTCAGGGTCTTTCCATATGACACGAATAGACCGTTTTCTGTAAAATTATTTTGTAAACATCTTTCTTTCACAGTTCTGTTTTTGTACGAATCAGGACAAGAATCCACTGCAAGGAAACCAGTTTTACCCTCAAGGCCAACGATGTAAGTCTGACGATAACAACCAAATGATAGTTGACTATTGCTGTCTCTGACAGTTCTTTTATAATCACTACAACAGTCGTTAAACATTTGACAGTCGTTATCACAGTAGCAGTACCATTTGGTTTTGTTCTGTGCAACAGAACAAGTTCCATATTCATGACACAAATCACGGCGAGGTTCTTGCAAGGTATTTAGATGCTTTGTTGGCTGAGTGCTCAAACTACTGAGTAAATCCAAAGTCTCATTTCTTTCCGAATTCTTGATTTCTGAAGTGATATTTCTTTTACTTTTAGTCAATCCTTTCGAGGACCGCCATTGAAGGTCGTCACTAATGCCGTAAATAAATCTGGGTGATATCTTTTTTCGTCTTGAGTGTGAATTGCTGAACCATCAGATATCCTCTCCGTCTGTGTTGCAGTATTTTGATTGAAATTTACAGAACCATCAGGGATCCTTTCCATCTCTGTGGCTGTATTCTTATTGCTATTTGTTGAACCATAAAAAAATCCTCTCCATCTCTGTGGCTGTATTCTTATAGCTATTTGCGGAACCATAAGGAATCCTCTCCATCTCTGTGGCTGTATTCTTATTGCTATTTGCGGAACCATAAGGAATCCTCTCCATCTCTGTGGCTGTATTCTTATTGCTATTTGTCGAACCCTTAGGAATCCTCTCCATCTCTGTGTCTGTATTGTAATTGCTATTTGCGGAACCATAAGGAATCCTCTCCATCTCTGTGTCTGTATTCTTATTGCTATTTGCGGAACCATAAGGAATCCTCTCCATCTCTGTGGGTGTATTCTTATTGCTATTTGCGGAACCATAAAGAATCCTCTCCATCTCTGTGTCTGTATTCTTATTGCTATATGCGGAACCATAAGGAATCCTCTCCATCTCTGTGGCTGTATTGTTATTGCTATTTGTTGAACCATTAGGGATTCTCTCCATCTCTGTGGCTGTATTCTTATTGCTATTTGCGGAACCATTACGGATTCTCTCCATCTCTTTGGCTGTATTCTTATTGCTATTTGCGGAACCCTTAGGGATTCTCTCTATCTCTGTGGCTGTATTTTTATTGCTATTTGCGGAACCCTTAGGGATTCTCTCCATCTCTGTGGCTGTATTCTTATTGCCATTTGCGGAACCATAAAGAATCCTCTCCATCTCTGTGGCTGTATTCTTATTGCTATTTGCGGAACCCTTAGGGATTCTCTCCATCTCTGTGGCTGTATTGTTATTGCTATTTGCGGAACCATAAGGAATCCTCTCCATCTCTGTGGCTGTATTCTTATAGCTATTTGCGGAACCATTAGGGATCCTCTCCATATCTGTGGCTGTATTCTGATTGCTATTTGCGGAACCATTAGGGATTCTCTCCATCTCTGTGGCTGTATTCCTATAGCTATTTGCGGAACCATAAGGAATCCTCTCCATCTCTGTGGCTGTATTGTTATTGCTATTTGCGGAACCATAAGGAATTCTCTCCATCTCTGTGGCTGTATTCTTATAGCTATTTGCGGAACCATAAGGAATCCTCTCCATCTCTGTGGCTGTATTCTTATTGCTATTTGCGGAACCATAAGGAATCCTCTCCATCTCTGTGGCTGTATTCTTATTGCTATTTGCGGAACCATAAGGAATCCTCTCCATCTCTGTGGCTGTATTCTTATTGCTATTTGCGGAACCATAAGGAATTCTCTCCATCTCTGTGGCTGTATTCTTATTGCTATTTGCGGAACCATAAGGAATCCTCTCCATCTCTGTGGCTGTATTGTTATAGCTATTTGCGGAACAATAAGGAATCCTCTCCATCTCTGTGGCTGTATTCTTATAGCTATTTGCAGAACCATTAGGGATCCTCTCCATCTCTGTGGCTGTATTGTTATTGCTATTTGTGGAACCATAAGAAATCCTCTCCGTCTCTGTGGCTGTATTCTTATTGCTATTTGTCGAACCCTTATGGATCCTCTCCGCATTTTTGACATTATTATGATCGTAATTTGTTGAACTATCAGAGCTCCTCTCCGTCTTTGTGACAGTATTCTGATTGTAATTTACAGAACTATCAGGGGTCCTCCCTGTATTCGTGACATAATTCCATGATAAGACACCGCATACTAGAAGAGATAAAAGGGGTAAATATGACTGTCGAGTTGTCTTCATTTTAATGCCCAAACAACTAGTAATAAAGCATCGAACCCCTTATATACCTGAAAGAGTTAAAGATATGTTGCTCAATAACAATGAATAGATAGATAGCAATGACCTTACATATTTTCAAACGAAATTTGTATAAAATAAAATTGGAATACTGTTAATCACGAGTATTAAATCATAAATGTTTACTGCCTGTTGTGGTAATTTTGATGTTCACTAAAACTGCTGATTTAAAGAAGAAATGGATATTGGTAAACATATAATCTTCTTTAATTTTCTTTTACAACTATCATAGAAAGATAATTAGTCCATCAATGAACCTATCTGTTTCAGCTGAAATATCATCATGTTTTAAAGTAGTTTTTTATTATGCAGTTGAGACAACAAACACAGCAAATCCTGTATATAAAACGACTAAAATTTAATTTAGATTGAATTGTAATCATTCTTTATTTATATAGCATGTGTATAGTTAAACAACATTTCAACATCTTTTAATGTAAGTTTCGATATTTTATTTTATTTAGAAATTATTCATAGCAATATTTAGAATGAATATAACGTATAGAAACTTAATTAAATCAAATACCGAAAATATGATATAACTTGTTATTTCACGGTTGAAGCATAAAATGTAATTATGAAAATTGAGTGTTGATTGTGTGCACATTTTTTAGGAGAATCATTGTTAAAGTAATCAATGGCCAAGACTCTTGAACGGGAAATTAAAAATTTGTCAACAACAGTTCTGACCTAAAATTTGTCATGAAAAGGACATATTAAGATTTGAAAAGGATTGAATCAAACATAAGTTATCGCACGGTAACTATACAAAATGCCATTTCTCAATGAATCAGGCACAATAAATTTTGAATCACGAGAGTGAAAATCGTCTATACCAGAAAAAATCCCATTTTTTAATCGTGTGTCCGAATTACGAACACTCAAACCAAAAAATTGAAGACAACGAATGATAAATTCTTCAAGAAAAGAAGTCTAAAATAGAGAAAAAAACCAATAATCAATTTAAAAAAGACATTTCAAACTTTATACCCATTCAATAAAAGCACTTAGGACAATGCAGTTGGCATCAGTTTATATATTGAAATCATGTCTGTTGGTTGTCTTTGAGGAATAACAGCTATTTCAGTTTACATGGTATATGTATATGTATATTTGTTGAGACATGATATACATTTACCATTCACTCGATCGATCGAAGTCAAAATCATTTCGAAAGGAAGAAGTGTGCATGCCTCAGCCACAGACAGGTAAATTGTATTCAATACATTTAAAAGGTAAGCGGTATATTTTTCTGCTCCTGAAAAGAAACACTTATTTCTTTACGTCCGCAAGGTACAAAGTAAAATAACAAAAAAAACGAACTCCAAGGAAAATTCAAAACGGAAAGTCTTTTATCAAATGTCAAAAAAATTGCTCAAACGCATCAAACGTATGGAAAATAACTGTCATATTCCTGACTTGTTATTTAAGCTGTATATTTGTTCTTTTTTTAAAAGATAAAGAAGGCTGTAGTTCTTAAAAAGCTAGTCGTCGTACTTTTCATTTTGTCTGAATGGCAGCATTACTTATTCACCTTTATTAAAGTGAAAGTATCATTACTTTTCCCGCCATTTAAGATACGTATTATTCCCACTTTTTCCTAGAAGTAGACAGCATTTCTCTTTCAGAATACTAATTATTTCATTCAATCACAATATATTTCTACGGCTTCAGAAAGGTTGATTCACGATTGATTTTTTGTTTGCTAAACGTCCAGTGGCAGCTCTGCTATGTATTTCAGAACGAGAACACTTGTTTTGGTTGTATTAGTTTTACGACACATTGTCTAGGAAGGCCAATGGGACAATAATTCAAGGACACATATAACTAAATTATATCTAGTAGTCAACATACAGTCCTCATTATAAGACACAAATAACTAAAGGATATCTAGAAGTCAACATACAGTCCTCAGTATAAGACAAAAATAACTAAAGGATATCTAGAAGTCAACATACAGTCCTTAGTATAAGACACAAATAACTAAAGGATATCTAGAAGTCAAGATACAGTCCTCAATATACGAAACAAATAACTGAAAAGGATATCTAGAAGTCAACATATAGTCCTCAGTATAAAACACAAATAAATAAAGTATATCTAGAAGTCAACATACAGTCCTCAGTATAAGACACAAATAAATAAAAGATATCTAGAAGTCAACATACAGTAATCAATGTAGGACACAAATAACTAAAGGATATCTAGAAGTCAACATACAGTCCTCAGTATAAGACACAAATAACTAAAGGATATCTAGAAGTCAACATACAGTCCTTAGTATAAGACACAAATAAATAAAGGATATCTAGAAGTCAAGATACAGTCCTCAGTATAAAACACCAATAACTAAATGATATCTAAAAGTCAACAAACAGTCCTCAGTATAAGACACAAATAACTAGAGGATATCTAGAAGTCAACATACAGTCCTCAGTATAAGACACAAATAACTAAAGGATATCTAGAAGTCAAGATACAGTCTTCAGTATAAGACACACACTAAAGAATATCTAGAAGTCAACATACAGTCCTCAGTAAAGACAAGTTTCTATACCATGATATGTCAGCTTGAGTTCGTCCAGTGCTTCATATTTACTGTTTAAGTAATAGTTGTAGGGAATAAATCCAGGCAGTCAAATTCATAAAATATATTAATTTAATAAACATTTATATGATCTAACATTTTAAGGTTCATTAATATTCATATTGGCTCTCCTGGGTACACCATGTACTTTTTCCCTTTAGTGTTAAAATCTACTGTAATCTCTGTAATTTCCTCTGTCTTAATTTTGCATTCTTTTGAATATCTGCAAATGTGTATTATGAAAAATATATTGTGTGTTTCTCTATACCAGTGTAATCTGGTTTCTTGAGACATAAAGATATATATAGAAGATAATATCTAAAGAAAAATCATTTTGGCTACCAGGCTTAAACTTTTGTACGCAAGACACGCGTTTCGTCTACAAAAGACTCATCAGCGACACTCGAATCAAAAAGTCAAAAAGCCATACAAAGTACGAAGTTGTAAAGTATAAAGGCCAAAAATTCCGAAAAATTGCCAAATACTGCTAAGGTAATATATTCCTAGGGTAGAACATGCTTAGTATTTCTAATAATTCAAAGGTTTGTAAACAGTTAATTTTCAAATATGACAATATAATTGATAAGTCATCAACACATAAAGTACCGACTGGGCTAGTGAAACCCTCGGAGAGAAAAATTCCACCAGCAGTGGCATCGACCCAGTGGTTGTAAAATACTCATCGATACCAGGCGTCAGAGATTGACGCTTGTTAAAATCTATCTGCTTAGTCGCAGGTTCCAAAGTTTTGACGACTCAATGACCCTTTAATCTCAGACAAGAATATTGCTTCCGCCACATAAACATAGTTGATAATATAGCTTGTCACCTTATTCAAAAGAATTCTTCGAGGAATACTTTAATTTATTCTAATTACTAGTGGAGCCAATTGTGTCCCTTAATGTAAATCAACGTAACATAAAATATCTTCATTTCTAGAGGCACTACAATTTGTTTGTCCTTCATCCCCGTCGGCTTACCTAGCAGAATGTACCTGTTGTATTGCCGATTATTAACTGGTGTGTTTCCCTCGTCCTGAGTATACGAATAATACCACATCGTTTGATGGGATTTTATTATCTATAATGGTTTGATTATCAACATCTTATTTGTTAAATTATAAAAGGGTTCCATCGATTGATAGCAAACTACTAAAAAAAGTCGTGTGAGAAAAGATTTATCAATACCTTATTCTTTGTGGTCGGTTATGATAAAAAAACACAGTTCAGAAAACAAAAAAACAATATAATCTAAAATCGGTAATTTATTCAAAACGAAAGTTAAAATATATACAAAATTAATCAGTGAAGACAAACAACGAAAGACAGCTGGTAATCTTGAATGACACATCAACACAAAATCTGAAATGACGTACACAGTTACAAGAATATACGTGTTTATATATACATATATATTTTCAACGGGTAAAATATCATTACAGCAAGGAAATAAAATAGAATGAAATTAGTATGAAAACACTTGACTATCGTTTACACCCACAATAATCAATGTATCAGTACATGATATAAAACAATATTTAAAAAAATATGTTTTACATTTGTCATTTCGGGGCCTTTTATAGCTGACTATGCGGTATGGGCTTTGCTCATTTTAGAAGGCCGTACGGTGACCTATAGTTGTTAATTTCTGTGTCATTTGGTCTCTTGTGGAGAGTTGTCTCATTGGCAATCATACCACATCTTCTTATTTTTATATGTTGCTCCGATAGGTTAGAACTGACGAAGATGCTCCTATAGGTTAGAACTGAGGAAGATGAACATGTTTGACTGGCTATTACAGGATAAAAAAAAGAAGAATTTGAGATGTATCTCCCTTGTGAAGGCTGCTGATTTAAAAAGAAAACTAAACAAATTTTAAAACTTGAATGAATCTTTTAAAAGTATTTAAAAATGAAAATAACACTTTAAAAATTTCATGCGTCCGAAATGCTTTTCGGAATTTTTCTTCATCAGAACCGCTCAAAGGTGAGTATTTGAAATCCTTAGATATATAAGAACCAAAAATATGTACTAGTAATTGACGGTACAGACAACGAGTGTCTTCTTATTTACTGCTTTTAGTACATCTTTCGAGGCTTTTAAGAGTCACCCAAACGATCGTATGTGTATTCAATTTGTATATGACTACTGCAATTACACGGATTATTTTTTTCAATTAGACACACATAATTTCTTTTTGAGTTCATACCAAACTAAATTTGCATCTGATCTGTTGTAGATAACTCATTTTTGAGAATCAAAAGTTTCTTTTTTGGAGGAATAATCTTTCTTTTTCGTAAATCTAACTCGATTTGTTGTCAGATTTGCAACTGCAAGAAAAAATCCCGTTAGTCCGCAAAATAAGGTAAAAATATACTCCAGCCATTCGGAGTCATAAAGTGCATTAAAAAAACCTATAAACCAGAATACTCCCGATAAAGCGACCATCCGAAGGTACATTTTAGCGTCTTGGTATATGTCCAGTTTTCGAATATTGGCAGCTTCAGTTCGAATTTTGCAGACTTGAATAATTACAAAAGTCAAACAGGATGAATTTACAAATACTGATAACATAACAGGTCCTGTGAAAAAGATTAGATTAGCAGGGTAATTATTTGGAAAGCAGGCATATGAACCGTATCCAGCAGAAAGAAAACTAGGTCCAAATGCATCAATAAAGAGGGATGGGATAACTAAAAAGAGAGGTGTTATCAATCCTAAGGTTGTTAATCTTCTTTTCTTTTCCGGAAGCTCTCATTAGTTTTTATTCTCATTATTGTCATTTTCGACAACGTTGAAGTAATACATGCGACAGAAATAGTCATGAAAGAAAACACAGAAAGCCACAAATAATGAAGTATAACCCCAATAACATAACACAGTGTTTTTGTTCCTGAGGCCCCAATGCCAACCATAAATAAAATGTTTGATAGCATTATTGATACAGATATGTTTTCAATGTTAGAAATCGGAATACTAGTGATGAGATTTAATAGTCGGTTGACTATAATTAGCACACATAACGCAATAGCTGACACAGAGAAGGAAACGTAGGTTATAATGACAGATATGAAATTTCCAGATATTTTATGAGTTTTTAAATTGAAAATGGTTAAACAATTCATTTGCTCAACGTGTAATTCTACTCCCACAAACTGAACTTCAATATATACCTCACCACATCTCCAATTGTCGATCTGGTTACTGCCGATTATTCCGTTATCAGAGGGAAATGTCTCTATTGTTTCTAATTTAATGTAATAGTATCTATATATTTGCAGCAGAGAGATTGAAGAGGTATCTGTGCCATTACCTGGCATATAATTCGTGTTAAATATTTCAATCTCTTGATTATAAGTATCGTTTTTCAAAATGACTCTAACTCTTCTTTTACTCAAGTATTTTCGAATATTTTCAATTTCATGGCGGAAAGCGGATTTTTGTATAATCATTTCAACTCTTACAGTGGCAATAAGTCCGTTTTCATCTATCCATATCTTGAATACCGATGTTCTTATGGTAAAGTTCTTTGTATTGTAGCTGAAGCTTACCATTACAGCAATTTGGTGAAAAATTTCTTTTTGTATCACTTTGTTTGAAATCAAAGAAAATATCAAATCTATATTAATGTTTGTGTATACATCAAACTGACTGCAAATACCCTGTTGTTGAATCTGAAAAAAAAAAAGAAATTGCAAATTTGAATTACAAAATTAATATTCCTTAAAATTGACAATGTTAAGAAGTATGATAAATATGCCGTCATTTATCGAAATATATCTGATATATAATTAAGGCAAAGTTCATTTGCAGAATATATGTGCAAGACAATAAAATAAAGGAAAATAATAACGAATATGAATTTGATTTTTAATATGGCCTAGTAAGTCTCATACGCAGTGCCGGAGTTCGTATGTTCAATCCACAAGCGGGTCAAACCAAAGACTTGAAAATTAATATTGAATGCGTTTCTTTGCAGCAAGCAGCAATTGGAAGTAAGAATGAAACTTACATGGACAGCTCTGAGTAAGAATGAAACTTACATGGACAGCTCTGAGAATGAAACTTACATGGACAGCTCTGAGTAAGAATAATGTGTTCAGGTAGGGTGAAATGTCTTCTGTGAACATTTCCTTGTGAACTAACACGTTAAAATTGCATGTCGGTGTTGCACAAAGCAGGTTCGTAGTCATATGAGATGACCATGCGATTGTCCTAATATGCATGTAACATTTGCGAATAACATGAGTAACCTATCCTTATCTTCTTCTAGTGAGTACTGCGTGTTTTAGTTTGTTGTTTTTTTTTTTTTTTGTCTTTTTTTGATAACTTGGAAATGGAAGAAAACTACCTCTTAAGCGCTTTCACGGCTTCATTTCTTGTCGATTTTTTTAAATGAAATTCCTTTCAAAGGTTTATATCAGCAATGTCTCAACGAGTTTGAAAATCAGCGGGGTAAAAATCATCGTTTACGAGAGTTATGTTCCTTTGACAAGTAAATTATATAAATATTTGAGTCGTACGCGCTATATCGCTCACATTTCGTTTTGGATTTTTATCAAATCTATATCAAAGTTCATATCAGTAATGTCTCTGACGAGTTTAAAATCAAAATCTATCAACTATTTTTATGACTGTTTTGTTCCTTGGAAATGTAAGTTATATGGTTAGTGCATTTTTAGACTGTTACACCAACATTTGTTGTCATATTGTTATAATCATTACGTATATCAAAGGTGTGTATATGAACAATGTCTTGGAAACCGAAGTGATCTTTGCAAATGCAATAGACAATTATCACAGTAATTTCCATTGGACAGATTAGATATGTGCTCCAGCGAGGGACATTGGAATTGTTCAGAAAAGGTTATATGTATTCTAGACTATCTTTGAAGAACAATGTACTAACATCTTTGAAAAAAAGTTCCGAATATTGATATTATCAAATACAAAATAGAAAAGTCTATTCAAATCGACCATTTGAAAACATTTTTTTATTGTTAAAATTTTTTATAACATTTTCTACAGTTTACTATATACTAGTATATATACCATCATATTGTGTTTAATTCTTATATGAATAAACGAAGAATTCAAGTAGGGTACAATGTATACATCAATGAGACCGCAACACGACGATAAAAACAACCAAGACATTTGATTGTAACCTACGGTATTCAGCAGTAGACTGGAGTCCATATAAAATTTCAAAATCTAAATCATTCACGTCTATAAAACTAGTGAATATATTAATCAGATAAACGCATCATAGATAGCAGGCTTACATTTTTCATTGAGTACGAAGTTAGAGAGCATTCAGGACCCAAAATTCAGAAAGGTTCTGACAAATACAGGAAAAGTAATCTATTACTGGGGTAGAAAATCCTTAGTATTTAGTAAAATTCTGGGCTGGTGATACCCTAGGGAAGGTACATAATACGCAACATTTATTCTTACTTACTAGGTGTTTTATATTTAACACGGATTGACGTTTATGAACCCATGTACTGATAAGCATTTTTTGTACTTCAAGAAGGTTGATGATTTATATGAAGAGGGCCTCACGGAAGATAAATTGAGTTAATAAATTTGTAACATTAGATGGGTAAAAATGAGAACAAAACGCCAGTATAATTCTTACACCAATACAAGTGGATCAGAAATAAAGTTTTTTTTAAGTATTTACAAAAAAGATCGCGATCAAGTTAACAATGAATTTTATTTGTCAAAGACAATCATAAGAAGTTGACGTAGATTAAAAGGTTGCTGTTTGGTTCAGTGGAAAGAAAATTCATGCATCTTCAGGACGCGAACAAATAAACTATAAATCAAAACAGTAGTTTCGGCAAAAAGGAACAATCCAAATTAAGGAAGGAAGCTTTGGCAATTACTTGGAAATGGTTATTTATCGGCAACGAGTAGAAATTTGACCTTGCAACTGAGACACTACTGACCCCTGGGAGAGTTGTTGCTATCTCACTGTATGAGTCACCTGATTTCACGTCACCATTTTGACTTGAAGCAGGTAGTAAAAACACAGGTATTTTCACATCCCGCACAATAAATCGACGGTCATCTACGACACGGACTTTACATTCGGATAGGAGAAGTCCACAGATGACTGTATTTCTAAAACCTCGTCGTACGCTTATGGCATATAATTCCCTTCTTTTTTTTTAACAATTTTCTTACCTCTTCTGTCCATTCTCTGCATTGGTTTTCATCAGTATTACCTTCTGTTGGGTTTCCCAAAGAAATAAGTATCGACATACTAAACGTTTGATCGGAAAAGCTATTCATATCCAATACTTCGTTTATGCATTTGATCGGATACATATCGTTTGCAATATTTGACTCTAGGCAGAAATAATTCCTATACAATTTCAACAATTGACGTACAAAAATTGGATTGCTGTGACTTTGACATAGGTTGTTGTTGGTTGATATAAGATTGGTCAGACAAAACCGAAGGTTGGTGTTGGGTGGTGGAATAACCTTGAAATCCGCATTATTAAGAAGATATGTCCTTCTGTTCTCCTTTTTCAAATTAAGTATATATTCATATTCGCCTTCAATAGTAGCAAACACAATATCAAATTCTTGAACATCTGTTACATTATTACATAATGCGCAAAACTTATTCTTGAATGTCAGGATCTTTCCATGCGACACGAATAGACCGTTTTCTACAAAATTATTTTGTAAACATCTTTCTTTCACAGTTATGTTTTTGTAAGAATCAGGACAAGAATCCACTGCAAGAAAACCAGCTTGACCCGGAGAGTTAAAGATGTAAATCTGGCGATAACAGCCAAATGATAGTTGACTATTGTTGTTTCTGATAGTTCCATTATAATCATTACAACAGTCGTTAAATATTTGACAGTCTTTATCACAGTAGCAGTACCATTTTGTTTTATTCTGTACGACGGAACAAGTTCCATATTCATGACATGGATCACGGCGAGGTTCTTGAAAGGTATTTAGGTGCATTGTTGACTGAGTGCTCAAAACACTGAGTAAATCCAAAGTCTCATTCCTTTCCAGATTCTTGATTTCTGAAGGGAAATTTGTTTCACTTTCAGTCAATCCTTTCGAAAGGACATCATTAACGGTCGTCAATGATGCGGTAAATACATCGGGTCGATATCTTTTGTCGTCTTTAGTGTAAATTGCAGAACCATCAGATATCCTTTCCGTCTTTGCTGCAGTATTCTGACTGTAATTTACAGAACCATTTTGATTGTAATTTACAAAACCATCAGAGACCCCTTTAGTCTTTACGATAGTATTCTGATTGTAATTAACAGAACCATCAGAGATCCCTTCCATCTTTGTGACAGTATTCTGATTGTAATTTGCGGAACCATCAGGGATCCTCTCCGTCTTTGTGGCTGTATTTTGATAGTAATTTGCGGAACTATCAGAGCTCCTCTTCGTCTTTGTGACAGTATTCTGATTATTATTTCCAGAACCACCAGTTTTTGTGACAAAATTCCATGATATAACACTGCATACTAAAAGAAATAAAACGGGTAAATATGACTGCCGAGTTGTCTTCATTTTAATGCCCAAAAGAACGAGTAATATAGCATAGAACCCCTTATATACCTGAAAGAATTAAAGACCTACTGCTTATTAACAATTAATACACACATAGCAATTACCATAAATATTGGTTTCAAACGAAATTTGTATCAATTAAAATTTGAATACTGTTGATCACGAATATTAAATCATAAATGTTTACTGCCTGTTGTGGCAATTTGATGTTACTTAAACTGCTGATTTAAAGAAGAAATGGATATTGATAAACATAATCTTCTTTGATTTTCTTTTTCAACTATCATAGAAAGATTAATTAGTCCATCAAAGAACCTGTCTGTATCAGCTGAAATATCATCATGTTTTAAAGTAGTTTTTTTTATTATGCAGAGTTGAGACAACAAACACAGCAATTCACGTATAATAAACGACTACAATTTAATTAACATTTAATTGTGATCATTCTTTATTCATACAGTTACACAACATTTCAACCTCTTTTAATGTAAAGGTTCCAATGTATTTGTATAATTGGTTTGAAGCTATATACAATTACGGAAAACAAGTATTTATACCTGATTGATACAGTTTTTTGTTGCTTATCTTTATACATGAGAAAAGGTATGTCGCTGTGCATAATGTTCGAGAAAAATCTTTTTGAAAATCATTAATGGAACATATAAACTTGATTTTTATACAAATGGTGGAAATATCCCACATAATCTTTTATTTTCCTCCACAAAAGACAAACACTTGTCGACAAATAGCATTTTGTTCGAATATAAAATATGTTGTTCTTCAAAATTTGAATCTGTACCTTTGCTGTTGATAAATTTGCGTCTTAAACTAACATGAATGAAAAGAGATTTGCATATTCGCCACTGGAACAGATAGCCGATGACACAAATCTCACAAAACATCTACAAAACATACATGTGTCTATACAATATGTCAAGATTTGAATAGCTCCGAGTCATATCAACCCACTTTGTGGCAGTAGACCCTATATAATTATTTGATTTGTCTTTTATGAACTAGTGAAAAAGACATGACATGACATGACATGACATGACATGACATGATATGACATGACATGATATGATATGATGTGATATGATATAATATAATCATAATATAATATAATATAATATAATATAATATAATATAATATAATATAATATAATATAATACAATTATATTATATAATATAATATAATATATTATAATATAATATAACCAAAAGTTAATATAATATAATATAATATAATATAATAAACCAATTTTACAATATAATTAATTGCATATTATATTGTGCACTGCAAGCTCGTGCAATATAAAACTCTACTCGGGACAATATTCCCAATATTCATGCAATATATAATATAATATAATACAATATATAATATAATATAATATAATATAATATAATATAATATAATATAATATCATATCATATCATATCATATCATAGCATATCATATCATATCATATCATATCATACAATATCATATTATATATAATATAATATAATATAATATAATATAATATAATATAATATAATATAATATAATATAATATAATATAATATAATATAATATAATATAATATAATATAATATAATATAATATAATATAATACAATATCATTTATTACATACCTGGTAGTAAATACCTGTAAATTGTGTGTGTAATACTATCAATGACAACCGTGCTGTATCAACCATCCGTGATGATACTTGAGATATATAATAAAGTGTATATGATATGGATTTTTCAATATCACACACCGTATCAACCCTCAAATAATATAATCCCTCGAGCATAGCTCTTGGGATTATATTGGTGTCTCGGGTTGATACAGGTGTGATATGATATGATATATGACACGGAATGAGATGATCATGATTATGATATGATATGATATGATATGATATGATATGATATGATATGATATATGATATGATATATGATATGATCATATCATCCCAAGAGCCGAAAAACGCGAGGGATGATATCATGAACGAGGGCTGAGAAAAGGTATGATATGAAAAATGACATGTTATGATCTTTTCATCATATACTTCAGCAGAAGAAATACAGACAAGAACTAATTTTAAAACTTTGAAAAATAAAGCATTTATTGTTTATTATTTTTTTTTTTTGCATTTTTATAATATATTTTCCTGTTTTCTTATATTTGTTTTTGACACGGTATGATATGATATGACACGGTATGATATGATATGACACGATATGATATGCATTGATTACTTTGTGAGGAAGATGAAAAATAAAGCAGAAAAATGCAAAAAATAATAAGCAAGAAAAAATGAAAAGAAAAAATCTTTGGAAAATTTTTTTAAAAATGTGCTATGTTAGATTTGAACTGAAGACCTTCCCTTAATGATTTAGCGTGTATACCTATTACGCTACAGCGGTTGCATAACCATACCTCTTTAAAAAGACGTATTTATACTTTGATATGCCAATCCACGATTAACGTCTGAGTCACAGTGTTTTAAATATTATAATTCAGTCCAATAAGAACTGTTCGAATATGAACCAATTATTAAATAACTTTGGTTTCATTTTTCCTTAGATTTCACTGAAGTTTGTCACAGTTCCCTTTTGATTTTGTAACTCGATACGGTCTGTTACAATCTCACCTTAAATCCATGCAATTAATATTACGGGAGTACTGTGTTCCTTTTTCGTAGATGTAAAGTTTAAGTGATGAAGAAATTTACCATTATAATATAAAGAAAAGGCTATCGTCGGATCATGTGAATACCGGAAATCATCTCGGGTCCGCAGTTTGTTTCAATATTTCGATGATTCAAAGAAAAGTACGACGATTTTTTTCACATTTTTTAATTTCTAACTATGAGCGTACATACGGCCCACGAAGATATCTGAAACGCATCAACATTTATATCCAAGAAATGACGGGTATGAATATGATCGTGGGCCGTAGGTACGCTCATAGTTTAAAATGCAGAAAAACATTTGAAAACTGTCATTTTTCTATCCTTTCCGCAAATCTGGAGGTGTTAACCACAACAAAACATGAATTAAATCAGCGATAATTTACAAAAAATTGAAGTTTTCAAAAATATAGGTTTCAACCTTTAAAAAATATTGTATTATAATTTGTGGCACGTCACCTTTAATTTGGACGAACATTGGGGGCCGTTCTTTGATACTTATCGTACCTTGTCCTTTAGAAAAGCGATTTGGTTGCTCCAAATTTATCTTTTCTTTTACATTTTCTACTACTGGGGATAGACTGCTGCTGGTGGACTGCTCGTTAGTATCATCAACTCAACTCAATAGTTAGTGCTTTGGAACTGACAACACGTTCTCACATAAATTTGGCTATTCTTTTTAGATCCTTTTTGGTCGAATACATGTAGCACTCATACATTCAAGTAATTTACATTCTTGGTTTTCTAATGTTGATGTTTGAGTGTTCTTGATAAAGAAAAGCGCATCGGACACCACTATTAATTGAAAGTTATTTTATTCTTTTAGATCTTATTCAGAGCAATATTTAGAACGAGTATAACGTATAGACACTTTTATTAAATCAATTTAAATACGACATTCGTCAAACTTCATATAAAAAGGAACAATGCGGAGGTGATAAGTTTACACTCTGAAATCACTCCATGTGTGTGTTTTTCCATACTGGATTTCCACAACATAAATTTTAGTTTGTATGTTAAATAAGGGCAGATGAAACAAATAACAAATACAGCAACCAGGAAGTTTACTATGGAACGCCAAAACTGTCATATGTCATATTATGCCCATTTTCATTATATGATGTGCATTTACCCTTATATGATGTGCACTTGTCATATGATGTGCAAACACCTTTAAATGATGTGCAAATATCCTTATATGATGTACAAACATCCTTATATGATGTGCAAATTAATTACATGATGTGCAAATATACTTATATGATGTGCGAATATACTTATATGTTATGCATAAATCCTTATATGATGTACAAATATACTTATATGATGTGCATACATACTTATATGATGTGCAAATATATTTATATGATGTGCAAATATACTTAAATGATGTTTAAATTTAAACATATTTTATTTGCTAAATTAAAGCAAAATGGATTAGACATAAGTAAATCATACTTATGAAGTCTTCTCCATAATACAATGTAAAAAAATACAATAATAGTATAATGAGCATGCATGTAAAGCAAACAGTTTATAGAATATAATACGAGATATTATAGGTAAAAAAAGAAGGAGAGAAAAAAAAGAAGGAAAGTTTGAAAAGTCATATAATTCTGTGATGATGACGTGGGTGTTGATGATGATGATGTTCCGTGTCAGTATCAATAACGCTTTATGAAGGTACAAGAAATCTGTTTGACCTTTTGATGAAATTTTGAACATGTTTGACAATTTGAATATTTGTTCGTTCGAAAGTTTCAAGTTTCCGCAAATTAATAGTTTTGTATCCAAAAAAAAAAGTTTTCGGAAAGCCAGTTAAGATTATTGAGTAAGGTTTTTCTACATGAAGTGTATTTTGGGCAAACGAAGAAGTAACGATGAACATCCTCAATATCTGACCCACATTGGTAAGAAGGATCATTTATAATGTTAGCTCGGAAAAGGTCATAGTTTAAGAAAGAATAAAATTAACTCCCAGGTGCTTAGGAGATGTACTTAAAGGGATATTTTTACCACTTAAGGAAAAGCTGAGGTCTGGAGTCTAAATATTTGAAAAAAATCATAATTTCGGTTTTATCAGAGTTAAATGACATAAGCCATTTAGTAGACCAAACATCCAGCTCTGTCAGGTCGCGATCGATAACAGATCGAATCTGTTCACCGTCGTTTCTAGAACATGCGTCATCAGGAAATAGCCGACACAGTGATGTAAGCTTATCAGCAATATCATTAATAAAAAAGCCAAAGAGAAGAGGGCCCAGAACATCCCTGGAGAACACCAGCTGAAACATTACAAAAGGAAGATCACGATTTATGCAATTCTACTCTCTGTTTACTATCATGTAGATAATCTTGAAACCAATTTAATAAGCTTCCGTCAATACCGTAAGCTTTCATTTTGCATGTAAGGCCTCTATGCCAAAAATCTTTAGAAAAGTCACAGTATACAAAACAATTTATTTCTGTTTTTTTTCCAAACAGTTTAATATGCAATTATATTTCAAAGAGTTGATGAACAGTTGAATTTTTAGGAAGAAATCCTGACTGATATTCATAAATTAATTTATTAGCATGTAAATGATTGAACAAGTGCTTAAACACATCTCTTTCCATTACTTTTCCTACACAACCAATTAAAGATATCGGTCTGTAATTTGAAGGCAAAGATGAATCTCGCTTTTTGAAAATGGGTATCAGATTTGCTTTCTTTCAGCTAGTTGGATATATGCCCTCTCGTAATTATTTATTGAATATAATTAATATTTAGCGGAATTGCTACCTTTTCTGGACACAACTTTAGCATTTAATGACTGATCACATCAGGACCAGATGCTTGGATCTAATATCTGAATAATGTCTATTATTTCTTTTATATTTACTTGGATTTTTGAAAACTTACTAGCAGTTTTTGTATCAAATTCGGGTAAATTAACATGTTCTTCATCTAGTTTAGAAATCATACTAAAATAATGTTTAGCAAACTACATTTCTCCTCATCTTCATATACAATATCATTCAGTTCATTATCATTTATAATATTTTGGAAAGAGGGTATGTTTTCTGGACTTTTGTTTTGGATTTAATCAACGTTTTCATTAATTTCCAATACGTTTTTTGAGTTGGAGGTTTTTTTTATATTACACTGTCCAAATTTGTTTCAAAATTTTCTTTGGCAATTTTTTTCATATTTTTACTTTAGTTCTCTGTTTTTTGTACTTCATAATATTATTTTCACTCTTAAATTTAATTGCTTGATCTATCTCGAATTCATATTTCACGTTTTATGTCATTATTGAACCAGTGTTAGTCATTATGTCGTATAGTTACTAACTTAGTAGGAATGCATTCTTCAGCTATGTTAAAAAATTCTATTGTAAAAATTTCACACAGCTCATTAGTGTTTTTACTGTCCCGAAGCACTTTTCATCTAATTTCTCAGCAAATTTTAATTTTTCAGCCCCATCATATAGCCATTTTCTCGTTTACAAGATTTAAACTCAGACATTGGACATTCGAGAAATGCAATAGGTGCATCATGATCACTTATTTCGGATGGAGTTTTTAAAACATTAGAAAAGGAACATGACATAGACTGAGTCACTTATTATAATCGGATCTAGCAGAGTGCTACTATAGTCCGTTACTGTAGTAGGTAATTCAATAACGTTGGTTAGATTGAACAAATTTAGTGTGTCAATCAGTTTGTTATTGTGCGTAGTAAGTAAGTCAGAGTTCAAATCGCCCGTAATCACCATCCTCTCATTGACCTGTAATCCCATCCCGATTGCATGATTTAATCGTGTCCAGTAGTTATTATCTGAATTAGGCGATCGATAAGTGTGACACAATAAGAAACTTTGACCTTTAACATGGATATTTACAAATAGGGATTCATCTTCTTTTGTTTCCAGTACATTAGAAGACGTTTTACGAAAATGTATATACTCGACGCTGAGGTTGACAAATTAGACAAATTCAAAACAGACTTCAAATGTTTTATATGTACCTTATCATTAATCAATGGGACATAATGTGCCTCCTCACCTTTCACAAACATTGATTATCGATTATTAAACAGGTAAAATTCAATTTGCGTGATGTTAATTCAAGGTATGTTAACCAGGTACTAAACTTCTTTCGTTCATTTGAAATTATATTAATTTAGAAAGATTATTGTCTGATATTATTGCTTATGATTATAGAACGGGAAAGGTGTACGTGTGTGCGGGGGAGGAGATTGATGGTAATTCAAGTATGCACTCTAGATTTGAAAAAAAAATCACATAATAAGCCAGTTTGATTTTTCAAGTTATATCAATTACTGTTCTTCGAGCATAATTATCAATCTGACACTCCACTACTTAACCTCGTCCTGAAAATGCATGAGATATTTGTCACTGGACGAACATCAAACAACAATCATTCGATCTCTACTAAACCCGTACAAAGCTCCACAGTCTGGTCTGGTTGATTTTGAGTTTGAAAGTTTTTTAACGGCTAATAGCGTGTTCAACATATACCCGAAATCCCGAACGATAATCGCAAGTTCACCTTTTTACATTATATTCTTTCTGCTCTTGGTCTACATGTAGCTCTAAGTTTACGACGCCTATAGAGGGTGACGAGCGGAGAACGACATGCTGTATATTACCTAAAATGACAAAATCCTCGGAAAATCTAATTCCATACCTGGTCAGTTGAAGGCAGTAAATTAAACTGTTGAGCATCATCCTGTTATCCTATAAAAAACTACTGCGTGTGAATTTTACGAAAATAATGTACATGATTCCTATTTATTGTCCACAAAAAACATGCGTATGTATGCAATGCCGGTATCTGGAATAGAATTGTAACCGAGGCTCCGTGTGTGGTCTGTAAATGGTATGACAATTGATGTCAATTGCCCCTATCGCTGTGGGCATTTTATGCCACCTGCCACATCGTTGTCGCAATTTTTCTACGGTTGACTCAGAAGTATTTAGTGTATAGATTTCACAAAGATTTGGCATGTATTTGTGCACTTGAAACATGAACAGAAACCTCAAAGAGAAATATGCTGAAATATGTATCTAGGATGTCAAACAGGCGAAAAACGAGCCACGTTTGACATAAAACCCTTACAAGAGGAATTACAATTTCAATTTAATAGATATAAGAAGATGTGCTATGAGTGCCAATGAGACAACTCTCCATCCAAGTCAAAATTTATAAAAGTAAACCATTATAGGTCAAAGTACGGTCTTCAACATGGAGAAACACTTATGAACCACATCAATAAACGACAACTACTGAACATCAGATTCCTGACTTAGGACAGGTGCAAACAAATGCAGCGGGTTTAAACGTTTTAATGGTACCAAACCTTCACCCTTTTTCTGAAACAAAAGTGTAACATCACAACATAGAAAGACACACTATAAAATATCAACTGAAATAGCTTAACTCAATCAAAGGACATATTAACACCATTGAACATACACTGAACAAATAAATTTGACCTATGATACAATGCAAATACAAAATAAATAAACTAAGGGAAGAATAATAAAAGTAACATGTTATATCGGTATGAAATGTTAAACAATTTAAGAAAAACAATATGCTCGAACAAAATATCAGCCATTTGCAATAACTTTAAACACAGGTAAATGAAAATAATTGTGTTGTTAGGTATACGTGTACAGTTACAATAGAGAAAGGAAATATTTTACAAAATAAATAATTTTGATGTTCATAGTACGAAGTGGAAATTTATATTAGTACCAAACACTTATCAAAGCTGGTATATAGACCAGATATAACCCTGAATAACATTAAATAACAAAAAGCATTACA